>JALPQD010000379.1:1243098-1782534 GCA_023101885.1 Typhlomys cinereus | reverse complement strand
TAATCTCTGCTGACACTGGGGCTTGAAAGAAGATTTGACTTTGTTCAACTTCAAGGACGTTGAAAACTCATTGATAGCAAACCTCTGATTCAGAGGCTCAAGGGAATAATTTTCCTATTTTGGAATGATGGGAAAGAGCTGATAGCTGCCCTAATGCTTCAGGGTATTGACTAGGGAAGTTCCTTAGGCTGTTTTCAACCTTCAACAAGACTAGCTATTCTCTCACTAGTATGATAAGGACTTTCTCATAAGCTTTTGCTTTGGTTTTGTAATGACCTCTGATGAACTCTGTATTCTGAACTGTTTTAATGAAAAGTGCTCTCAGAGTGTAAAAAAGCCACTTCGGAAATGGATTGGCACTGAATCCCCTGGTTTGTTGGATATGGAAATCAGCGTCAGTTTCTCATAATATATCACAATGGGAGGGCATCTATGCCATGCAGTTCTTGGCAGCTGAGGGCTCTTCTTTCATTTTTGATGCCTATCCGGGACTGAATAGGAATGGGTTGTGATTGAAGCCAGATAATATTGCTCTCAGTTATGACATTCAAAATAGAAAGAATAGAATCTGGCCAGTAGACCATTTTAAAATCTGTCCTAGGTCATGTTAGACTTTGTTCTCTAAGGGTGAGGTGATGGCTAGAGAATTTTCTCCTCCTGATACATTCATTTCCAGTCCCTAGGTAGGACTAGAGTTGGGTTCCAGTAACTCTGTAGGTTTGAAAGGGCAGTGAAAACCAGGAGCTCTTTAGCTGTCCTGCTGACAACAGCCCCTCATGTTCAGTCTTGAGAAAGAGGCAGTGGGAACTGTGTAGAAATGGTCCAAAGAGAGAATTGTACCAAGTAAATACATAGCTGACCTGGAATGTAGCTCAGGGTAGACCCTTGGGTTCAATCACCAATACTTAAAAAACGACTGTCTACTTCAACAAAGAAAGAACAAATACAAATAAAATAAAACAAAAGAAACACATGTGCAAGGGGAACAAAGAAGGAAGATCTCAGATAAGTATGTTAACATAACACATCGATATATTATTAAAACCAATCATAAGGAAAGAAGAAAATATAAATGCCAGTGACATAGACTAATTAGAGGAAAGCTCAACAAAACAAGGAAATTGATTATTTGAGGAGCTAAACAAATTGACAAACCCTTAGGTAGACTAAAAGCAAAGACCAATGATAAAATTAGTTAGAAAAGGAGGGCTGGAGAGGTGGCTCAGGGGTTAAGCCCCTGCCTTGCAGGCGGAAGGTCCTGAGTTCGGATCCCAGATCCCACATATAGACGCCAGGCGGAAGCGGGGGCGGCCTGCGCTTCTGGTCCTGGTAGGGCGGAGCCTGTGAATCCCTGGGCAGAGTAAACAAGGAGGAGGTGGAGGCGTCCATGGTGGTTCCCGAATTCGCCCGTGGTTCTACACATACACGCACACGCACACATGTACAATTGAATAAATAAAAAAGAAATGATAAGAATATTTAAAAAATTAGTTAGAAAAGAATATTTTTAAAAAATTAGTTAGAAAAGGAAACGCGCTAGGGTGATGGAGGTTAAAGATATTCAGAAACTTTCCTGTTGAGGGAATGTGATTAATATGTGCTAAGTAAGATGTCAGGTGCCGCTGTCAAAGGTACTTATAAAAAGTGTGAAAAAATACTAGAGAAAGTCTGATTAAGAATTATGGAAACTATGACATTAACATAAGCTAAATACAACATGTGAAAAGAAATAGACCGTATATTGACTATTAACGAAAAGTTAGAGCAATATGTAATGACTGTAAATTTAATCTCTGTGAATCTGAAAGAAGACAATAGATGCATGACTGCAAGGAGAGATGGAGTCATGTGAAAATATACAGGGGTGACACAGTGAGCAGCAGACATGGAGACAGCAAGTGAAACCCAGAAAAGTTAGGCTTGGTGTCTGTGAAAGAAATTAAGAACTATGGCGCTTGGCAACATATTTGGATGACAGAAAATAACCCTCAATGGGGTTTTTAAGCAAAAACAATGAAAGCTCCTGTGAGCATCACAGACACACAGTCTTGCACTCTTCAAAAGAAGACCTGCGCTACACACAGCAGGCAGATGTTGGAAAACATGATCCTGTGCTTCCCTTGCATGATCACAGCATAGTGCAACCTTAAGATGAGTTTAATTGTCAAATATTGCTGCTGGAGGAATCAGAGACCCTAAGTTTTTACATCTCCAATTCTCAATGCCCCTTCCTCTTCGTTCTCTATATGAACTCCTGCCTAGAATCAGTTTGAACTCTAGACACTGTAATCTAATTTAGACAGAATGAAATCACATGCTAATACAGTGTGTGTACATGCTCTCAGGTTATTTAAGGGTTTGTCTATTTTTCTTTAGCTCTTCAAAGAACCAATTTTTTTATTATTTTACTTTTCTAGTTGTACAAGCCATATTGAGTATTTACTTATCCCTGCTTCCCTCCATCCCCCCTCTCACCCATCTCCCTTCCCTTCCCTTCCTCAATCCATTCCACTCAAGAACCAATTTTTTTGTTTTGTTTATTTTTTCACCATTCTTTTGTTTTTTCTTTCTGATTGTTTGTCTAATCTTATTGACATGTGACATTAATCCATTCATCTGAGATCTTTCTTTACTTCCCTGCAAAGGCTTCATATTTATTTTATTTAATGTATATAATAAAACTATATATGTCTCAGGAGGATAAAAAAAGAAAAGAGATGAAGGGGAGAAAACACATGCATACCATCGCACAAGGGATTGGAGATCAGAGAACAACTCGAGGAAATTGGTTCTCTCCTTTCATCATGTGGACTTCTAGGGATTGAACATCTTATGTCAGGTTTGTAAGCAGGTGTCTTTACCTGCTGAGCTTTCTGACAATTCCGAAATATTTCCCAGAATTCTATTTAAACAGTGAAAGAGGGGAATACTTTGAAAACTCCACAAGAAGTGCAAGAATACCTGAAAGAGACAGAAGAAAAGGACTGAAATACAGACTCAGCCCATTATGTTGAAGGAATGTGCTAAATAAGTGTCGGGTGCCATTGTTAGAAGTACTAATAAAAATTATGGAAAACAAAATGCTAGAGTAAATCTGATTAAAAATTATGGAAAATATGACATTAAAGTAAGCTAAATATAACTTACAAAAGAAACAGACTATAAGTTGACTATTAATGGAAAGTTAATATGTGATGATTGTAATTTTAATCTATATATAGTTTTGAATTTTTAAAAAGTTTTGTAATCACTTTCTCACTAAGTTCTCAAAATATAACTTTTGCTTAATAATAAAACTAGCTTATTCCAAATTTGTGAATCAGTACTTCTAAGTCTCATTTCTTCTAATTTTTCTCGAACAAAAGAGAGGTTGGAAGGGCAGTTTGGATCTACTGTCTAAGGATCTATTTGCAAAGTTGGAAGTGACGAGGTAAAGAAACAAGAGCAACTGTTAAATAGAATAAATATCAGCATTAGATTCAGAACAATCAAGAAATGGAAAGCTGTAAGAGTTGTTAGTAGTAACTTTTCTTTCTCTTGACATGTTAACTGATTTATTAGCTAAATGACTTATCTTTATAGGATGTTACCAGATGACTGAGACCACTGGACATTTTTGCAATTAATCTTACTCAGGACCCCTGATTCTTAAAGAAGCCCTACAAAGTACCTCTTGCAAGGCACAGCTGCCAGAATAAATAGCAGATAAAGCAGGGGAAGAGTTCAGAGGAGACATTTGCAGATCTCTGCAGGAAGTCAAGACAGTGGAAAATCAAAACCCTTGCCTAGCCAATGAAGTAAAAGGTTCCTCAGAATGGCCTCCCTGCTGCTGCACTTGGCACATAGACAGGAAGAAACCAAGCAGGGGCCAACACTGAAGGGCAAACTGGAATTGATTACCATTTCAGCTCACTTAATTAGGCCTTATTTCAGCTGGGGCAGGAATCCCAATCTGATTGTCACTGAAGATTTGTTTTCTACTGTGAACATGCATGGATGTTCTTTAGAGGCACGGTCAAAATAACACTGTTAATACTAGTCTTCAAGGGTCATTTCTTAATGCCCCAAACACTTTAGACTTTATATTTTATTTAATCATTTTAGCCATGTCCATTCTGTAAGATAAATCTATTAAATAAAATGTGTGGGAAGCCATGGATTTGGATATGATATCTGCATTGAACCCAAGAAAGTATATCAACAAAGAATTTAGCCAGTGACTAAGCGTCTTCTGTTGTAGCAGTCCCTGTAGTCAATTAACTATAATGCAACTTTTTGACTGGTTGATCAGGCTATAGCCAATTAAGTTCTCTTACATGCCACACTTGTGTTTTCCTATAAAAGATGCTGTCTGATCGTGTTGTTAAGAAGTTGGTCAGACCATGTTACAGCAGAGAAAATAGGCCACCATCAAGGACTGCAAGTAAGTAATGAGACATCTGGTTAAGTTCACAGACTTTCCTTCCTGATCATTTGCAACTGATGGGGTATGATCTCACCAGAAGGGGAGGGCATATAGGCTGCCAGATAGAAAATAACCATTTTGCACATGGGTGATTGACCCCTCTCTCGCTACGGTCTTCTACTTTTATTCCATCTACCTTTGAATATACTCTTATAATAAGACTCTAATTTATCCGGTTTTTATCTCTGGCCAGGGGGTGAATTCCAATACCCATCAGGATGGAGCCAGGATGTTTTGCAGGAGCAGCAAAACAGAAAAAAAAATCAATAAACCATAATTCAGAACATCAGAGACTCTATATTAACCACCTGGAACTGGGCCAGCCTAATCTCTCCCCATCCTGAAGCTCAGGGAAATTTGCGGAAGAGGGGGCGGTAAGATTGTAAGAGCACAAGGATGGGAGGAGTAATGATATGCAAGATACTCCACACAAGTTAGGGCCGAAGCAATCATAAAAGGACTTTGCATGACCTGCGCTATGTCCAACACATTATTGACCCCACAAAGTCTAGCATGGACTAAAGGCACTAGGATCCTTGGAAGCTAAGGACTGACAGTCACAGTAGTGTTCCTAAGCTTAAGGGGAACACAAGAAAGGGTTCTGGGAAATGCCCTTGGGTCCTTGCACCTCATCAGAGAGAAGGACCCAGAGGAGAGTTTGGCATGCACATTAAAGGATGCTCCGGGGATTGGGGGGGAGGTACTGGAGGATGCGGAGGGAGGGGACTGTGTACCTGTTACGTTTGTATGAACGGAAATAAGAATAATAATAATAAAATGATTTCCAATATTCCAAAATTTACAGCATATAAGAATTTTTGAAAGCTTAAGCATAATTTGAAGTCTAATAAACTACCTCTCTTTGAAAAAAAAAAGTTGGTCAGAACCTGCTCTGCTTCATGGAGCTGCCTGATTTTATGAATTGCTCATGTTTTGCTCACACTTCTGTAAATTTAATTCATGTAAGGAAACTTCTTTTGTTACTAGAAAGTAAAGGATCAAAAATAAACCCAGATATCATTTTCAAATAAATGATCCTCAAAATGGTTATGTATTAAAGCCAGTGAGAGGGGGATTAAAAAGTTCAGATGCTGGGTGAAGAGATGGCTCAGGGGTTAAGACTCTGCCTCATAAGCAGAAGGTCCTGAGTTCCAATGCCAGGTACCATATAAAAATGCCAGGTGGATCCAGCTAGGCCTGCACTTCTGGTCCTGGTGGGTGGAGCCTGGGAAAGCCCAGAACAAAGCAAAAAGGAGGGAGAAGCAATCCAGGATGATTCCCGAAGTAACCCTTGGTCCTCCACAGGGACAAGCAGTGCCCTCCAATACACACACACACACACACACACACACACACACACACACACACAAATACATAAATAAATATATTTTTAAAAGAAGTTTAGATGCCACAGACAGCTGCTGGGATGATTAAATCAGAAGTCGTGTGGGTTGGGGATCCTAGGCATAAGTATTCTTAAAAGAGTCTTAGATAATTCTGATGGGCAGTTCAGGTTGAGAATAACTTTTCTCAAACTTTTATTTTCTATTATGCACATTTTCTCCAAATTTGTCCATCATAAACATGTCTTATGGTGTCTATTGGGGATATAAATGTCTGTTCCATTTACCCATGTGTCAGTAAGTAAGTAAGTCGGTGTAAATGGGACCGGACAAGTTCTAGTGTTAACAAGCACCAGAGGTCATTCTTAACCATCATCAAGGTTTGACAAACATTGCAGGACATGACACTTTCTCCTAGCACATGTCCTGTTGCCATCCAAAGTTAAAGAAGCAGCCAGCCACTTCTCAGACCATTAAACAGACAAGAGGATATGATAATTTCTAACTTGTGGATACTGCAAATATTATATGGACATTATCCATATTTGAAATTGAAAGTTTCTAAAGAGCGGGTACCATCTCTGCACTTTCTCATCCCGGCTACCTTCAGTCTAGTGTGTTTGTGTATTTGTCAAATAATTGTTGTTACCAACAATAAGCTTCATGTGCAGATGATTTCAATGAGCTCCAATCTATGACACACACGTAGAAAGTAATACACATCTGCATCTTGCACTGTTCCCCCCCACAGTGCTCATGATATACTAGACAACATTACCAAGGGGATTATAAGCTTTCTTCAATGGTATCAGTAAAGGTCAATATTATCATATAACTGTAAATATAGTTTTTCCAGAAAAGGAACTGTATCTATTTTTACAGATGGATTAAATAAGCTTGTGCTTGAAAATACACAGATTTTCTTCCTGAAATATAATCAGAATAGTACCAGTTCATCTCTTCTCGGAATTTCTCGAGCTGGATATAAAAATTCTTAGAAATTAATGATTTTTCCAACAATCTTAAGCTTTCTGTTACACCGTACCTATGACTGTGACTATAGGAGTTTGTCTCCCTCTGGTGGAAGAGACAGGAATGGGTTCTTGCTCCAATTCATCCTTCATTTGTGTATCTGTCACGTAGTAAGTGCATCAAAGTGTGAAGGTTTAAAGTTTATTGTACTTCATTTTAAAAATGTATCTAAAAGAAATACATGGAGCTCAAAGAATTTAGGAATGGGATAGCTAGCATAGATGTGCAGAGTTTGCAGTGGACGATATAATGGGAAATGGTGAACTGAAGAATGTGCATCATGACTTAATGTTTTTAAATAAAAATGAAACCTCTAGGATATAATATCTGCAAACCACTCTTGAACTCAAGATATAAAATCTCTAAAATGGGAGGATGCTTTTAAGGATGGATATAGTCTGTAATAAGTGGCATAATGTGTCTGGTTGATGACGGACACTCATTTTATATTTTATATTTTTATATTTTTATTTATTTATTTTGTGTGTGTGTGTGTGTGTGTGTGTGTGTGTGTGTGTGTGTGTGTGTGTGTCAGAGGGCACTGTGTGTCCCTGTGGAGGACCAAGGGTTACTTCGGGAATCATCCTGGATTGCTTCTCCCTCCTTCTTGCTTCGCTCTGGGATTTCCCAGGCTCTGCCCATCAGGGCGAGAAGTGCAGGCAGATGCCATTTCTACCTGGCATTTTTATGTGGGGCTTAGGATCCAAACTAGGGTTTTTATGCTTGAGAGGCAAAGGCTTAACCCCTGAGCCATCTCTCTAGCCCTGAAGGTCTTATTTTTTGCACAAATGGTGTACTACTAAAAAGTCTTGGATTAGACTTATCTTTTCAAGTGTATTCCCTACTTTTTTTCTATAAGGCTCATGGTGTTAGGCTTGATGTTGAGGTCTTATATTTGGAACTGACTTTTGTGTATAGTGAGATATAAATTAAAAATTCATTCTTGTACACATATTCATCTAAGTCCCCAACACCATTTGTTTAAGATGCTCTCGTTTCTCCAGTACCTACTTTTGCTGTCTTTGAGAAAAAGTAGGTGTCTGTAGGTACATTGGTCTCTGTCTGAGTCCTCAATCTGTTCCATTGGTCAATGTGTCTGTCTTTATGCCAGTAGCATGCTGTTTTCATTACAATGGTGTCCTAGTTACTTTTTTCTGTGGGTGTGAGAGAACAACCAAAGTCAAACAACTTAATGAGAAAAGGGGGGATTTATCAGCTTATGGTTTCAGAGACAAGGAACAGTCCTTCCTGGCAGAAAAGGCATGGCTGGCAGTAGTCAAATCCATCCAGGAGGCTCAGAGCTGCAAAATGGCCAAATGCAAGAGCAGGCCTCTCCCAGAAGTAGGGTGGAGCTAATTCCCCTCAAGATCCAACCCTGTCACTGCCTTCTTCCAGCAAGGCCCCACCTTCTAAAGGTGCCATGACCTTCCCAAATGCATGAGTCTATGGGAGATACATTTCAAGCCATGACAAATGGCTTTATAGTATTGGTTGAAATCAGGTAAGGAAAATCCTCCAGTCCCATTTTTGTTGCTCAGAATTGTTTTGGCAATTTATGGTCTTTTGTGCTTTTATGATAATTTTAAGATTGAAAGACATAGTTTCTAAACATTCAATTTGCTCATAATACCACTTACTTTGACTTTTCTAAATGCACAATGTTGTTTGACTTTTCCTAGGGAAATGTGAACACACATTTATTCATCTCAAATACGGCACCAATGACAGATCAAAGAGATGATTCCACCCAAGTCTAGTTTAGAGAACCAATGAGTTTATTGGAGTTCCTTCCAGGAGCATGGGTGACTGAAAGCTAGTTGCATCACTGGAAAGCTTACCCCAGCATGGGTAATATTACAGAAGAACCGCATTTCTACAGCTCCCCACCCAACCTGCAACTAGATCCACAGAAGATTCCTTCAGCATTTGCTTACTGTTATGTAAACTGGAGAAGGGGCCTTGTGAATGTCCTAGCTCTTTGAAATTTAATGTATAGGTTTATGAAGCTCAATCTCCTCTCCTGGAGGAAATATTTCAATTTAGAAGAAATTGCTACGAAATTCTTCTTCCTCTAATTTCCTACATTCTTTCCAGGCTTCTTCCAGGAAGCTTCCCTGAGCTTTGAATGGGTACTGTAGATGTCTGATTATTTTCTTCCACTGACATATGAACATTGAGGCACTATGCCATAACAGCAATCACTTATTGTCAATAGCTGGGCCTAACATTAGTCTCTGTGGTAACCACTTAGAAAACAACAGTTTCTCTCCAAGACTGAGACTGATAATAGCAGTAATCTAAGGGCAGAACATTAAGGTTTTGAGACAATATGATAAATATATCTATTTATCAAAACATTGTTACCACCCCATTTGTGCCTATGATCTCCTCACATAGGATTTGACCTCCTGTGAGGCAGAATTTACAACCAATCTGAAAGCAGTTGTGCCCCTTTATGCCAATGTTTATGTCTTACTTATGTGTTGACAGAAGATAATGGACCCACTTCTAAAAACACTTTCCATAATAACATAACTACTCATGAACTTGGGCCTCTCAAGACTTAAACATCTCTCAAAATCTCTACCACTAAATGTTCTGTATTGGGATTAACTTCACAACATATGAATTTTTGGACACAAATTCAAATCATCACAGTCCTCCAAATAATCATGTTCTGAAAAATGATTTTATTTATCTTTAGGATTCATCCTGCTTTGTGTAACAGTAATAACAAAATCATTCATTGAACACTCCTCTGAAACCAATTTCATGTTTGTTGGTTTGTTTGGTTTTTTTTACTGATATACTTCTACATTTTCATACTGTTCTCCCTGTTTATTTGGTTGGCTTTTTGATGACTAGCCCCAGGGAATTTTTGAATTCCACCTGGGTTTAATGACAAGTACATTAAAGATAACATGCTCAAATGATGATTGAAAATGACACAAATTGGAGCAGTAGTAAAATGACAATCGTATCACAGAATGAAGAACCCTAGTAGAATAGTTAAACACTTAACAATACTAAGTTGGACTTCATGAATTTGAACTTGCTCTGGGAGCCTTACTTGCCCTATAACTTACATGGGCAAATTTCCCAGCCTTCCATTTTGTAGTTTTCTCAGCCATAAAATGTAGAAGAGAATAATAAACAGTACATGCTTTCATGTTAACACATTGTAATATATTAAATGGTAACTGTGTTCATTGTTTCCTTTACTGTTTTTGCTTTCTACAAAATCAGTGAATCTCATTCTTGGTTTCACATTGGAATCAGTTGAAGCACTTTTGAAAATAATAACAAACACCTAAATCAATTAAATCACACAGTCTTTGGATGAGATCTCGTTTTTTTGTTGATGATGATGTTTATTTATTTAAATAGCTAAGGAACAGCAAAAGAAAGAAAAAAGAGGGAATAATAGTCTGTGCCACACGAATGAAACTATTTTCATTACAAATAATTACAAAGTGAATCCTATTACCGCCATTTTTTGTGTAAAGAATTTCAGGCAGAAATCACCTAAGTGACTTTAGGGCATAAAGTCCAAAAGAAAATATTCAACTTTATGATGGAGTTGGGCCTGTGCCCCTTGGATACAGGTGTCAATTTGACAACTGCAGGTTGAACTTTCAGGCACACGGTGAAGAACTGCTTAATTAAGACCAATCCTGAACAAACCTGTGGTAGACTATTCAAATGATGTGGTATGACCAAGTCATAGTGGTTGAGATCATTCCCTGGGAAAGTGGATAAGATAGAGAGAGCTGGTTCAGCAATTTGGTGTACCGTAGACATGTTTTGGCATACTGGAATAGAGGCATTCTGGCAAGCAAAAAAAAATATGTTTTCCCTCATCTCTTTTTGTGAATATGGTGTGGCCAGTTCTTTCAGCTCCTAAGGTTGATATGAACTCTCCTGCCATGCTTATAAACTGTAAGTGATGATCACAAGCAGCAATTCTTGGTTATAATTCATCATCACACCAAAGTACTCTCCAAGACTGACACTGATGATAGCAGTAATCTAAGGGCATAACATTAAGGTTTTGAGACAATTTTGATAAGTATATTATATCTATTTATCAAAACATTGTTACCACCCCATTGGTGCCTATGATCTCCTCACTTACAAGATTTGACCTCCTGTGAAGCAGAATTTACAACCAATCTGAAAGTACTGAACCTGGATAAGGAATGTTCCTACCCAGTAGGGACTAAGTTTTCCAAAAACCAAATAAAGACACATAGAAAAAGAATTATGTATCAATCTCACTGATGAACACAGATGAAAATATAAAGTACTTGCAAATCGAATCTGAGAACATATGAAAAACATCATTTACCATGGCCAACTTGGGTTCATTCCAGAAATTCAAGTATGGTTTAACCATATAAATTAATGAATATAATTTGTTACATAAATAGACCCAAAGATAGAAACTGTATAATCCTCTCAATAGGTATAAAAGAAGCTTTTGACAAAATTCAACATCCCTTCATGCAAAAAGTCATGGAAAGAATAGTAATGGAGGGAACACATATCAGCATAATAGATGCTATGACAAGCCTATGGCAAGTACCATTCTAAATGGGAAAAAATGAAGTGTTATATGCTCTCAGCACCCCTCAATATTGTGCTTCAAGTCTTAGCTAGGGCAATAAGATGAGAGAGAGAGAGAGAGAGAGAGAGAGAGAGAGAGAGAGAAAGAAGAAGAAGAAGAAGAAGAAAAGAAGAAGAAGAAGAAGAAGAAGAAGAAGAAGAAGAAGAAGAAGAAGAAGAAGAAGAAGAAGAAGAAGAAGAAGAAGAAGTTGTTAAGGTATCCCTATTTGCAGATGACATAATTCTATGCTTGAGACACTCTACCAGGAGACTTCTAGCACTTGTGAACTTTTTAATAAAATGTTAGGTTACAAAATTGACATACAGAAATCAGTGGCCTTCTTTTATATCAAGAATGAACAAACAGAATAAAATGAAGTGAACAACCCCAATCACCATAGCTGCAAAATAAAATATCTTGGAATAAACCGAACCAAAGAAGTGAATGACCTGTACAATGAAATATTCAGAATACTGGAAAAAGAAATTGAAGAGCACAGAAGAAACAAAGAACTGTCAAAAACATAAACTATTTAGGATGAATATTGGGGAAATGACCATCCTACCAAAACAACATAAAGATTCAATGGAATCACCATCAAAATTCCAATGGAATTCTTCACAGATATTGACCAAACAATCTTAAAGTTCAAATAGAACCAAAAGACTCCAGATATTCAAAGAAATCCTGAGCAATAAAAACTAGTGGAGGTATCACTGTACCTGATTTCAAGCTTTACTTAGAATCATAGTAATATAAACAGTATGGTACTGGCACAAAAAGTAGAAACATTAATCAATTGAATATAACTGAGGACCTAGATACGAACCCACATGTATTGTTTACAATAGGTGACAAAATGCAAATTGGATTAAAAACAGCATGTTCAACAAATGGCGCTGTAGAAACTGAATATGTGTAAAAGAATGAAACTTAACCCTTATCTCTCACCTACCACAAAAATAAACTCCTAAAGGAGCAAGAACCCCAAATAAACATAAAACTGAAATTTCTAGAAGAAAGAAGTGACAGATGTAGGTAAGGACTTTTTGAATGGGATTCATGTATGCAGAAAATAAGGCCAGCAATCAACAGGTGGGACTAAGGAAACCCACAGAATGGGAGAAAATCTTTTTTTAATACATTTTTTATTATTTCCGCTCATACAAACTTAATAGGTAGACCAGTTCCCTCCCTCCCTCCTCCTCCCCCCAAACCCCCTGCTCCCCCTCCCTCCCTCCCCATCCCCCAGTGCCTCCTCCCCCAATTCCCAGAGAGTCCTTTATTGTGTATGCCTAACTCTCTTCTGGGTCCTCCTCTCCGATGACGTACAAGGACCCAGTGGCATTTCCCTGAACCCTTTCTCGTGTTCCCTTTAAGCATAAGAAAATCTTGATTAGCTACATATCTGACAGATGATCAGTGTCCAGAGCATACAAAGAACTCAAAAAAACTTATCATCAAGGAGACAAACAACCAATTTATCATCAAGGAGACAAACAACCAAGTTAAAAAATGACCTTTGAAACTAAACAGAGACTTTCCAAAAGAAGAAATTCATATTTCTAAGAAATATCTTTAAAATGCTCAACATCCATGGCATCAAAATATGCAAACTAAACTCGCTTTGAGATTTCATCTTACTCTAGTTAGAATGGCTAAAATTAAAAATAAAAATGTGATATATATATATATATCCGTATGTGTACATGTGTGCATAAATATATAATATATACCTATAATACATATATATTATTCAGCTTCCAAGAAAATTGAATTTGTGAAATTTTCTAGCAAATGGATATAACTGAAAGAAATGCAATGAGTGAGGTATCTTGGGCAAAGACAAAGTGCGTATATTCTTTCTTATGCTAGTATTCAATGAACTTTCAGATTGTATATTTAACTACTAGTAATACCTTTATGTAACAAGGGACTTAAAAGAGGGGAAATATAAGAATACAGGTGGTATGAAGGTAGGAAGGAGAATAAAGGTAAAAATTTTAAGGGGGGAGATGAAGGGGATGGAGTCCAAGAAGGCATATGGAAAAAATTAAGGAAATATGATAAAACCAGAAAAAATTCTATATTCTAAATTTACCTAAAAATAAAAGTTAAAAATTTTAAATAAAATAGTGTGACCCGTCACTCTGGCCCAGCAGTTATTGCACTGGCCTAGCATCCCAGAGGTTAGAATTAGAAGTCCAGCACTTCCTAACCCAGGGTTGGTGGCACAAAGGCATGGAACAACCACAACTCTACAACCGATGTGGCTAGGAAAGCACAAAGGGCAGGAGTTCCAACCCCAGGTCTTCTCAGGGAAACCCTTGCCTGTTGAGCATCCCAGAAACCCTGTCCAAAACAGTGGGAGCAGATATACCCTGCATAGGGTTACGCAGATAAAGGGAGAAAAGTGATAACAGAAACTGCCTTGAAATGCTTCTACAGAAATTATAGGCAATTAAACAAAATTCCTAGTTTCAGGTATGTGCTACCTCCTATGAGTTGCTGGTCACAAAGTTCTCAAAGCCCCCTACTCAAAATGATACAGGTTTTTGCCATTGCCTTTGACTGTCCTCCAGAACCTGGGGTGAAAATACCTTAAACTCATTGTATTCAAGTATGAAGGTGTCATAAAATAAATTCAATATGCATTGTGCTGGTAGATATAGGTGTCAAAATGACAATAGAAGGCTAAGATCTGAGTACATCTCCGAAGAATTTGTAAAGGCAAGTTCTAACCACACCTGCAGGAGAATACTTAATTGACATGTGAAGACCCAGCCCATAGTGGGTGGGACAATTCCCTAGACAGGTGGAGAACATGGCAGGAGCTGGTTCAGTAATCTGGACAGACAGTCCCACAAGTGAGATTTGCCTCTTTGTCAGTCATCCCTATGGATATGGTATGGCCAGTTTCCTTAACTCCTGGTATTGGTATAAATTCTCCTGTCAAGCTGAATTATGAATTATAATTGAGAATTATGAACAAGAATAAATTGCATCTAAACTGTTGGGTTATGAATGTATCAGCAACATGCAGACAAACAGCAATATGCACAGAATTTCCTCATCTAACAAATGTCAGATTTAAAAGTTGCAACAATGTGTCCTCAAATAGATTATTTTCAAGGAATATGAAAAAATAATAACGTGTTATGGTTGCATTTTGGTGTCAACTTGACTGTTTTAGGTGCAGCTGTGGAAGGTTAATGGTTAGAATGGCCCCTGAACAAGTCTGCAGGTATGTGATTGATTGCTGTGGAGAACCCAGGCCATAATGGGTGCTACTTTCCAGTGGTGGACCAGGTAATAGGAGGTGCAAGGAGGAGGGACTTGGTCTTCCCTTATCTGGTGTCGACTTAGGCAATTACAAAAAGCATTTAAAGACAAACTGAGGCACAGATATCATGAGATTGACAACAACCTGGGTTACACAGAAAGTTCCAGGCCAGTTTGGGCTACATAGTGAAACTCTGTCTCAAAATATCAGAATTTAACTCATGGAAAGCAAGTCTCAACTGAACTGAAGGAAAAAACATGTAGTTATAAAATGAACATTACTTTAATAACTCAAATTTATAAAGAAAAACATAATTAAGGAAGATCATGGATTTTAATGAGATAATAAACTATATATAACTAAGTGACATATGGAACAGTCTTTTGAACAATGACGGAAAATATTTTTTTCATGTGAACATGGAATACATTTTGAAGTAAACATTTCGTTAGGCTACAACACTAATCTTAATAAATTTTGAAAAGAGTGAAGTCATATAAAGTATCTTCTCTGACCACAGTAGAATAAAATTAAAAATCCATAAAGGAAAAACTAGAAAATTTATCAGTATGTGAAAATTACATACTATGTTCTTAAATAATAAATGTAGAAATATGACAGTAAAGGGAAATGTACTTCTATAGTGATACAAAAGAATCACGACTATTATAATTACTTTTCTTTTTCCATTTATATATACATGAGACAAACTGCAAAGTTTTATTAACAGAAACCAACCTTGATGAAACGTGGTTATCTCTAGGAGGGAGCATTGATGAGAGGAGGGAGGATGCCTAAGGGCCTCTGGGACAAGGGAAGTTCTGAGATGGTCTTAAAGATACTCAGAGTCTGCATGCAACCCGGTGTCTTTCTGGCGGGAGGAGGGCCCTCTCCTGATGCTCCTCTCCCACGTGCCAGTAAGGGACATCTCAAGAAAATTCAATGCTGCTCTTGGCTTGGGTCCTACTTGCTTCCACCTCTCACAAAACTTGTAGCTGGTTCATAATTGAAACAGCAGGACCAAGTACAAACACCCTAAGTTCATTCAAGTCTTAGTTCAATTCATGATCTTAGCTCATTTAAGGATAGGAAAAAGCCTAAAGGTCGAGGAATGTCAGGGAGGCAACTACTTCTTGGAGGAGCCTCAGGTCTCAGTATAGACCTCTGAACCAACTGACAAGAAGACTGACAAGACTTCCTGACAGCAGTCCTCACATATCCAGTTACCTTTCTATTTGCTGGGAGAAAACACTTAGACCCAGGCAGAAAGGAAGAAAGGCAGAATTTATCCGGGTTATGGTTCTATGGGGGTATAATTCATTACAGCGAGAATCACATACCAGAATGCATGACTGGAAGAAGAACAAGTCACCGCTGTCATCCTGAGAGGTAGAGCAAGCAAGAGCAAATTTAGAGGAAACAGAGTCATACTACCAAACATAAAAAGCCGACCCCCCCTTTCCCCACCCGCCCAGGATGCGCACAGGACTCATGGCGACCTACCCCCTTCCCCCCCACTCCCCCACCCCCGCCCAACCCCAAACCCCAGGCCAAATAATTCAGTTCAGTGAAAAATGCACAGAAATTGAAAGGCCTTAAGAGTTAAAACAACAAAGTGCAAATCCATGAGAAACAACACCCAAGAAAAAAAATCTCCCACTGAAGGAATTAATCTCATAATGATAGACTTCAACCAGAACAAACCCACGGAAAATACCCAAGAAAGCCTGACCCAGGATAACGACTTTCAAAACATGATCATTACCATGTTCAATACTATGAAAGAGGAAATCCGGGAGGAATCAAATAACTACATCAATCACTTTGAAGAGGAACACAACAGACACTTGGAGGAGTTGAGAAAAACAGTTCAAGAAACAAAAACAGGCATAGAGCAGTTAAAACAGACTCAGGCAGAGTTTAAAACTCAACAAAAAGACCAGTTATCTTCAACCCAGAACTCAACAGAGTCTTATCAGCAGAACTAACAAAGCAGAAAATAGAATTTCAGACCTTGAAGACAAAGTGGGAGTATTAACCAGCTCAATGGAGGAGGTTGTTAAAGCCAAAAAGATACTCCAGAGAAATATTCAAGAGTAATGGGACATCCTGAAGAAGGCTAACATGAGTATTCATGGAATACCAGAGCAAGAATCCCAAAATACCACACCTGAGGGAATTTTTCAAACAATCATCAAGGGAAACTTTCCTCATCTAAAAAAAGAGAGGCCCATCCATATACAAGAGGCATTCTGCACCCCAAACAGATATGACCAAAATAGAAACTCACCACAGCAAATAATATTTAAAATACTCCACATTTAAGATAAAGAAATGGTGCTGAGAGCTTCAAGGGAAAAAAAAAACAAGTCACTTTTAAAGGTAAATCTATTAAAATAACAAATGACTTCTCAATTGAAACAGTAAAAGCAAGAAGAGCTTGGAGAAACATACTTCAAGTATTGAATGAGCAAAAATGTCAACCCAGGCTGATAAACCCTGCAAAACTATCCATCATGATCGAGGGAGAAAGAAAAATTTTCCAGCACAAAGACAACTTGAAGGGATACATGTTCACCAAACCAGGCCTTCAAAAAATGCTAGAAATGATACTCAAGCTTAAAGAAAAAAATAGGAAAATCTAGGAGAACAGAAGGGACATATAATACCACCAAAACCTAAAAGTGAAACAATACACTTACAAAAGCCACTAAACATAATAAATGTCCAGAATTAAAAATAGTTTCTCCATTATAACATTAAATGTTAATGGAATTAACTCACCAATCAAGAGACACAGATTACAAATGGGTTAAAAATCACAATCCATCAATCTGCTGCCTGCAGGAAACCCATCTCACCACCAAAGATAGGCACACCCTAAAAATAAAAGGCTGGTCAAAAATTCTGCAAGCTACTGGAACCAGGAAACAGGCAGGGGTAGCCATTATGCTATCGAACAAAGTGGACTTCAAACCAAAAAAAATCATAAGAGACACAAACTACATTTTAGTCACAGGTACAATTCACCAGGAAGACTTCACAATACTGAACATATATGGACCCAATACGAACCCCCCCACATTCATTAAGCAAACCCTACAACATCTAAAGCGAGAAATCAAATTCAAAACGATAATTCTTGGGGATTTCAACACCGCCCTCTCAACATGGGATAGATCAACAGGTAAAAAACTCAACAGAGACACTTTGGAACTTAATCAAACCCTTACTGAAATGGACCTTACAGATCTCTATCAAACTTTTCATCCACACACCAAAGAATACACATTTTTCTCAGCAGCACACGGAACTTTCTCCAAAATAGATCACATATTGGGCCACAAAACAATCTCCACATATACAGGAAAGTTGAAATTCTAGCCTGTACCTTATCAGACCACCATGGCCTAAAGCTTGACATCCACAGCACAACAAGCAACAGAAAATACACTAACTCCTGGAAACTTAACACTATGATGCTGAATGAGAATTGTATGTAGGAAGAAATTACAAAGGAAATTCAAGATTTCTTGAAAGTGAACGATAATGAAAATACAACTTACCAAACTCTCTGGGACACAATGAAAGCTGTCCTAAGAGGTAAGTTCATAGCTCTTAATGCCTACATCAAAAAAAAATGGAAACATCAGAAATAAATAACTTAAAAATGCAGCTTAAAGCTTTAGAGACACTAGAGCAATCTAATCCCAAAAGCAGTAGAAGGGAGGAGATTAGCAAAATGAGGGGAGAAATATCCGAAATCGAGATTAGGAAAACGATATAGAAAATCAACTAGTCAAAAAGCTGGTTTTTTGAAAAAATCAGTAAGATTGATACACCCCTAACTAAATTAACCAAAAGCAAGAGAGAAAAAGCCCAAATTAACAAAATTAGAAATGAAAACGGAGGTATCACTACTGACACCCAAGAAATCCAGAGAATTATAACGTCATATTTCAAAAACTTATACTCAGTGAAATTTGACAACACAAAAGAGATGGATGAATTCCTAAGTAAACACAACTTCCCTAAATTGAATCAGGAAGTTGTGAATTATTTAAGTAGTCCTGGAAATCGAGGAAGTAATTAATCTTGAATCTTCCCACCAAAAAGTGTCCTGGACCAGATGGATTCAGCACAGAGTTCTACCAGACATTTAAGGAGCTAATAACACCAATACTCCTTAAACTGTTCCATCAAATAGCAAAGGAAGGAACACGACCAAATTCCTTCTATGAAGCTAATATCGTCTTAATCCCAAAACCTAATAAAGATTCACTTAAAAAAGAAAACTATAGGCCAATCTCTCTGATGAACACAGATGCAAAGATTCTCAACAAAGTCTTAGCAAATCGGATTCGAAAACATATCAAAAAGATCATCCACAGGGATCAAGTAGGCTTTATCCCAGGCACACAAGGTTGGTTTAACATACGCAAATCAATAAATGTAATTCACCATATAAACCAGTCCAAAGTTCAAGACAACATGATACTCTCGATAGATGCAGAAAAAGCTTTAGACAAGATCCAACAGCCCTTTATGATCAAAACCCTAGAGAAGGTTAGAATGGAAGGAAGATTCATCAATATAATAAAAGCTGTATACAACAAGCCCATAGCAAGTATTATACTCAATGGGGAAAAACTGGAAGCATTCCCACTTCAATCAGGAGCTAGACAAGACTGTCCACTCTCACCACTTCTATTCAATATTGTACTTGAAGTCTTAGCTGAAGCCATAAGACAAAAGGGAGATAAAAGGGATTCAAATCAGCAAGGAAGAAGTCAAGTTATCTCTATTTGCAGATGACATGATCTTATACCTGAGTGATCCCAAAAACTCCACCAGGAAGCTCCTAGAACTAATACAGAAATTCATCAGGGTGGCAGGATACAAAATAAATGTGCAAAAATCAGTGGCCTTCCTATGTGCCCAGAATGAAAGAAATGAAAAAGCCCTGAGAGAAACAATCCCATTGACTATAGCCCCTAAAAAAATGAAATACCTTGGTATAAATCTAACCAAGGAAGTAAAAGACCTTTATAATGAAAACTTTAAAACCCTAAAGAAAGAAATTGCAGAAGACACCAGAAGGTGGAAAGACCTCCCATGTTCCTGGATTGGCAGAATCAACATCATAAAAATGACCATCCTACCAAAGGCAATATACAGATTCAATGCTATACCAATTAAACTCCCAAAGCAATTCTTTAAAGAAGTTGACCAAGGGGCTGGAGAGGTGGCTCAGGGGGTAAGCCTCTGCCTTGCAGGCACAAGGTCCTGAGTTCGGATCCCAGATCCCACGTATAGACGCCAGGCGGAAGCGGGGGCGACCTGCGCTTCTGGTCCTGGTAGGGCGGAGCCTGTGAATCCCAGGGCAGAAGGAGGTGGAGGCGTCCATGGTGGTTCGCGAGTTTGTCTGTAGTTCTACATATACACAGACACACACACACACACAGACACACACACACAGACACACGCGCGTGCGCATATACACATGCACATGCACACAGTTGAATAAATAATAATAATAATAATAAAGATTTAAAAAAAAAGAAGTTGACCAAACAATCGCAAAATTCATATGTAGGAACAAAAGACCCAGGATAGCAAAAACAATCCTGAGCAACAAAAACACGGCTGGAGGTATCACCATACCAAACCTTAGTCTATACTACAAATCCATAGTTGTAAAAACAGCCTGGTACTGGCTCCAAAATAGACACACAGATCAATGGATAATGGTTGAAGACCCAGATATAAGCCCACAAAATTACAGCCATTTGATCTTTGACAAAGGGGCCCAAAAAATCCAATGGAAAAAGAACAGCATCTTCAACAAATGGTGCTGGCAAAACTGGATATCCACATGCAGAAGATTAAACTGGACCCGTACTTGTCACTATGTACAAGAATTAATTCCAAATGGATCAAGGACCTCGATATAAGGCCAGAGACTATAAAAACCATAGTTAAAGGGTAGGGAACTCCCTGGAGCTGATTGGACTAGGCCAAAAGTTCCTAAATGCACATCCAATAGCACAGTCACTACAACCAACACTCAACAGATGGAATCTTGTGAAATTAAAGAGCTTCCGTTCAGATAAAGAGATTGTAACTCGAGCACAAAGGCAACCCACAGAATGGGAGAAAATCTTCACAAATCACGTATCTGATAGAGCTCTATTATCCAGAGTGCACAAAGAACTTAGAAAACCAAACACCAAGGAAACTAATGGCCCAATTAAAAAATGGGCCTTGGAACTTAAAAGAAACTTTACCAAGGATGAAATTAAAATGTCTAACATATAAATATCTTAAAAAATGCTCCACATCCTTAGCCATCAGGGAAATGCAAATCAAAACTTCCCTGAGATATCATGTCACCCCAGTCAGGATGGCAAAAATCCACAATACAAACAACAACAAATGCTGGAGAGGATGTGGAGAGAGGGGAACTCTCCTACATTGCTGGTGGGAATGCAGGCTCATAAGACCACTCTGGTGAGTTGTCTGGTGATTCTTAAAGAAGTTAAAGATTGAAATGCCATATGACCCTGCTATTCCACTTTTGGGAATGACCCCCCATAGAGCAAAAATTCACCTTGATAGCACAAGCATGACCATGTTCATAGCAGCACTGTTTACAATAGCAAAGTCATGGAATCAGCCCAAATGTCCAACAGTTGACGAGTGGATAAGGAAAATGTGGTACATTTAAACAATGGAATACTACTCAGCGATCAAAAATGATGAATTAATGCAATTTGCCAGGAAATGGATGGAATTAGAAACAATTATATTGAGTGAAGTATCCCAGACATAGAAAATTAAGCGCCATATGTACTCCCTAATAGGTGGATCCTAGTTCCAAACCCACTTAGAGACACTCAAAGACAAATCTCTGTAATACCTACAGTAACTGTAAAGATTATAAACAGGAGGGATGGGGAAGGAGGGCCCCACCAGAAACAAGGAGAGAGGGGACCATGTTACAGCAGAGAAAATAGGCCACCATCGAGGACTGCAAGTAAGTAATGAGACATCTGGTTAAGTTCACAGACTTTCCTTCCTGATCATTTGCAACTGATGGGGTATGATCTCAACAGAAGGGGAGGGCATATAGGCTGCCAGATAGAAAGTAACCATTTTTCAAATGGGTGATTGACCCCTCTCTCACCACGGTCTTCTACTTTTATTCCATCTACCTTTGAATATACTCTTATAATAAGACTCTAATTTATCAGGTTTTTATCTCTGGCCAGGGGGTGAATTCCAATACCCATCAGGATGGAGCCATGGGCATTGCAGGAGCAGCAAAACAGAAAAAAAAATCAATAAACCATAATTCAGAACATCAGAGACTCTATATCAACCTGGAACTGGGCCAGCCTAATCTCTCCCCATCCTGAAGCTCAGGGAAATTTACGGAAGAGGGGGCGGTAAGATTGTAAGAGCACAAGGATGGGAGGAGTAATGATATGCAAGATACTCCACACAAGTTAGGGCCGAAGCAATTATAATAGGACTTTGCATGAGCTGCGCTATGTCCAACACATTATTGACCCCACAAAGTCTAGCATTTGCTAAAGGCACTAAGATCCTTGGAGGCAAGGGATTGATAGCCACAATAGTGTTCCTAAGCTTAAGGGGAACACAGGAAAGGGTTCAGGGAAATGCCCCTGGGTCCTTGCACCTAATCTGAGAGGAGGACCCAGAGGAGAGTTTGGCATGCACATTAAAGGATGCTCCGGGGATTGGGGGGGCCACTGGGGGATGGAGAGGGAGGGGGCAGTGGAGGGGGGGAAAGGGGGGCCGGGGGGGGGGGAGGTGGAGGGAGCCATTGTGTGTGGGGGGGCGGGAGGAACTCACATTCACACCATAGAGAAAAATTCTGAAGTTTAACAAAAACTCAGGCTCAAAAAAATCATAACTGAAATTATTTACATTAAAAAAGAATGGGACTGAGATGGCACTTAAAGTGTACAAAAATGATATACTGAGTTCAAATTCCAGAGCCCACATAATGGAAGGACAGGAAGCAGAGAATCAACTTCTGAAAGTTATATATGTATATATCTGCCGTGGTTCTCTCTCTCTCTCTCTCTCTCTTTCTCTCTCTCTCTCGCTCTCTCTCTCATAAGTTCCTTTTAAACGAAGAAAACCAGAGCTAGTGAGATGGCTCAAGGTTTAAACCTTTGGCTCCCAAGCAAAAGAACCTGTTTTGGATCCCCAGATCCCACATAAAAATGCCAGGCGGATATGGTAGCCATTCTATAATTCCAGCCCTGGAAGGTGGAGCTTGGGAAATACCAGAGAAAAGCAATAAGGAGGTAGAAAAGCAGTAAAGAGGTAGAACAACCTGGGATAATTCTTGAGGTCTGTCGCCTTGGACCTCCATCCTATAGGCAAATACAGTCAAGTGCCCTCTTGTACACACAGAATCTCCACTCAGAAATCAACATTATCAGAGAAAGCACATACACTCAAGTACATACCTGAAAACACAGGTGCACATGAAAATGGGAAGAAAGGAAGAAGTAAAATTATAATTACTGAAGATATGACCTTACTTAGAGAAAATTCTAAAAAATCCATAAGACTATTGTTACCAATAAACTAAACGAAGTCACAAAAAAAAAAAATGAACGCAGCAGTTACCATTTTTCTTTTTAAAAATTGACAAAAAGGCTGAAGAGATGACCTCAAAAACAGAAGGTTCCAGGTCCCACGTGAAAATCCAGGCGGTAAACGGAGGCGGCTGGCACTTTCGGCCCTGGTGGGAAATCCCAGTGCAAAGCAAAATGGAGGTAGAAGCAATCCAGGCGGATTCCTAAAGCAGTCACCTTAGTCCTCCACAGAGACACACAACACTCTGTGACACACACACACACACACACACACACACACACACACAAAGTTTAACAAATTAACAGAATACTGTATATATTTTAAAATGTCACATTGTGAATAAATACAGCTAAGTAACATGTACATTATCTCATATATTTTTCATTTTTGTTGTAAGAACATTTAAAATATGTTCTCTTAGCAATATTCAAGAATAAGATGTTACTAAGTATAGTTAACACATTACAGAATAGTTCTTTTAAACTTATTCTTCCAATCAAACTAGAATATATAGTTTGATAAATATTTCCCTAGCACTGATCACATCCAAACCTCTGGTAACCATAATTCTCTCTGATTCTACAAATTTAACTATTTTTAGCTTTCATATATAGAAATGAAATCATGTAATACCTATTTCCCTGTGTTGGATTTCTTTCATTTGACATGTCCTGTAGATTCATCTATTTTTTTTGCAAATAAGTGAATTTTTTAAGGATAAGTATTATTTCTCTATGTGTAGCCATCACATATTCTTCATCCATGCATGGAAAAACAGTTGTTTTAGACTGATTAAATATGGCACTATAAATGGTGTTGCAATGAACATGGGAACACAGAAGTCCGTTTGGCATATATTTCCACTTGTAGGAAGAGTGTATGCTTGATTATATGATAGCTTTATTTACAATTTTTAGAGGATTCTATATGCTACATTCCATAACAGTGTCCAAAGTTCTCCTTTTTTCATGTCATCTCTAATAAATGTTTTCTTTTTTTGATAACCTCTACCAATATGTCTGGACAAGTGCGAGGTGAAGTCAGGTATGAGGTTTCAATATGTATGTTTTTAAATGACTCTTTTCTTTTAAATTTTAGTGTGTGGGGGCACTGTGTGTCCCTGTGGAGGCCCAAGGGTGACTTTGGGAATCATCCTGGATTGCTTCTACTTCCTTCTTGCTTCCCTCTGGGATTTCCCAGGCTCCGCCCTCCAGAGCCAGAAGTGCAGGCTGCAGCAGTTTCCGCCCCGCGTTTTTGCGTGAGACTTGGCATCCAAACTCAGGATCTTCTAAAGCTTGCAGAGACAGTCCTAACCCCTGAGCCATCTCTTCAGCCCTCGATATGTATTTTTATGATGATCAGTAATGCTGAACAGTTTATTCATAACTGCTGGCCACTCACATGTCTTCAGAAAAATGTTCATAAGGTCTTTTACCTAATTCTAAACAGATTCCTTGTTTTGTTGTTGTTGTTGTCGTCGTCGTCGTCGTCGTCGTCGTCGGTGTGTGTGTGTGTGTGTGTGTGCGCGCGCGCGCGCCTGAATTTATTTGCATCTGCGTTAAGATTCATGTTTAAATGTTTTTTGTTTTTGCCACCTGGTGGTGCTATTGAGAACAGATTGGATCGCCACAGTGCTAACCTCACCAGCAGATCCATTGATGAATTCGTGGATGAATGAGCTATTAGGAGATGGGGCCCATTTCTCTTCCCTCTCATTTTGCTTGAGTTGAGTCTTAATCCAACCTGACTGATACACCGAAGAGGAGACAAAAGAGATGCCTAGGCCTGAGAGAAACAGCAATGATGCAGCCATCTTAAAGTTAGAGAGAGAGATCTCAGAACAAATTAAATTTCCTGCCATTTTTACCTTAGACTTCTGTCACAATCGTAAGAAAATCAACTTATATTATGTTTTGAGTCAATCTACATTATTATGGAAGACCTAATAAGTTAGTACCATCATCTATCAAATAGGGAGAAGAGCAGAAAATGGGACAGTATAACATGCATGAAAATATCGCAATGTAAAACACCATTGTGTACAATCAATAAACATGAAAAAGTGAAGTCCTAGAAATAACACTTCTCCGAAGAAGGAATAAATGATGGCCAAGCATATGAAAACAGTGCTCAATGTCATGCAAGTGAAAACTACAATGAAATACCACTTAAAATGCACAAAGGACATAATCAGCAGACACACACAATGCCAGTGAAAGCAAATGTTGTGGATGAACTAGAACCCTCTTGCACTGATAGTAGAAATGGAAAAGTGTGCAGGCAATGCGAAGCAATTTTGCAGTTTAACATATGATTAGCAATCAACATATAATTAAAATAGATGTCCAAATAAAAACTTGTACTCAGCTATGTAGCAGAATTAAAAGAGCTAAATGGCTCAATTCCTAGTAATACAAAAAAGATACAATAGAAATATTGAAAACATAAAACTAACTGAAGGATATATAAGAAGACAAAACAGAGAAATATGCCCTATTTGCCAATGAGGAAACTCCATTTGGAAAAAAAAATCAATTTTCCCCATAATTCTGTACATTTTTAGAAGTCCTCTCAAAGTCCTGTAGGATTCTGAAGAGTATATGTTGGTTGAATATTTGCTCTGGAAAATATGACCAAGAAGATGCTATGGTCTGAATGTATCTCCAAAGTTCATGTGTTAATAAGCATTGGCAGAACTTCAAGAGGTGACTAGACATGAATACGTGTTTTTTTGTGAACTAACTAGTCTTAGGTATTTTGTTAAAGCATGTGGCAGTTAGTTGTAGATATCAACTTAATTACTGAAGGCTGAGCCTCTGGGCAAATGTATGAAGAGTTATTCAATTAAGACAAGCCCTAAACAAGACTGTCGGACATTGTCTAATTGATACGGAAAGACTTTGTGGGATCATTCTCTGGGCAAGTAAAGACCTCACTGGAAATTGGCATAGATGCCGAGATTGGCAAACAAGGAAATAAGCCCTTCTCTAAGCTCTTTCTGTGCATAGTGAAGGCAGTTCCCTAACCTCCTGATGCTGGCATGTACTTTCCTGACATGCTGACGAACATAACTGAAAATCACAAGTAGAAATAAATCCCTTGTTCTCCTATGTTCTTTGGACCCTACATTCAATTAACAACAAGAAGATAAAACTAACAAATTTGGTACCCATGAAGTGGAGTGTTACTGATAAATTTGGATGTGTGGATTTTATGTCTTTTAAACTGTTTTGGTGTAGAAATGAGGAGGACTGAAGCTACGGGCTAGAAAAGCCACTGGGCAGAGCTTATTATTAGCCCATTTAGAGCCAATTTGCCTATTGAAGAATAAGCCTTTGGGCAAATCTGTGAAGAGATATCTGATTAAGACAAACCCAGGAAAGCTTGTGAAAAAATGTGTTAACTACTATGGGAAGAATCAGCACATTGTGGATGGGACCATAACCTAAGTATGCAGAGAGTGTGCCAGTTGGAACAGGCATACAGACAGACTGGCAAGCGAGAAAGTATGTGAATATGGTGTGGCCAGCTTCCTCTGGTCCTGATGTTGATATCAGCTCTTCTGTCACCCTGATGAACATGACAGAGAAGTGTGAACAGGGATAAACTGTTGTTTGGTTATGTATTTATATCAGTAAAAAGAACTACCACAAAAAAAGAGATTTTTTTCCCTACAGTAATTAAAAAAACTTATAACTATCAGAACAGACAAACATATCGGCAGAATACAGCAGATTTCAGAAATATAAGCACATATGCAGGGACTTAACATGTGATGGATCGATGACTTGAGATCAGTAGGGAAAAGATTAGACTGTCCACCTGATTTTGCTACAAAAATTAACTACCCATTTGGAATGAAAATTAATTTTTAAAATAAATTTTAATACAATTCCCCACCTCTCACCACCTTACACAATATCAAAATCCAGGTGAAAATTTTTAACATAAAAAATACGAAAGTGAAATATAGATTTTTAGAATTTAAAAATTTTTTTGCATGTGTATGTATATCAGAGGGTGCTGTGTGTGCATGTGGAGGCCCAAGGAATCATCCTGGATCACTTCTACTTCCTATTTACTTTGCTCTCAAGTTTCCCAGGCTCTGCCTTCCTGAGCTGGAAGTATAGGCTACTGCCATTTCTGCCATTTAACTGGAATCCGGGATCCAAACTCAGGAGGCAGAGGTTTAATTCATGAGCCATCTCTCCAGGCCAGAATTTTCGCTAAAGTGGAAAAACTGAGGGATTTGTTTACTAAAAAATTTAGAAAATGAAGTAACAACTTCTATAATTTATTTAAGATTTGTCTCCTAAAAGACAAATTTTGAAACTTGCTCCCCAATGTGAGAGTGTTGAGAGGTAATGGAACCTTTAAGAAGTCTTTGTTTCTTAAACACCAGACAGACATGAGAGGATTAATTCAGCTTTCAAAGTACTGGACTTTTTCTCATGAGAATGATTGAGTTCTCACTGTTGTTAGACTACATTTGTTGCCATAGAAGTGGATTGTAATAAATTGGGTTTTTGTTTTTCCATGTGACCCCACCTGCCCTTTTGCTTATAGTACAGAACTCTTCACAGAAGTGATTGCCTGTCTTGGACTTCCAATCCCAAGAACCATAAGTTAAAGCCATTTCTATTACCTAGTCTCAGGTATTTTTTTTACAATAAAAATAAACTAAGACAGCTACTTTATACAAAGTTAATAGACAAACAATAAATTGGGCAAAACAAGTATGGAGAAGTGTGAACAGGGATAAACTGTTGTTTGGTTATGTATTTATATCAGTAAAAAGAACTACCACAAAAAAAGAGATTTTTCCCTACAGTAATTAAAAAAACTTATAACTATCAGAACAGACAAACATATCGGCAGAATACAGCAGATTTCAGAAATACAAGCACATATGCAGGGACTTAGCATGTGATGGATCGATGGAGATAATATGAGATAAGGAACTAGCTTTTTTAGTATATGAAAATCTCTTCTTATTAATGTGTAAGAGAAACCAATGCCTAATGCAAGCATAAATTTAAAATAAACAAATTTTCAATGTAAGAAAAATCATAAAGGTCATTAATGAAAAGGGTAACTTCATGTGTCATCCAAAAAAAGTGAAGTAGCAAAGATGTGATTGTTTATACACCAAATGACACAAGTGGAAAATAAGACAATGTTTACCTTTTGGTGACAATCTGAATTAGGTACAGTTTTTCTGAAGGGCAAATTAATATTTTCTATTTATATTTATTTATATTTTAAATATGTGTTTTTACCCAGAGATTCTACTTAAATGAGATTAAATCAAAAATTGAAGTGATCACAGTTAAATGCTCAATATAGTAATCACAGCAAGGCCTATAAGAAAAAACTGATCAAGGTTGATTTTAAATACTATGTTTTCATATATTGAAATTTGTTCACATTGAAGTATTATGCAACAACTTAAATAAATGAACCACAGATATATTTGCTAACTTAGAAAAATCATACATATACCATATATATATATATATAAATTAAGCTGTTACTAGAGCTCTCCATCATTGAGTTATACTGGAATATGAGTTGGCAAAGAGTTTTAATCTTCACATATTTCTGAAATCTTATATAAGAAATGTATGCCAAATTTAGCTTTTAATTTTTTAAAAAGGTGAACATTTGAGAATAAAAGAAAAAAGTTTGTAATACAACGTAAAAAGAAAGATAAAGAGATTTCCTTATAGCCTAATCATTTTTACATGTATAAATTTTCATAGAACAGTAGAGAAAATTTATTACATAACAGTAATTATCTATGATTATGAATATTTTAAATCTTCATTGTATTTTACATTTTAAATTTATTTTATGAGTACGTATTCTGAAGCAATTATTTTTATTGGCATATAGTAACTATAAAGCAAGGTGTTTCACTGATACAAATCAATACACAGATTTAATGTTTTAAAGGTTAAAGAAAAAGTATGAATTTGGTAAATGAACAATCAAACAAAAAGGAATACTTACATGTGAATTTCAAATTAATTTTATGTTTAATCATGAAATCTAAAAATGGCTGCCTTTATTAAATCGAATACACCTATGAAATAAAATGTATTGCACTGTTTTACTTCTTTTTCCTGTTTCTGTGATAAAATATACTAACAAAAACAACTTAAGGGATAAAGCATTCATTGACTCACAGCTCGAGAGTACAGTCCATCGTAGTGGAGAAGTTAAGTTAGCAGGAGCTTGAAACAGCTGTCACAATGCACTCACAATGAGAAATCAGAGAGGGATGAATGCATACGACTGCTCAGTCCTCTTTCTCCCTTACTCAGTCTAGGATCCCAGCCAGTGAATTGTGCTATCTAGGGTGGGTGGGTCTTTCTACCTCAATTAATTAAGGTAATCAAGATAATCCCTTACAAGCAAGCCCAGAGGTGTCTCCTAGGTGATACTAGGTATTTTCATGTTGACAATACTAATCACATCATAATTAAAAGAAACAAGGGACTGAACCACAAAAAGCCATGATCCTGAAACACAAATACCTAAGTCAAATAAGTGGCTCATGATAGTTTATTTACTGCATGATTATAAAGTCAACACTATAGTGATAATAGTCTAATAGTTTCCAGAGTTTCAGAATACTGAATGTATGAAGAACTAGGAGGTTTGGGAAGGCAATTAAATATTTTATATGATTACATTATTATAAATACATGAGAGTATCCATTTGATAAAACCCACGGAATTTTATAGTACAAAGAAAAAAAATTGAAAAATGTGCTTAGGAGAGTGAGGAAAGTCTAGGGATGAAATGTAAAATAACTCAAAGCAATGTAAAAGTATTAAAATGTATGAAACAACTTCCTAAGAAGTATAAGGGAAAACTGAAGAAAGCTGGTGGTGAAAGTAACCTGGGAAATAAAGGTAAAGCTATGTAAGCATTCAACTTGCTAAGATTATTTCTCATAGGGGTACAGGTTAATAATTTTGATATTGCTTCACATGTACATTGGAATGAAATAAAGAAGCAAATGGATTGCAAAAGACGTAACCCAGGTTTCTCATTGTTGCAGTAAGATTATAGAGAGGTAAAGGGATGGCTCGGGGGTTAAGACTCTATCTCACAAGCAGAAGGTCCTGAGTTCAGATCCCAGGATCCATGTAAAAATGTCAGGCAGAAAGGGTGGCGGCCTGCATTTCTGGCCTTGGTGGGTGGAGCCTGGGAAATACCAGAGTGAAGCAAAAAGGAAGTAGAAGCAGTACAGTCACCTTTGGTATTTTACAGGGACACACAGTGCCCTCTGATACACACACACACACACACACACACACACACACACACACACACACAAATAAATAAATGAAATTTTTAAAAAGATAGACAAAGGAAGAAGGTTTGAATTAGTACTATGGATTATTGATGAATTTGGGGGCAACAAATTAGATTTGAAACATCAGGAAAATCTCATTTATCTTAATAAGATACAGATGGCTTTATACAGAATAAATATTTAGAGATGTGCATATATTCAAGTAAAGATACACATATTGCCTTGATCTGTCAGGTGAAAGGGCCTAGAATGATTATATTGCAGTAGTAAAGAGCACACTTCAAATCCAGAACTTGGCTTTTAACGGAAATCTATAGAAAATGGAAGCAAGGTTTTTAAGACAAGTGGATTGAGAAATATAAAACATGGGGTCAGCAAGATGGCTCGGTGGGTAAGGTGCCTGCTTGCAAACCTGTTGACCTGAATTTTCTCCCCAAAAGCCCATACGGTGGAAGAAGAGAAGTGATCTCTGATTTCTACCCATGTATCATGACATGTGCGCTTCTCTCTCTCTCTCTCTCTCTCTCTCTCTCTCTCTCTCTCTTACTCTCTCTCCCTCAAATAAACAAAAAAGATATAAAAAAGAAATATACAAGGTGATTTTTAAAAATGTTGTCATTACCAAAAGTAAGGAATACTCAAAAAATGAGATGTGTCACATGCCTTATGAGTAAACCTAAAAGAAAAAATCGCTTGATAGCAAAAGTCATTAAGCAACAATATATAAAAAGTATTGTTTATAACCAAATAAATAGATGGTGGAAGTAGACAACTCTCTCATTCAAAATTCCAAACAAATTATATAGATACTCAGCCTTCAAGAAGGTTAAATATAACTGTATAATTAAGTAAGGGGTACACATAGAAACTTTGTGAGTACAGGACTGAAAAGAGGAAAAATGAGTAATTTGACAGTGGATAAAACTGACACACTAGTTTCCTGTAGCAAAGTGACCTAGGTCAATATCAACAGTCCATAAGTCATGCTGACAGCATTCATGTTTGATAGGATGTGCCAAAAATGACACTTTAGTAGAGTGGCAGGTTACAAAATTAAAATGTTCTAAAATCGGTGGCTTTCCTATACACCAAAGATGAACAAAGGGAGAAACACCCAAGAGAAACAATTCCATTACCATAGCTCCAAAAAAAAAAAAAAAAGAAATACTCTGGAATAAAGCATACATGTGAGAGACCTGTACAATGAAAACTTTAAAACCCTAAATAAAGAGATTACAGAAGACACCAAAAGGAAGAAAGACCTCCCATGAACCTGGATTGGTAAAATTAACATTGTAAAAATGACCATCCTACCAAAAGCAATACACAGATTTAATGCAATACCAACTAAAATTGCAAGGTAATTCTTTACAGAAATTGACAAAGCAATCTCAAAATTCATACAGAAGCACAAAAGGTCCAGGATAGCCAAAGCAATGCTGAGCAATAAAAACTCTGCTGGAGGTATCACCAGATCAGACTTCAATCTTTACTACAAATCCATAGTAATAATGATAGCATGGTACAACTCCAAAACAGACACATAGATCAATGGATTAGAATTGAAGATTCCATATAAGCTCATACAACTACAATCAACTGATTTTTGACATAGGTGGCCAGAAAAACCATTGAAAAAAGGATATCTACATATAGAAGAGTAAAAGTAGAGTCGTATCTGTCACTCTGCACGAAAATTAACTCCAAATGAATCAAAGACCTCAATGTTAGACCACAGACTATAAAATTCCTAGACCAAGGAATAGGGAATACACTTGAACTGATTGGCCTTGGTCACTGTCTTCTTAATAGAACCCCAAACACATAGGAAATAAGACCAACACTCAAGAATTGGGTATTAAGAAATTAAAATGTTTCTGTTCGGCAAAAGATACTGTTAACCAAGCAAAAAGGCAACTCACAGACTGGGAGAGTATCTTTGCTATCCATATATCTGGTAGAGGACTAATATCCAGAGTACACACATAGTGCAAAAAATTAAATACCAAGTAGATAAAAAGCAATTAAAAATTGGAGTTAAAACTCAAAAGAAATTTTCTCAGGATAAAATTCAAATAGCTAACAAATATCTTAAAAAGTGTTCCACTTCCCTAGCCATTAGGTAAACGCAAATTAAAACCACCCTGAAATATCATCTCATCCCACTCAGAATAAGTAAAATCCAAATCACAAACAACAACAAATGCTGGCCAGGATGAGGGGAAAAGGAAATCCTCATACACTGCTGGTAGCGACACAAACTTGTGCGATCACTCTGGTGATCAGTATGGAGGTTCCTAAAAAAAGTTAAAAATCGGACTGGAAAAAAATCAGGTATTAAGACTCTTCTTCACAAGCAGAAGGATCAGATCCCAGGTCTCACTTTAAAAACCCAGGTGGAAATGGCAGCAGCCATGCACTTCTGGCCCTGGTGGGTGGGGCTCGGGGAAATCCCAGAGGGAAGCAAAAAGGAGGCAGAAACAATTCAGGATGATTCCCCCTTGGTCCTCCACAGTACACTTTGTGTCCTCTGATACACACACACACACGCATGCACACGCACACGCACACTCACGCACAAAGTTAAAAATCTAAATACCATACAATCCAGCTATGCCACTCTTAGAAATATACCTAAAGAAAGCTAAGAAAGCTACATCTTACTATAGACATGTGTACATCCCTGTTCATTACAGCTCTATTCACAACAGCAAAGAAATGGAATCAGCCTAGATGTCCAACAATAGAAGAATGGATAATGTAAACATGGTATATATACACAATGGAACACTATTAAGTTGTCAAGAAAAATGAACTAATGAAATCTGCTGGGAAATGGATGGGGTTGGAAGAAATTATACCGAGTGAAGTATCTCAGATGCAGAAGGACAGATGCCCCAAGTTCTTCCTTATAAGTGTATCCTAGTATTAAATCCTCAAAATAATACACTCAAAGGGAAACTTTTATAACACCCACAAACTACAAAGGAATGTAAGTTGGGGGTAGGGAAAAGGAGATCTCAAAGGAGTGGACACAAAAGAACACATGCAAAAAATAAATAAGGCCATTTTGGAAGAAAAGTCTTAAAGGGGAGGGAAATAAGGGGTAAGCGAGTGAAAGAAAGGAAAGTTGCAAGGGAAAAGGAGGGATCAAGGGCATCACCCAGTTATAGACAATGAAAGCTACTACAGTTCTGGTTAGAAGAATCCAGGGAAAAGACAGCTGTGCGTAAGACCTATGGGTAACCAATTGTTCTCTGAATGGGTTCTAAACCCTCTGTTATTGTCAGGGAACTCATGCCAGATACTGTAAAGCTGTCTAAATAACAGTAGAAGGGAAGAAAACAGATGCTGATAGGAACAGATGTCTTAGTGTTAACTACAAAAACTTGATAGTAAACTACCATCTAAACACTTCTCATTTAACCCTTAGATAAGAAAAGCTCTCAGAGTTCAGCCAAGTTGTATCTTATTACAATGGAAGACCAGTGAGGCAAAAAAACACAAGTGGTCAGAATGCAGAATATTGAGGACCCCAAAATGTTCAGCCCTAATCAGGCCATCAAAATATTTCCCCACTCAAAGATTCAGGGAACCTTTCAGAAAAGGAGGCAGTAGAAAGAGCCTAAAGGTGTGTATGTGGAGGGAGATGTAGTTTTAACCAGTGTATGTGGAGGGGGATGTAGTTTTAACCAATACAGCACAGTCATGACATGGCTGTTGCACCCAGGAACTTACTACAATAATTTTACCACCAGATCTACACAATACACACCCTATTAACATTCCCCCTAGGACTAGGAAGGATCTCAGGAGAAACAACTGCACTTAAGTGAGTGTCTCTGGGCCACGTGCTAGAAGAGGGAAAAGGAACCCCCTCACACACCTATGACTTTCTCCACTGAAGACCCATACATACTACAACAGATATCCGACTCCCTTACCAACACAAGCACACCAAAGGGAGTCCTGTGGTCCACACATGCGGAAGGACAGGACTGAGGGAGGGACATTGCTGGACAGAAGCGGAGAGAGGGAAGTTTAAAAGGAGAGGTGACAGTGGGAAGGCTTGAAGAGGAGGGAAATGGGTAGGGAAGGGATCAGGATAACAACAGAACTCTTTTTGTTTGTATATGAAAAATTCTCAATAAAAAGCAGCAATCAACTTGAGAAAAGTGTAAAACTAAAAAACCAGGTATTTTACTTTGTGATATTCCTGAAAAATCCCCAGTGTAAACATAAGAAAAATAACTGACAAATTTCAACTGAGAGACATCAGGTAAAAATAACTCATCTATCCAGGTCATGAAAAACAAAGGAAAGTGAGAAATCGTCCCAGCCAAGAGGTAATTAAGGAGATGTAATGAATAAAAGTAATGTCATATCATGGATAGATTGCTTGAACAGAAAAAAAAGAGGGATACCACGTAATACCCAAAACAATCTGAATGAAGTGTGAACTTAATCAAGCACCAATATTACTTCCTTTTTTTAACTTCCTTAATTCTAACAAATATATCAATAGATATAGACAATAGATTGGTAAGTATATGGGAACTCTGTACTATCCTGTGTATTAAAAACATATTTAAAGTAAAATGATAACGTAAAAGAAAATCAAATAGCCAAAGTCATTTAGACAAACAGGAATATAACCAGAAACATGAGTAAGGGTATGGTGTAAAGTAAGAAGAAGCCAAAACTAGTTACTTATCTCCTCTAATCATATAGCACTCAGGTAAAGACCCATAGAGAAGGCCACATGAAGAAGTACAACAGAGCAGTTCATTAGTAGAAGGACGTAGAGTGAATATTCACTGAGCTGTAAAAACCAAACTTGCGCGTGCGCGCACACACACACACACTCTCTCTCTCTCTCTTATACATACATTTGAAATTCAAATTCACAGTCCTCAAATATGATTTGTGTTTCAGGCTGTCACTGTTTCAGGACTCACTTTTCAGATCCTTCAGCATCTCAAGGCAAAAGATAATGACTTAGAAATTTATAGTCATTTGGTGTTAAGATTTGGAGGTCATGTAAGAAAAAGCACCATTTTTTCCTTCTTTGAACAGATCACTACAACTAAGGAATTCTAAGTGGAATTTAAAAAATGCCTTCTGCCCGGTGCATCCCGCATTCCACTCTGAGTGTGGGCTTCCTCCTGCCTTCCTAAGTACTACTAGACACAGGGAAGGGTATGGACGTGCTATCAAGAGAAATAGGTCAGAGCCCTCGCTCCATACCCCTTTCAACCAAAGTCTTCTCTTAAAAATGTTTCATTTATTTGAGAGAGAGAGAGAGAGAGAGAGAGAGAGCGAGAGAGAGAGAGAGAGAGAGAGAGAGAGAGAGAGAGAGAGAGAGAGAGAGAGAGAGGTGCATCATGTGGGCTTGCAGGATTCAACTCAGATATCCAGGTTTGCAAGCAGGCACCTTACCTGTTGAACTCTCACCAAACCCTAACCAGAGTCTTTTGGCCTAAATTTCCACTCCTATTTTGTCCTCTGGAACTCTTAACACTGCTACAATCTGGTTAAGACTGATTCTTTCCACATCCATACAGAGCACTTAAACATAAAATGACTAAGGAACTTACCTAAATCATTATATTAACCAAGTTATATAATGTGCTCTTTAGTTGCTGTTTACTAAACTGTGAAATGCATGCTTGTAATATGACCCGTTCAAGAACAATTTCTCACCCCCCCTTGTCACTAAGAAGTTGAAAAGTTCATTGGAAGAACATTAGTTTTGCTAAGAATCCTGGAGGTTCTTTAATCCAGAGTTCTATGTGATACATAAAACCATTCTTGAACATTTCCACAAAGTGGGTTTCTGCTTAAGCAGATATAATTTGGAAGGTATCTTTGATTCACTACCACAAAGTCTCTAACAGTAAGCCCAAATTCTGACTTAAATTATCTAAATGAATCTGTCCTCTGGAGGCAGTCCAAATTAATATTACCACCCTTCTGTCTGACAGGCCTCCAATTACTTGAAATTATCCACAGTCTCTTTAATGAAAGCATTCTTGGCCTTTCAATAATTATTTCGTGTCTGTTTGTAACCCAGTCACTGCTTGGTACCTTTCCAGGTTATCTATGTACATCTTAATTGTAACACTGTGACCCTATCTCCCACAAAAACTATGAAGAATAGAACAAACCATTCTTTCTTTGTTCTGGGCACCATGTCTCTACTAATGAAGACTAAATGAAGACTAATGAAGACTAAAATTTTATTTCTTGTTGTATACATTGTAGCCTCAGCTAGATCATGGTAAACTTAAATGAAAACCAGAGTCCTCTTCACATATAACACTGCGACGATGCAGAGCTGCCCACTCTTCTGAATTCTGAAACAAGTAGCAACTCATTCTATTCAGTTTAATTCTGCTACATTCAACATTTGTTTTCTCCTTTCACGTTTTGGATCTTGCTGGTAGCACTTAAAATACATGTATTCTGACTTGTACATCTCTACTTTTTGCATCAGGATAGACATGCTTTTTTATATTTTTCATACTCGTCACTGAAAAAGAACTTTTGTGGAACAGGGTGAGGTTGGAAATCTCTGTCTACATTGTGTGGCACATTTTTGAACACTGTCAGTCCAAAGAGCTAAACCACCTGTTGGCTGTCAGTCCATTATGGTCTAACTCATGCTACTCCACTTTATTCTCAAGAGGCATTCTGAGGAACTATCAAGTGTCCAAGCCAGGTCCACAATGGTTATTGTCTCCTGAGATCTCTGGAGGCAGTTCAACAAAAAGTAGGCATGCATCCTCCACAGCAGCTGAAGCACAAGTGGTCCAGTGGATGCCAGCTTGAAGGCATAGCTTATTCATTAGGCCATGGTAGACAGATGTACTAAAGAACAATTTCAAACATTACCGGTAACTCAAAAGCCTGGAAAGCAAAGCTCCAAATTGGTTTTTCATCTATGACCAAGTGTGCATTTTATGTAACTTTTTCCAGGGTGAACATGAGCCAAGACATATTTACTTAACAAGTGATAATGTACCTGATGAACAGTACCCAGGTCCGCTACTACACGATTATACAGTCTCTGTGTTAGATTAACAAATAGAGCAGTATAGTTTAATAAATCTTACAGGGTGCAGTATACTGTACTTATCAAGAACACACTCTGAAATCTCAGAACTAGGTTTGAATCTTGAGTCTGATGTGCACTGACAGCAGCATAATTTTAAGGAAATTATATAACCTTATTCAGCCTTATTTGTAAGCTGGGAAAAAACATAATACTGTTATTTTATAAAGCGGCTGCAATAATCAAACACAAGAGTAATTTTGGCAGTGATCATTGTTATCCTAATTTAACAGAGAAATTAGTGTGACAAGAGTCTCACGACATCCATTTTAAGGCCTACCAATGATCCTTTTTTGTTTACCATGTGCATCAATAATTCTGTTAATAGTCAACTACAGTACATTTTCCCGAAATCAGCTTAAATTTACCAATCAATAGATCAGCCCAAGAAAGTTTTGAGGGTGGATTTTAACAGTACTCTCTGTAAGCCTATCTGAGCTAAGAGACAGTAGAAGCTATATGCCTCAAATTCTGTTTGGTAAATAATACTATCACCATACATTAGGGCAAAAAGAAACTTTTCCCAAAGGTTAACTTTCCCATAACTTTGAAGTTTGCAGGTTTGAAGGAGCTTTTCCCAGACTCCCCCCCCTCCCAGCACCAAAGTGTCTAAAGCCTAGGCAAACATGGATACCACTTGACAAAATTCGCTTTGTGTTGAGTTCTGTCTGCTTGATTTCTGCCGAAGCCTTTCTCCTTTCTGTTTGCAAAGCTGCTTTCCCTCCAGTTTCCCCACAGATTTCTGGGAAGACAGCAGCAGGCTCGTAATTCTTGCTCTTCCTCCAACTAATCAACAGAGGCGATGGCAACAAGAGAAGCACCAAGCCTGTGGCAAGACCACGGCAGCACAGCTCTGGAAGAACTACTGCCAGGCGTAATGCTGCTGGGGCCACCATTAGAGGATATCACCAACCTGAGGAAGTTCTGCGGGATGGGAACAAGTGACGACATCAGATACAAAGCTATCTTCTAGTTTGAAACAATGACTGAGGGTGGAGGCAGGCAGTAGAAAGAGGTGAGAGAATGAGATGCTGAAGGAAGACTAGATCGTCCATTTGATTTAAGCATCTCAACAGGCAGCTTAAGAATAATGTGTAATTAGAGATATCACACCTACCAGCATTTCAACTTTTTACACTGATTAAATTTAAAATGAACATTTTTCATCAGGTAATTCTAGAAGCTTGGCTGAAGTTACCAATTATTTGAAGACAATGTCAAGTTTAGATTTGAGTCACTTTATGAACATAAGACACAGGCCAGATGCGTCTCCTCACCCTGGCCTCTACATTAAGCCCTCAGACAATGACTCCATTTGGCCCTATTTTAACACTACAGATTAATAACATCAGCTTCCCTCTCTGAGACACCTTCAACTACAACCAAATAATACGCATCTTCTGATCATGGCTTCTCAATTAACATGGTGATCTGAACCCAGTGCAAGCACTCACTTTAATGAAACAACATGCCTTGTTTTAGTGTTGTGTATCTGACCCCTATTTCCCTGCCCCACCCGCCATAAATGGTGACAGTATATATAATTATACAGGATACCTGCACATACCTGAAGTAGAAGTTAAAGGAGCAAAGTTGTCTTGGTGGGCAAGTTCATTTGATGGTGATGTTTTGAGATTGCCACTGGCCTAAGCTTCCTCCCCACTACAAAATCCTGCTGAATTAGAGCCCATGATAAAATCTTAAACCACCCAGAAAATTTAAAGAGTGACAATTCACTAAACAGTGAAAGGATACAAGAATCACATCAACGCTATTTGAAGTGGAATAGAACAGTTCAGCCTATACCTTCAATGAAAAATAAGTTGCCTAATATATGAGAATAACCCAAAATAAAACAAGATTGGAAAAAAGATCTGCAACATAGGAGAGATTTATATCATGAGAGATAAATAACAGATAAAAGTATTTAAAAACAGGACAAAATAGTGATTTTTTTAAAAAAAATAACTAGAAGGTAGAGAAATAAAATAATGAAGACAAATGTTTTCAGGAAGAAAACAACCTATTTGAAAAACAAACATTTGATGAAGCTAGGGAATTCTCTGTTCCTTGAATGTCTGAAAGAAATTTGTGTGCTTTAATAGTCAGTTGATGTTCACCTTTTTGCATGGCTACTGATTTATTTCATTTCTGTGAGACCTCAAATTAGCGTTTGCTTTTCAAATCACTCTCATTAAATTAAAATTCTTACACTTACTATGCCAAACTGTCTTTGTGATGATCTCAAAATACTGAGAGCCATATAAGTAAAATAACTACATCGCTGTTTCCAAAGTTGTTCTGAGAAATGCTAACAGGCCAAATGTTATTATTACATATATTTAAAAGAACTAATTACTTAAAAGTAATGATGGCCAGTATGAATCTAGAAGGGAGCAAGCATATGGAATTTTGCAAATTTATTTGCTATCTCCCAAAAGAATGCTTCTTCACTAAATAGTATTTTGAATCGGTACAGCATATACATTAAGGTTAAAACAACAAAATGAAAATGTAACTTGCATCTTTACCTTAACACTGCTACAGAACGAGCAGTCATGCTTTATAAATTAAAAAAAAAACAGGACCTATAACTTATCATTTATAGGACTACTTACCAGGAAGCACTTAGGAGGGTTAACTACATTCCTGAGATTAATAGGCTTTTGATAATTTGCTAATTGATAAGAATGTCAAATAAATTCTAAGTCACAAACAAAACCACATAGATAGCATACTGTAAGTTCTTACTAGCATTACACTGTATTTCCTGTATGTATTATAATACTTAAATGAACCTCTCAAGGGATTTAAACACTTTAAAAAAGTCTCACTAGGCAGGTCTGGTAATCCCAGCACTTGGGAGTTCCAAGGAACTAGAACTTCTCAGTTCAAGAATAACCCGGACTGCCCGGACAGTACTGAGGTTAACTGAGTTATACAGTGAAATCTTGATTCCAACAAAGCAATCTCCTCAAAAACTAATAGATAATGAAGCAGCACATCATGTTTCTGAAAAACAATGGAATCTGCTTTCATCATTTTATCAATTTAAAACTCCCAGCCAAATTCCCATCTACTGTTTGGAGAGCTTGCTCACTGCAGTGTTCATCAGGTGAAAAAAATGTTGAGACCCACCAGAGAATTGTAAAGCTAAATACAGAGCTGATAACAGGAGACCTATACTAGAAGATATGAAGTCCCATCTCTAACTCGGTGACAACAGGTTGGTGTGCTAGGGCTGCAAAATTTGGTGGGACTCAGGACAATTCAAACACAGAACAAAGTATGAATATATGTATTTTAAGTATGTAGTAGGAGAAAAATACTAATAATTGGTTAAACTTTGGGGGGGGACAATAGAATATCTAAATTCCAGAGAAACTGTTACGTAAAAACATAAAAATGAAATATGAGTATAGTAATTGCTGGATGGGATAACCCTGCTAAGTAAACATGATCCTAGGGCCAGGAGGCAAAAAGGAAAAGATTTATCCATTTTGAATTTTTTTATTTTTTTAGTCATTTTAATGCATTTTTCCCTGTGCACAAGAGAAATAACTGATAAGGTCAAAAGATACACTTTCCTTTATACATAGCAGTTAAAAGTAATGCAAACATCACATGACACTTCCAGTAAAAGTTACATTTCCAATTACAAATCAAAATGCATTATTAGGGTCTCTTTATGGGAGAAGCTGAGAAGGAACTCTTAGGTCAAAAGCACTTTCCTGGCATTACTACACTGATCCTTCAGGCTGCACAAAGATTAAGTTCATATACAGTCAATCTGCAAATGTTGACACAATGTTACACTGTAAGTTGTCTGTACAATTAAATGTATACTTATAGAACCAGGATAAACATCTCTACTATATTTTTAACTGAACTTGCCTAGCCAACATTTTCACTGAGAAATTGATCAAATATGCTGTAAGATTCTACAAAATTGTGAGCCCTACCTAGCTCCAGTAATATTTCTTATATTCTTCCTTATTTTGGTTACACATATTCCGCTCAGAGATTCTACAGTAATACTTCTAGTTGGACAACTCCAATTGTGCTTACTGTACTGTGTACAAATAATAGCAAAAACGATCAATGAGTGGTATAAATCTTACAGCATTTGCTAGCAAAAATACATGCCAAAGTCACAATAAGCAATATTGTACCACAAATTAGAGCTTCAAATAATTTGCTTCTGTTTTTAATATCTTCATTCTACATTAAATTACTATCATAGGCTAATGTTTAAAATGCAAAGAAACTGGACATTTGTAGGACAAAACTTGTTCACCCAACTGTGAAGGCTGATACCTGTTTCCAAAAATCACAATAAATGCAGAATAAAGAGAAGTGTTTGCATGCAACACCTTGAGTGAAACAGCATTGATTCCCACCATTCGAAACAGAGAAGGAAGGAAATCAAAAGAAAAAAAAAAAAAAGAAAGGAGGAGGGAAGGAAACAAAGAGGGAGGGGAAAGGGCAGGCAGGAAGAGAAGGGAGGGGGAAGGAAGGGGAGGGAGGGAGGGAGGAGGGAGAGGAGGAGGGGGGAGGAGAAGCGGGGAGGAAAGAAGGGGACTCCAACTTAAAATTCATCATATTAGATTTATAACTAGACAGATTTAAAAGAATCAAAATAAAAGTAAAGCACGATTTTGTGTGTGTGTGTTTAAAGATTTAAGAGCCATTATCAAAAATAAGATACATTTTTTCAAGGTACAGAAATGTAATTACGATGGCTGGGAGCCCAGCAGCCTCTCAATGGCTGCATTGATGTCGCCTCCTGTTGCTATAAGGGCCTGCAAGTTTGCTTCACGGTTTAAGAACCCCATGGCGTTGAGCTGTTCCAGTTGTTGCTGAAATCTGACTTCTGGATTCGGCAGCTGGGGCGGATTCGCTCCAGCCAGAGCCTGCACCATTTGCTGAATGAACTGCTGGTTGGGTCCAGATTCTATTGTCGGACTTGTGGCTTCACTAGGCGCAGAGCTGGACACCGTGGGTGCGGTGGGGCCGCCGGAGCCGGTAGAGCCAGGGGAGGTCGCAGGGCCGGCGGGTCCTATAGGCCCGATGGGGCCTATGGGGGTGAAAGGAACTATAGGCCCGATGGGGCCTATGGGAGTGACTGGGCCTACCGGGCCGATGGCCGTGCCCAGCACCCCCACCCCCACCCCTGGAGTGAAGCTTGGAATGAGGCCAGGTGCTTCGGTGGCTAAAGTCTGTAGCCCCTGCTGGATCTGCATCAAAGCTTGCATCGCTCTTGGGTTTGACATGGCCGACAAAGTGTCCGGATTCTGCATCTGCTGCAGGAAAGCCGGGAGCTGTGGACGCATCTGCTCCTGCAGCTGAGGATTGGCAGTAAACAGTGGGCTACTCAGCATCATCTGGGCAGCCAGATCTGGATTCTGGCTCAGCGACTGCATCATGCTTCTCATATAGGGTGCAGACAGCATATTCTGAATCAGCTGCGGATTCTCCGTTATCTGTTGCAGCAAGCTCTGCATTCCCGGGGTGCTGAAGATGCTGGCTACATAATTAGCTGCAGCCACGGTGCTTCCAGTAGCATTACTGGAACCACTGCCAGACCCGGTGCCGCTGCTGGTGGTCGTGCTGGTGGTCGCAGAACTCTGGGTGGTTGGGGGTGGTGCCCAGGGATTGGGCAGTGGATCCCGATTTTCCGTGCGGGAAGGCTGAGTGCCTTCTCCCGACGTCGAGGAGGAAGTGCTCCCCACCGTAGCAAACGGATTCCCCCCAAACTGCTCTTGGGCGGCATTCAGCATAGGCTCTTGAATGTCCGTGTACATGCGTCTCAGAGCGTTGTAGCCACCTGGGATGCTCTCGAGATTGCTGAGGGCCAGATCTTGGTTTCTCATCATCTCTTGCATCATGGCAGGATTCCGGGCGATTTCCAGAGTCTGTCTCATTATGTCGGGATTGTTGAGCAGGTGACTGATTTCTGGGTTTCTCTGGATCAGTTGTTGCATCTGCGGATTGGCCATGATGAGCTGCCTCATCAGATCCGGATTCGAAAGCATGCTCTGAACAAAGGGATTTTCCATGATCTGGATCATCATCTCCGGGCTGGCCAGGAGCTGCTGCTGCATCTGGTTCTGAAGATCGGAGAAGTTGCTGGAGCTCAAGCCCAGGCTGCTGAGGCCTGCGAGTCCTCCCAGGCTCCCCAACCCGTACGGGTTGCTATTTGTGGAAATAGGTGTGGAGTTACTCCTGGGAGTCGGCGCCGCCGTGGTCGTGCTAGTTGGCGCGGCGGTGCTAGGCTGCGTGGTGGACTGGCTCTGAGGTCGGTTCTGGCTTTTGATCACCAGGTGAACAGTCAGTCCATCATGGATGCCGTGTTGGATCAAGGTGTCTTGATCTTTCAGGATTTTTCCGGCAAAAATCAGCACTAGCTGGTCGGTCTGCGATTTGAAGCGTTTCGAGATCGCTTCCTTAAACTGCTGGACCGAGCTATTCTCGGGCACCGCGAACTCCTCTTTCTCTTTCGGGGTCTTCACGGTGACTTTGATGATTTTGGGCTCGGCCGGGGCGGCTGCGGAGCCCTGGGCCGCGGCAGGGCCGCGGGAGGGGCGCGGGGGGCCGCTGCTCTCGCCGTTCTCAGCCATGGCGGCCGCGGTGACGCAGGCGGGCAGGGAAGGCGCTGGCGAGCGAGAGGGCGCGAGGAAGGCAGGAGGCGCCGCAGCGGCGAGCGGGCCGGCGGGCGCGGGGCAGCGTACCTCTGCGACGGGGACTGCGGCTCCCGGGCGTCCAGGCGCGCGAGGCTCGGCGTAGGCCGCGGGCTCAGCTCCGACGATCCGCTCTCCGGGCCTCTCCGCCGCCGCCGTGGGATGTGAGCGCGCGCTCCCGGCGGCTCCCGCAGCCGCCGCCCGCGGCCCCGCCCCGGCCCCGCCCCCGCGCCCGCCCCTCTGCTGACGCGGCGCCAGGCCGATTGATAGATCTCACTCGGCCCGAATGAGCAAGCGGGCACGGAGGCCGCCGGGGGCGGGGGCGGCGGGGGAGGGGAGAGGAGTAAACAAAGGACGGGCGAGGAAGAGGAGAGGAGGAAGGCGGCGAGCGGGGCCGCGGCGCGCGGCGAGGCCGGGGAGCGCGGGCGGGCGGGCGGGGGGCAGCAGGACGGGGCCGCGCCTGGAAGGACCCCGAAACACCAATGGAGACGCGGCCTCAGCGAGCCGAGCCGGCCCGCGGACGGAAGCGAGGAGGAAGAACTCTGACAAAGCAAAACGGAAAGCCGGCCCCGGCGGGGGAGGGGAAGGCGCGGCCGGCCGGGAGGGGGCGCGGCACAAAGAAGGGAACATGGCCAGTGGGCTTAGAAAAATACGGTGAGACTCACTCGCCATCAAAGAAAGCCGAATTAAAGCGACGAGCTTCCACCTCGCCTTTATGATCTTGGCACCGAAGGATTCAGAATAACGCTCATCCTCGCTGACAGCGAGCCGAGAAAATGCACTCTCATGCTGGTTGTAATGTGAATGGCTGCACTACACACGGCAGCTTGAAAGCACAAATGAACGTTGTAAAAATGTCCACCTATATTTTAAAATATCCGAGAGCCATTGCCAAAAAAAAAAAAAAACCGGATAAGGATGCACAAATACAAACGTATGGTAGATCCATAACTACACGCTTTGTAGTATTTCAAGAGTTGAATTTTTGTAATGTGTGCTTAAGGTGGGATTAATCAACCATACTATGGTTTACCATAAAATAATACGCCAGGTTTAAAAGGCGATACTTAATTTATATGATATGAAGTATCTAAAAGAACACTACATTGAATTCGCTGAATTTACAGGAAAAAAATCATAGAATGTTTTTAATTTACCTTTCTATACTTCCGCACAAATAGAAACAATGCAATGTCAATACCAGAAAGTGTGTAGAAATAAATCTGGAAAATAATAGAACAGTCTGATAACGGTGGTTATTAGTAAATGCTGACCACATGAATAATTCTTTTCTACTTTTATAAGATTTTGGATTTTTGATGGTTATTAGAGGTATACACTGGATTAAAAATTTTTTAAGCTAGAAATATATTTTAGGAGGACAGTAAAGGTAGAAAGTGACAGGCAAGCACACAATAATGTTGGCAGACACTAACATAATTTACTTCGTTACTGATTAGAGAAATTAAAATGCAGAGGTACTAACAAAGAGAACTTGAATAATAGAAGGAAAAATCATTTCAAATTCATGGACTTATTTCTAACTCTGATTTCAACAACACAGAAAATCATTTTCCCCTGTAAATAGTCAGAAATAATATAACAGCATTTCGAAGACATTAGGTGACCAACATCTCAATAAATCTCAATATAAAAAATGCAGACATGTGATAGCCATCAACTAACATGTTGTCATATGATCATATAAGTTAGGATAAATTAATATAATACACTCATTTTAAATATATTACTATATTGATCTAAAAACCCTAAGCCATTGGAACACATCAAACAGTACTTTGTGATGTTTAGACATATATTCACATTAGAAATATTCTGTTAGAAATATGGTACAGGGGCTGAGCTGCAGACCAGTAGTAGTACAGCATGTGACTAACGTGTGAAGCAACCTAAGGTTCAATTACTACCACTACCAACAAAAATCAGAAAAGAAATCTATTAGAATCTATCATTCAAACTTATATCCATGAGGAAAACAAAATGGCTAGGATTCAAGATCACTACAGGGAACTTGAGACAAATTTATGGATGTATATTTTGTGTTTAAAACAATCAAATATGACAAAATATCAGCAGGGGTTAATTTTAGATACTGAGAATTGACGATTTATATTTGTTATAATGTTGCATCTTTACCGCCAAAGTAAAGAAAAATAAGAAAACATTGAAAAATCACCTTTAATTTGAATATATTAAAAGGAGACAATAAGAACAAAAGTGTGAAGGAAAAAATCCAACCACTTAAATATTTAGACAAAACTGATCACATTGAAACTAAGTACAAGTTAAAATTCCTATCAGAATGCATTTATAGAGCCTAAAGGTGTGGGAGGGGGGTTGCTAGGAAAGACATTCGGGCTGCAACAGGACTGCTGTGCCCAGGAGCTGAATACACCACACGGATACAATGACTGACATATCGACGACATTCCTCTAACGATTAGAGATGATCTCGGGAGAAACTTCACTCAGAGCGGGGCTCTGGGGCAGGTGCTGGCTAAGGAAAGGAGAACCCTCCCACTTGTGAGTTTGCCCACTGCAGAGCCACACACAGCCACGGAGACCTGGTTCCTTATTCGCACAGGCACCCCAAAGTGAACCGTATACTCCACACATGAAAAGGGACAGAAGGATTAGAGGAACATGTGACTGGATTGGTGAGGGGAAAGAAAGGTGAGAAAGAAGGGGTGTTGGGGGGAGGACATACACTCGTTTAGTTTGTATATGAAAAATTCTCAATAAGAAAAAATGAATTTCCAAAACCATGTTAATGAGAATATGCCTCCATAATTACCATAGGATTTCCTGAATTGTGGTTTGAGGGACTTGTGGTCTGAGTGACTTAAGAATACAGATTTCTAGGCCACACCCCATAACTGAAATAAATGGTCTAAAATAATCTGTATTCTATCAAGTCCGAATTTAGTGTCTGATCTATGAGGCATGATGTAGATGAAAGCGAAGTCAGATTTATATACATACAACTGGAAAAACACAAAAGGACAGAAATGGAGTGCCAATTACAAAGCGATAAAAGCAAACATTAATGGTCAAACAAGAAAAACAAAACTTTTCATTAAATCTAAGTTCTTTTAAGAAATAAGCCAAATAGATTTTTAAAAATATTAGTTCAGCAATTCTTCTGGCTTACAATTCCCTCAAACAAAAAAGTACACAACAGAGGGGCTAAAACATACCTACTCTTTCTAGAGCTTTCTGTCAGCACATTTTGTTGCTTATCTTCTTTGATCTTATAAGTTGTGTCTTTTTGGACATTTTTATTCTAAGACATGCCATATTTTAAATCGTATACAACAGAATAAATTGACTGACCAAAACAAATATGTAAAAACTAATACTGTATAAATCCATTTAGTCAAAGATGCAGAGGATACCTTTGAACATTACAAAAAATACTTTGGGCCTAGCTTGGCTAATTGCAAAGAAAAACTGGTGACTCTATTACTTTTTAGGATGATATACATTGCTTAAATTTATTCAGAAGGAAAAAAACCGTGTAAGAGATATGTTAGAAAATTAACAAGGAATTAAGTCAAATATGGTATTTTGAAAAACAGCTCTAGGGCTGGCAAGATGGCTCAGTGGTAAAGACTGCCTTGAAAGCAGAAGGCCTTAAATTCAGATCTCAGGTCCTATGTAGAAATGCCAGGTGGAGGGCCTGGGGCCTGCACTTCTGGCCTTAGTGGGTGGAGCCTGAGAAATCAGAGCAAAGCAAAAATGAAGTCACATTTGGGACTCCACAGGCATACACAGTGCCCTCTGACACACACACACACACACACACACACACACACACACACACACATACACACAAAGTAAAAAAATAAAAATTTTAAAAAAGCTTTAAACTAAGTGTGGTGTGATACATATCTGAAATCCCAGAACTCAAAAGTTTGAATCAGGGAGTGTTAAGACCTTGAGGATAATCTAGCTTTCTTAGTGAGTATCAGGTGAACCAGAGCAGTATATCAAGACCCTCTCTTGAAAAAAAAAATTAAAATTTTACTCAGGGACCATAAGGACCTGCACACAAACCTGACATCCTGAGTTTGATCCCTGGAGCCAACCTGGTAAAAGGGAAGAACTGGTTTTCAAAAGTTGTCCTTCTACCTCCACACACATGCAGTGGGCTATTCCCCCCCTCCTGAAAGAAATATTTTCAGAAGATGAGTTTTGTTGTGCAAAGTGACAATTGAGAATATTTCCCCTCTTCTATGCACTATACACACATACATATATATATTTACAGTGTTTATAAATCAACATAGAAAAAAGCAAATTTCAAAGGAAATGGATATGGTTACATAGTATCACACACAACATTAAAAATGCCAGAAAGAGAAGAGAAAGGGAGGAAGGGCAAGAAACAAGGAGACAGGGAGGGAATCAGAAATTAAGAAAATGGAATCTTTTGTCTATAAAAGTACTAAGGAGCTGGGATATATAGCTCAGTGGTAGAGTTTACCTAGCTAGCATGCACAATCCCATAGGTTCTATCTTCAGCCCACAAAAATCAACTGAAAAAATTTAAGAGCCAAGGTAGTATCTCTTCAAACATAGTTGATACAGAATAACAGAGACTGCCCATCACAAGCACTACATGTAGTGCTATTATGATAGGAAAGAGGAGCTTAGCATTCTGCTGGGAATTAAGTTACTTGGTAGACCTAACTTGTCTGAAGGTCATTTTACTAATTCGAAAGGTTTATTGGAACATGCAGACTATTTTACTGAGCAATTCTGCTTTGTGATTTCATCCATATGTAATTTGTGTTGCTGAGACCTTATGACAATTGTAGTAATAAAATATGTTGTGTTCCTGGAGTGTATCTTCAGAACTAAGGAAAATTCTGGGAGTTCTTCACTCCAGTGGATGCTGACAGGGGCAAATAATAAACTCAGAACTGAGAGACAGTTTGTGTAACATTGGCATGAATATATATTTGAATGAAAGGGATTGACATCAAAACTCCAGATTAGGCATCTATGACTTTGAGAGTAATAAATATGCTCTTAAAAGTTACAGGAAGTTCACAAGAGAGACAATAGTCACTCTGACGCTCTCACTTGTGTGAATGCAAAGCACATAAAAGTAATTTGTGGGCTGGAGAGATAGTTCAGGAGTTGAGACTTTGACACGCAAGCAAAAGGTCCTGAGTTCGGATCCCAGGTCCCACATGAAAACACCAGGCAGAAAGGGTGGAGGCCTACACTTCTGGCCCTGGTGGGTAGAACCTGGAAAATTCCATAGTGAAGCAAAAAGAAAGTAGAAGCAATCCAGGATGACTCCCTTAGTCACTGTTGGCCCTTCAGAGGGACACACAGTGCCTTCTGTCACTACATACACACATATAAAGTAAACGAATAAATAAATAAAGTTTAAAAATAAAAGAAATTTACTCTTGATAATCAGTTATGACATGAAGTATCCAAAAACATCAAAAGGAAAAAAATGACAATAGCAAAAATCTATTCCCTTTGGCACATACATCATCTGTGCTAGAGTTAGTTATACTTTTATAGTATACGTTGTTCTTTCTAACCCCAAGCTTCTTATACTTGCCTAATGGTTTTGGTTTTTCATTTAGTTTGTTTATAGATAAATTAATAAGCAAGTCAGTCTTTCTTGAATACACAGAAATTCTTGTGTTATATATCCACTTCAACCTCTAGGACATATGTTATAAACTAGCAATTTATGCGCTGCCTTTCGCCTGCCAGCACAAAAATCTTGGACAGTTTCCCAAGCAAATCAAGATTCATGGCTTCTCTTTCAAAACTAGGTGATCTGGTTACATTGGATTCATGCCTGTGAAGGGTCATTATTTGCCCTGGGGATGAAAACTGTCTGCATTCCTTAGATAAGGTATGCATTTTGATTTACTAGTGTCCACCATGTCCACATTATTTATTTTCTTAATTAGTTGGACCCCTAAACATTGGAATTTCTGATGCTTTTAGGAAGAGCTTGAGTTTTTCCCTTTTTTTACACTATTTTCTAAAATGCTGAGCTCTAGAAACAATGAGCTAACTGGATAAAACAAAGAATTTAACTGACTTACTTCCTTAGAAGAACAGAGTAGTTGCTCAAGAAGGCATATAATTATGTCAGTGGGAGATAAACACTATCCTGGGATAAGGATAAGGATAATGATAATGATAAAAGTTACAGTTTTTTCTTGAACTTATCTTTCCATGCCCTTTGTCTTATCAGTATCATATGGCTTTGAGGAACTTTCAACTGAAGCTGGAACTGGAATGAAATGAGAGCTAAAGTCAGCCTCACTGCTCTGTGTATAATTAGCTATCATATTACAGATGATGGCGTAAGTTGCATTTCCTGACCGCCTTTCAAAAGAATTTAGAACTAAGTTCCTTCAAGATTTGCAAAATCGGTGGAAGGTTGAAATGAAGATAAAAACAAGAAAGAAAATGTTGAGACACAGTAAAAAATAAGTAATATGGAAAACTGGGTATGGAAGACACAAGTAGGAGAAATGTATTTCCTCTGTAGGTAGAAGTGAATAAAACAAAGTAGAGGCATCAGGATAAGGTAAACCTACCATTTTAATGGTTATCCAGGTATAATATCTTTAAGAATGCAATGATGTCTGTAGGGGACTTTGTGGTCACTAAAAATACTCCGGGGATGGGTATGTAGCTCAGTGGTATACCACCTGCTGGGAAAGTACAACCACTGTGTCCCATCCACAGCACTACAAACAAAATTTCTCGGCCCGTTGCATATAATTATATAGAGCAGCTACTAAGTATCCGGGACAGTCCTATGAAACCTACTTAACATAAAGCCTGGTTAAGGGTTGACAGATGCTACCTTATAGTCAAGTGGGAATGTGTCACCATGGAAAACGTTTGATGCAAAGCCTCATTTTGAACTGCAAATAAAGTACCAGTGGAAAAACACCCAGCAGCAGTGGGAGTAGGTGATCCCTCAACATTCTCTGTTAGTGGATGCCCAAGACTCCAGAACCAGTGAGGAAAGTCCCCAAAAGAAGCAGAATTACTTGGTAATCTCCAGCAATGGGGACATCAACATAAATGTAGTTAACAAATCTTACAGTGACTGCTTCCGGAAGGCAAGTCTTAGATGAAGTAAATAGACTCACACTGACTTTTACATAGCTTGGTGCCTTCAGGTTTGCCATCTGAAGATGGGATTTATTGTGATATTGCCACCAGACTCATCAGGTATCAAGGTGCAAAGCTAAAGAAAATATCATGTTTATTGGAAAGATTTTATTGTTTGTCAATGGTGAAAGATAAAGAGACACATTCTAATCAGTGTCGTTTAAACTTTTATACTGGTATAAAAGTAGTGGGACAGCAGATGTGAAAGTAGTATCATTGAAGACAATAGTCTCCAGATTTTACTAGCTACCCAAACTCTTTGAAACAGTAAAATAGAGACAGTTTAAAAGCAATTGATTTCTAGATATGTAGTTTCCATATATCTTTTGTCAAAAGAAAAGAGCCAGAAAATGTGCCTGAAGTCAAGCCATCCCCTTTTGCAATTAACTTTTCCCCACTTTACAAAATAAGAACATATTTCTGTCACACATCCACAATTTTACTGCATTACATTGTCCATTGCCTATGTATGTAAATACCTAGGGCAACAAATGAAGAGACAATTTGAAATATGTGTGTATGTGCACACGCATGCATGTATGTGCAAGTCCATGTCAAGAAACTGAATAACTGTAATGATTGTATAATTAATGACTATATAATAAATCCTTTTGCAAGTCTATAATTTCCAATTATTTGCCTTGAACACAACTAAAAAAGACCTAATCGAGCTGTTTGTTGATAATGTCATTAAAATACTTTATAAAGATAGATTATTATGTCATTTGACTGGAACAAAAATATGGAGAAAAATTTGTATAAGGATATTTTATATCTATTTATTAACAGTTATCATACTTGTATTTATTGAAATGTAAAATACTGTTATCAGTGTATGAAATTAATGAGAAGATAAACTGTTAGGATAAAGGCCTCCAAGTGAATTTCTAATTAAAGTTACTTCTATATTTAACTTTTTTGCAGATGGTAACATACTTATATCTTCATTCAGTCGTGCACTAACAATAACTATAGCCTTAATCCAGTACATTTAACCCTTAGAATTATATTTTATTGGGTATATTTGTTATTTTAATTGGTATATTTGTTATAGCAAAGGAGCATAAGAATGACTGTCAGAAGGAAGGAAAGGAAGGAAGAAGGAGGGAGGGAAAGAAGAGAGGAAGAAAGGAAATGAAGGGAAGAACAGGAGGAAGGAAGGTAGGGAAGAAGGGACAAAAGGAGTGAGTGAGGGAAGGACATTTGTGGAAGCTAACTTTAGGTAATCTCTCACAGGTGTGCCTGGTGGTTCCTCTTAGGAGTGAAGTTGGCATTTGACACCAGCGATCTCAGTGCCTCCCTCTACCTTCATTCTCCCCACTGATTCCGGTCTCTGGTTATCACTAGTCTACGTTTTATTGACCTTTCTCTTTAATATTCACGTCTGAGAGAGAACATGCACTATCGTTCTCTGACTTATTTTAGGTAACTTAATTATGCCTTCTAGTTCACCCACTTTTCAGAAAATTCTTACTCTTCTAGTAGATATAGTTTTATTTTTTTGAGGAGTATCCATCACGTTCTTCATAGTGACTGTACTAATTTACATTCCCACCATCAATTTACAAGAGTATGTTTTCTTCACATCCTTGCCAACATCATCAAAGCTATATGACACATATGTCAAATGTAGGGGAATTATGTTGTCTTTTCCTCTAAGATCTACAAAAAATGTCTACTTTCAACATGGTTATGTGATATAGTACTAATCTTAGCTATTGAAATTACACTAGAAAAAAAATATAAGAAACACAATGAAGAAAGGAGGAAGATAAATTACTGGTATTTGCAGATGATATGTTTTTTATATTTAGAAAAGCCAGAATAACCCATGAGAAGACTCTTAGAACTGATAAATGAATTCAGAAAAGTTAATGGGTACGAAGTCAACGAACAAAAATTTGTGGTGGGACTGATGAAATAGCCCAGCAGGTAATAGCCTGCTCGTAAAGTTTGCGACCTGAGCTCAATGCCTGGAAGACATATGATGAAAGGAAGAAACTGATTTTTGAAATTTATCTTCTGACCTCCAGCAGTGCATCATGGCATACATTCTCTCTCTCTCTCTCTCTCTCTCTCTCTCTCTCTCTCTCTCTCTCTCTCTCTCTTTCTCTCTCTCTTTCTCTCTCACACACACACACATACACACACACATAAATGAATGAAATATTTTTAAAAAACTTTGTAACATTTCTTACACCAGTAACAAAGTCGTTGAGAAAGAACCATTGAAAGGAATTACATTCCCAGTAGCTAAAAAATAGATTCCTAAATGTAGATATAAAAGACTTTCACAATGAAAATTACAAAACTCTGATGAAAGAAATTGAAGTGTACTCCAAAAGGGGAAAATGAAAAAATAAAGACTGTTCATGGTCATGAATAGGAAGAATCAATATTGTTACAATATATATGTTCATGCTATTCAAAGAAATAAAGAAATTCAGCGAATTCCTCATCAAAACCTCAACAGTGAGATCACAGCAGCACATATATGGGATTTTCTGTACCTGAGAGGTGGACGCAGGGGAAGGGTGAGCTTCAAGCACACCTGGGCTATACAACAAGTTCCAGGCCTGGATGTGTGACATAGCAAGATGTCTCAAAAGAAAATCCTAATGCCATGATGAGCTCGCATTTCTTCATGGCAACAATTGGTCATACATAAGCCTTGGCTGTCACTTTGGACAAAAAGGAATTCTCCTTTGCCTCAGTATTCTTTCTCAATTCCTTATGGGTACTCCTTCCATTTATATTATTTTCTGGGATCCAAACATTTTTGAGGTTGTAACCTCTAATGTAAAGGGAGTAGAATGCAGAATATTCTGTTGTTTATGCCAAATAATCCTTATAGGATGGATTTTTGACTTTAGAAATTCAACATCACAGTCTATGGCTTCAGTGGCTATATTATCAATTGGTGGAGTATAATTGCATGACTAGGATTTGGAATCTAGAAGCAAACTTTGAAAATATCCAGTTCCCCCATCTCTACCTCCATCAATTTAAAAAGTAGTAGGTTGGAGACTCAGAAGAGATGGCTTATGTTCTGTTATTAGTTCACTAGATTCTGTGGAGAAGTGAGTATCCTTTCTCGTTTGTTTCAGTTGGGGGCAAACAGCATTTTTTTTAATTGTTGCTACAACAAATTAACTCAAACTTAACAGCTTTGGAAAATTCTATGTATTTTTCCTAAGTTTCTGTAGATTATACACTTGATCTCTGGAAACCATACATTGGAGGAGAGCTTCAACTTCAGAAAGGTATCCTTGAATGAGCTCTGAGTCAGAAGGAAGGAAGGGAAGCAAGGAAGGAAAGAGGGAAGGAAGGACACAGCGGTTTTTTTCTATTGCAGGTTTCATAGGTCAAAGTTAATAGATGAAACTTTGATACAAGCTCAGACTTACATGAAGGCTCCCAAGGAGAATCTCCTTTGAAACACACTTAACTGATTGTTCTGATGTAATTCCATGTAGTTCCTCTATGTACTTGCTGACAGTTGGTACAGCAGCTTCTCAAACTCTCAAGCTTTTCCTCTGTCCACATAGACAAGAATAGCAAATTGAGTCCTCAGGGAAGTCTCTCTCTCTCTCTCTCTCTCTCTCTCTCTGGCTGTCCCCTTCCCTCTCCTTCCTCTTCCACCATGATCTTCTTCTTCTCTTTCTTTCTCCCTTTCTAATGCCTTTTAGCTTCCTCTTCTGTTTTTAAAGAACTCATTGATATAATCCAAACAATCCATAATAATTTCTCTATATTAGGATTATATTATAATTAAAGTTATATTTCACTTCATGGAAGAATTTAGACTAATGTTTAGTTGGATAACTAGAGGATGGGAATCTGGTGAGGTCATATGTCTATTTATCTTATTTGATTGTATATGTTTCTTTGCTGATCAAGTAAGAAAAATCATTTGGTGCTAGGTCGGTGTCTTGAAGCTAAATATTGTGCTAGGAATTCAGGAAACAAACTATTTGTAAAACTCCTTACTGTGTTTTTTTAAAATTTTTTTTATTGTTTATTCAATTGTGCGTGCACGCGCGTGGTGTGTGTGTGTGTGTGTGTGTGTGTGTGTGTGTGTGTGTGTGTGTAGAACCACCGCGAATTCGGGAACCACTATGGACGCCTCCACCTCCTCCTTGTTTACTCTGCCCCGGGATTCACAGGCTCCGCCCTACCAGGACCAGAAACCCAGGCCGCCCCTGCTTCCGCCCGGTGTCTATACGTGGGATCTGGGATCTGAACTCAGGACCTTCTGCCTGCAAGGCAGAGGCTTAACCCCTGAGCCACTTCTCCAGCCCCACTGTGTTATTTTTTGTTTGCTGCTTTTGTTTGAACACATTACTGAATCTGTGATTTAGCTTATTTAACTATAAAGAAGAATGATCTTTATACCTATTTCAGAGGCATAAGTTAGATATCAATATAATACACTTTAGGTATTGACAATTTTTACCCCAAGAATCTATACTTGGTTTATAATAAATTAATGGTAGATAAGCGTGACTTTAATTTTGCTGTGTACAGATTTCTTTAATAACATTCATGGCCTCTTTTTCTTACCAGCTATCCAAAAATTTAAACCACATTTTAATTACACACAGTAATGACTTTCATTGTTACACTTGAGGGGTGACTGAGACGGGCTTATCGTTTTCATATTTTTTATTATTTTAAAATTCCATATGTACATACAATAAATTTAAGTCGGTTTCATCCCATATTGCCCAATCCCATGCTCCCTACTCCTACTGAAAATCTTCCCAATCTCTTTCGTGTGTGTGTGTGTGTGTGTGTGTGTCTGTGTGTCTGTGTGTGTGTGTCTGTGTGTGTTTGTTCTCCCAAGTTTAGTAAGTATTGTCATTGTGGCAGTTTCGTGCATATATACAATATACTTTGATAACATTCATTCCCTACCATTGCTTATTTCACTTTGCCCTCTCTTTGCCTTTATTCTCTTCTTTGGTAATATCTATATCTACTTTTAGGTCATTTTTTCATATTAAAGGTTTCATGTATGATACCTGTCTTTGTGAATTGTGCTTAGTTTTGTTACATTATGATCTGTAGTTCTAGTTATTTTCAAAAATTTGAAATTATTTCATTCTTTTTATGGCTGAATTACACTCCATGGTACATTCACGCACATTCTCTTTATTTATTCATGCATTGATAGATTCCTAGACTGATTGCATAACTTGGCTCCTGTGAATATTACTACAAAAATATGAGTTTTGGGGCTGGAGAGGTGGTTCAGGGTTATGACTCTGCCTCACAAGCAGAAGGATCAGAGTTCAGATCCCAGATCCCATGTTAAAAAATAAATGTCAGGTGGAAATGACATCAGCCTGTACTTCTTGCTCTGGAAAGTGGAACCTGGGAAATCTCAGATCAAAGAAAAAAGGAAGAAACAATCCAGGATGACTTCTAAAGTCACCCTTGGACTTCCAAAGGCTTGCACAATGCTCTCTGATGCATGCACGTGCACACACACACACACACACACACACACACACACACACACACACTTGTATACATACAAAAAAAAAGAAAAAAATGAGTGTTTGGGCCATATATTCTATTACAGAAATGGAATATGAAATTATGACAGAGTTTGTTCTTGTTTTACTAAAATACTGAGGTGTATCACAAATTTATTGGTATATATTTTGCTTTAATGAATACACATAACTATATACTTGCCTCTTACAATTGCTTTTCTGCATCTTACAGATTACAACATCTTAATTTGCCTTTCCTTTTAATTGGATTTTAGGAATTTTGTTTACTTTATGGATTTCTTTGAAAACCAACTGATTTTGCAGTGTACTGTTCAGTCACTGTTGCATTTACTCTGCGTGTTGCTAAAAAATTGAAAACAGCTTAGATGAACAAAGGAATTTTCTTCTTTCTTACAATCTTGGTTATAGTTCTTAGTCTAGCTTGGAAGGAGAGTTCAGAACACCACCAGGAGCCAAGGGAACTACCCACACCATATCCATGGGAATTGCTGAGAGAAGGCATACCTCACTTGCCAGACTGGGAGTCTGACCAAGTATGTCACAGTAGGCCAAACTACTGACCCAGCTCCTTCCATCTTCCTCACCTGCCACAGGAATGGTTCCGTCCACCGTGAACTGGGACTTCCCATATCCATAAGATGATCTCCTGCAGGCTTACTTAGGGCCTAACTGAAGTACCAATTCTTCATAAATGTGCCAAAGTTCAACATTCATTTGTGACACTGTCATCTATATCTAACTAGCACGTTCACCATGTGTTTGTTTCTTTGCATTAGTTTCTCTTGCTGTCTATGTCTATTGCTTCATTCCATTAGGATCTGATTTATTCCATTATTTGTATGTATGTTAAGCTTTGATTTATAGCATAAAATGTGATCTATTATGAGTAAATGAAATGTTGTGAAAAACATTCATTCTGCAGTTATTGGATGACATATTCCATATATATATAAATATATATATATAATTCATTTGTTCTATAAGGTAGTTTGACTCTGATTATTTCTTCATTGATATTTTCCCAAATGATCTATCACTGTTATCATATCTGTCCCTCTTTCTCCAATCTTGTTTGTTACATGAAAATGGGTTACTAACTCTAATGCTTAAATATTTACGACTGTTTGTTTTTATATAACATTTCTTTTTAAACTTTATTTCATTCATTCATTCATTCATTCATTGTGTGTGTGCATGTGTGTGTGTGTGTGTGTGTGTGTGTATGTGTGTGTGTATCAGAGGGCACAGATTGCTTCTACCTTCTTCTTGCTTCTCTCTGGAATTTCTCAGGCTTATGCCCACCAGGGCCAGAAATGCCATCTGATGTTTTTTTATGTGGGACCTGGGATCTGAACTCAGGACCTTCAGCTTGTGAGGCAGAGTCTTAAACCCCTGAGCCATCTCTCCAGCCTTATATCAATATTTAGTGCTCACTTTTGTCTCTTCTGACAGGTTCTGGCATGATGTTTGCTTTGCCAGATGTGAGTATTGCAAATTCTACTTTATTTTGCCTTGTGTTTGTTTAGAATATAATTTTCCTTGCTTTTATTTTATCTATATATTTCATTGTCAGTGAGTTTTGCTGTGAAGATAGAAAATATTTGAATCTTGTTTCGTGAATCTGATTGACCAATATGTATTCTTTAATTATAGAATTAAGGTCATTTATATTCAGGGTTTTATTGAAATGTATGTTCTGATTCCTGTCATTTTCTAGTGTTTAGTTATTTTCTACTTCTCACTTGTATGTTGGATCTTCTAATATGGTTTGTTCTTTTTTCTATTTTCTCCATTGTTTATTTATCTTTCTCATTCCTGAGTAGTATCTCCTTAAGTATCTTCTTCAATACTGACTCAATAACCACTAATTCTTAGTTATGTTCATCTTAGAAAGCTTTATCTTTTAATTATGGGGGAAGACTTTCCTGAATATCAATAACCTACGTTGGTAGTTATTTTCAGTCTTGAACCGTATTATTCCATGCCTTCCTGGCTTTTATGGTTGCTGGTAAGAAAATCTACTGTTAATCTGATGCATGTACCTTTATGATAGACTTGAAACTTCATGTTTACAGATTTCAATATTGTTATTTGCCTGTGTCTTGGCATTTGGACTATAATAAGATAAAGGAATTCTTTTTTGAGCATGTGCATTTTGACCACCTATTAATCGATTTTCATACTTGTCTGAAGATTTGGGAAATTTTCTGCTATTATTTCACCAATATATTTTTGAAATATAATTATTGTAAAATTCAGCATTTTCATATATTTTAAAAATATGTAAGTTTTACGTTTAATTATGTCCCATTGTCTTATATATTGTGTTTGTAATTTTGTATGTTTTTCATTGTTGTTGTACAAATGTGATGATTTATCGACCTTGTTTGTCTTCAATTACTAATCTTCATTCTTCTTATTGAATTAGTCAATTGCTATGTCCTTTTACTGACTTTTTATTTCACTTACTGGATTTATCATTTCTACTATATCATTTCATTTTACTTCTCACTAATATCCTGAGTTATATCAATTCATTTAGCTATTTTTTCTGTGTTTTCTTGGAATTCAATGATCATTTAAAATGAATTATTTTGAATTATTTATCTGATGTTAAATAAGTTTTTGAAAATCACTTTATTATTTTCCTACTCACTAAATACTTATGTCAAGATTTGCATGGGTTTATCTGGATCCTCTATTCTATTCCATTGACCTACATCTCTCTTTTTTTTTTGCGGTCAGTACCATGCTGCTTTTGTGGTTATGGTTCTATAATATATATTAAAATCAGATATGGTAATACTTCAAGCTTTGATTATTTTATTTTATTTTTACTCAGGATTTCTTTGGCTATACTATCCAAGGTCTTTTGTGGTTCCAAATGAATTTAAAAAAAATTTCCCTATTCCTGTGCAGAATAGCAGGTGAATTTTGATGGGGTCTCATTAAATCTGTAGATTGCTGGGCATCTATCCACCTTCTAGTGTTTTTCTCAATTTCTCTCTTGAGTGTTTTTAAATTTTAATCATCAGATTATTTCACTGCTTGGTTAGGTTTATACTAAAGTATTTTATTTTGTGGTAATAATGAATGGTATTGTTTTCCTGATTTCTTTCTTAGCATGTTTGTTATTGATGCATAGCATGGCTACTGGATATTAAAGACTAATTATGTCTCCTGCCACTTTGCTAAAAATGTTTATGAGGTTCAAAATTTTTCTGGTGTTTTAGAGAAATCATATAATCTGCAAATATAGATACTTTGACTTCTTCCTCTCCTATTTAAATTTCTTTTATTTGTTTCTTTTGTCTTATTGTTCTGGCTAGCATTTCCAGTACTCTGTTGAATAAGGGTGGGAAAAATGGACATCCTTGCTTGTTGCTCATTTAAGTGACCTTGCTTTGAGCTCTTCTCCATTTAGTATAATGGTGGTTACAGGTTTATCATGTGTAGTCTTCGCTCCTTATGTTAACATATGCTCCTTATATGCTCGATTTACTCAGGACTTTTGTCACCTATTTTTCTGACAGTCATATTCTTTGAATCTCTCCAATTTTCTCTCCCTCAAATGCTGAATGTCAGTGCGTTCTTCAGTCATGTACATTGATTGTGAACTTTGGAGAACCCAGAAGATGCTGTTCACTCTTAATTTGCCATTTTAGTTCTCTAGCTCTGACTTTGCTGTCCTTTCTCTTAGTCTTTCAATTCCTTGAGATTATTTAGCTTATCAGTCCAGTTCCAGAGCCTAGCAAAGTATTCAGAATGAAATAGGTGTTGTATGTGCAATGAAAATGTGCAAGTAAAATAATTAGCAAATTATTCTTTCAATGAGTTCAGTCAGTGACATCACTACGTAGAATTCCTTTTGAAAATTTATGGACTCATTAGGTATACATTTTTCATGATATGCCTAGCATAGTGATGGGAATCATGCAAGGCAATATTTGCTTTTCCCGTGATAATAGTATTGCTTTGAGACAGGGTCTCTTGCAGCCCAGACTGGCATTGAACTTCCTATGAAGAAGCAGGTGGCTTTAGATTCCTGACCCTCCAGCCTCTACCTCTTGAGCACAGAAATTATTAGCCTGTAGCATTAAAGGAGCTTGTGACTATTTTTCTATGTGTATATTTGCTGCTTTAAGCAACATTTTAAGTAGCAGAATAAAGAGTAAAAGAAATCATCGTGAGTGGTTAGGAAAGTCAGAAAGAGATTGTAATCTGAATCAAACTAATTTCTTGAAAGGTGGTATGATTAAACAATTCCTGCTTCAACACTGGAACTGAGAACCTGTGAAAAAGACAAGACGTCTACTTGTCAAAGATTATTTGACACCTTAAGAGTCCTTGCTGGCTCACCAGCAGTACAAGTTCATTTAAATTTAATTAGGGAAGAAGCTCATATAGGCTTTCAGAAAAACAATTCCACCTAAACCATGGATTTATTTGGCATGATTTTTCTTTAACTTAATATGTGTGTAACTTAAGAACCTGTTCCACCTTTTGAATAACAACACTAAGATATTAGACAGGCCTCACATTTATTAAATAGAAAGATCAACTGTCATATAAAATAACTCTAGTTCATTTATTAAAATCACCTGTGTGTAAAGTGAGAGGAAAAACCAAATAGTATTTTAGATCTGAGAAAAAGATATTGATTTAGTCATTAATTACCATGACAACATCAAGCTTGAAATGAGGCAGAAGAATGATTTTTTTACATACATTATCACAATGGATTTTTCTAGAAATCACATAACATTTGAGTACCAAGGACATTAACAGTTTGAATGAGCCTCCCACTGAGAGCTGTATATTTGGAAATATAACAACTCTAAAGACATAAAACACATTTTATTCTTTGAGAATTTCATACATATATACAATGAATTTTAGATATTTTCATTCCATATTCCCCATCTAATTCCTCCCACCCCCTTCTCTCATTGAAAGCTTTCTTCTTCCCAGAACCTTGTCTTTCTCACTTAATTTGTGTGTGTGTGTGTGTGTGAGAGAGAGAGAGAGAGAGAGGTTGAGAGAGAGAGAGAGAGAGAGAGAGAGAGAGAGAGAGAGAGAACACGAGTTTATTAAGGATTACCTCCATGAACATGTACCTGCCCTTGTTGCATTATATGTGATATATCAGTGACAACATCACCAAAGCAAGCAGACACAGAACATCTTAAAAGGCCATTTCCCCCGACATGGGAGAATCTTTAAGACATTTTGGCATATTACACAGAAGGGAGATGAGAACTGAGGTGTATACTTTTTTCTTTAAGACCGTATATCCAGCTCTTGAATTTGTTCTTGTCTTCATCTAAATTTATACTCCAGTAACTGCCTTTTCATAATATTCTTTTTTGGAGGACAAACTATTGTGATTGTAGGTCTCAGAAAGCAAGGTTTTTGTACAGTTATCTGCTTATCCATATCTAGTTACTTCAACGTTACTTTTAAATTTTAGCACATCTCAAGTAGCCTCAGACATCTGACAAGGCAACCAGTAAATAATTCCTCTAGGTGCTGGACAAGGTAAAAACCCATTCTTGCTTTCTGTGATGGTAAAATTTCTAAGTAGGGATTATTACATTTTCCCTAATGCTAGAGTTACAAAGACTTAAGTCATTTTATCAGTGGACATGTCTATATCTAGAGAGATAGAGGGACAGACAGAGACAGAGTTAGAGATAGCCATAGTGATAGTTATAGAACTAGAGATGGAGAAGCCAATCAGTCTTGAACTCACTATCTTCTGCCTCAGTCTGATAAACACTTGGATTACAGGCATGTGACATCATACATGACTTTGAATTCTTCTTGAAAAGAAAAAAAGAATTTCTTTCTGAGATATCTTTTGGATTTCTGGTCCCTTTTAGTAGCTAGAGCAGAAGCTTTTCTCTATTTTCAGACATATTTGTAATTACTACTTTGCCTAAGTACAACAACTCTCTTCACACCCACTTTCAGCTTTTACGTTTTGATTTGATTCCCTAAGTGAAATTCACCTTTCAGAATCTTCCATGAAAAATCTATAAGCACCCACCCAGGATTCAAGAATAGTGGCCTTGATTACTATGCTACAATTTCTGCATCACTATTGTGCCTTGGAAAAGTTTTACCTGACCACTCTATCTCAATAAAAAAATCATCCCATCCATTTATCATCATATACTTCAAGTTTTTTACATTGATTGAACAATATAAACTATGGTATGCTTTTTCATTTATTCATGGTCTGCACTGGGATACTGGTTTTGCCTTTGTGGAAGTTTGTTGTGTTCTCTTTCATCTAATAACTACCATCTAAAAGAAAGCCTAGTACATAGCAGGCATTCAAGCCATTCAAAACTGGTTCCATCTCCATCTCTTGATACTTGGTATTGATAATTTAGTTTTCTTTTCTCCCACTTCCATGCTACACTAACCTTGATGGCAGTTCTGTAGTCCTTACAAAGTGTTCAAAATGGGCTTGTACACTTTCAGCATTTCCCAGGTTTTTCCTAAATCTTAAATTGTTATTTTTCTCTCTTCTGCTATCACAGATAATTTCAAGGAAGAAACCAAAAATAGCAAAGAAAATCTTAAAAGGAATTCTGGTACACAAAGAGGATACAGCTCTCCCCTAAAAGTATAATTTAGAGGAGGAAAAGATTTCAGAGTTTTGAGTTCAAGACCTGGACTGTAATATTTGTCTTATCTCTAAATTTTCCTTACTTTCCATGACAAAAAATGGAGTATTTCTTTAGGTAGAATACAGAACATTATTCTATCCCCAATAATTTTCCCACTATACCTCACACAATTCTGGTCAAACTAACCAAAAACAAATGAAACCCACAGTACACTCTCTGGCCTGGAAAGAATTTAGAAAGATCTTTCTTCAAAAATAAAAGTGCAATGCTTGCTGGGTAAACATTCCATACAAAGGTCATCTTAGCAAATATCATAGCTCTTTCACAACTTTTACAGCCTCTCCCTGGAAGAGATTTCAAAATCTAATTCTTAAAAGAATATGAATTCTTTATGTAGTTATCTTGAATGATAGTATCAAACTAATAATCTTGAAATATTGAAAATTATCTACCATGTATGTAAAAAGTCATTGGCTAAATATTGGCCTGAAAAAATGTCCATTGTGTTCAGAAGGTTGAGTGGAAAGCTAAGTCTTCACTTCTACCTGTCATCAATGGAGGAGAGAATGTGAAGTGATGTTAGTAGATGCTTAACTTCTTCCTTACTGCTGTGTCACTGGACTGTGTAGGAAACTGAATTAGCACTTTCACTTGAAATCTAAAAGGGAAAACTATGTACAATAGATGGTTATTATAAAGTTAGGGCTAGTCAGATCTTCAAATTTTCACATTTCTCTTTCTCCAGGCTTTAGGAAGTTCATGAATATGCCAGTTTCTGCTTCCATCATCAAGCAACACGGTAATATATATTTCCTTATTCTTACCCACTACTTTATGTTAGCCAATTCCAATAGGCAACACAGGTTATATAATTATTCAGAAGCACCTTGCTTCTATGACCCACTTTAAGAAAATATTACAATGGCAAAGACAAGAGCTAAATTTCCTTTCTTTAATTATCAATAAGATGAGTGAGTCATTTCAGTTTGCCATGGTGATATCTGTGTTGTTCAGAGAACAGGTAGATATGAATGTTACATATTTATGAAGTAGGATCCAGGCCATGAGTCAGGCATGATGACACACACCTGAAGTCAGAGGCAAGAGGAGCGCAATGAGGTGGAGTCCAGTCTGATGGACACGATAAGCTACAGGCTTAGTGATGCATATGAAAACCCTATCTGAACGAACACACACACACACACACACACACACACACACACACACACATGCACGCACCCACGCACACAGGAGATACAGACCCTACTACTATTTAAAATGTCTAAGATACAGAATAAAATTATTTTTATGTGAGAAAGAAAACCAGAAAATTTAAAACTTCAGTAAAAAAAAAGTCAATTAACCAATACCAACCATGAGATAAATCAAATATTGGTGTTATCTCATTTAATAAAGTAGCCATCATAAGATGAGTTTTCACAATCTGTTATAAATTCTTCTGAAAGAAACAAAAACCTAAACTCAAAGAAGTTATATAAATTACTGAAAAATAAATTTTGGGGGTAAAAATAATAACATAAGCAAAAAATTCAATTATTGGGCTAAAAATAGAACAGAAATTGAAGAAAGTATAATGAGTGAACTTAAGAATATATCAGTAGACATTATTCACCAGGAATAACAGAAAAGAAAGAATAAAATGAATAAAGACTGAAGATTTGATGGAACATTAACAAAGAGTTAATATATGCAATCATAAGTAATTGAGTTTGGATCCTAGATTTCACATAAAAATGCCAGTGATAGCTTACAATTCCGGCCCTGGGAGGCAGAGCCTGAGAAACCCCAGAGCAAAGCAATAAGGAAGGAGAACAATCGAGAATGATTCCCAATGTCATCCTTGGACCTCCACAGGCAAACGCAATCAAGTGCTCTAATCTGCACACACACACACGCGTGAAAAAAAAAAGATTGAACAAATATTATAGTAATAATGAGCACAAACTTTCCATGTTTGGCTATATATAAAGATGAAGATTTAAGAAATTAAGCAAAGTGAACATAGAATAAAAGTTAATAAATCTAAAGCAAGATACAAAACAATCAAATTCTGAACCAAGAAGACAAAATCTTTGAAACAGATGTTAAGCATGATGGCACACACCAGTGACATGAGTTGAAGAGGGTGAGGCATAAAGATCAGAAGTTCAATGCCAGTCTGAACTATATTTTTGGACTGATTTGATGATAAAGTGCCTCCTCACATAGATGGAGTTTCTGGTTCTGTTCCCAGCCCTCAGAAAAAATAGCTAGAAAAACTAATCCATGAATTAACATTAATTTGACTGATTGGATTTCTTATCTGAGACTATGGAAAGAAAGAGGTGGTATAGTTTTTTTTTTTTTATAAAAAGCATTTGCTTTATTTATTTGGGAGAGAACACATGTTTGGCCACACTTATGGCGATCAGAGGACAGCTTTCAGAAGTTTTTCCTTTTCTTCCAAAAGGTAGGCACTGGAGATTGAACTCAGGTTTCCAGGTTTGCTGACTGACACCTTACTAACTGAACCATCTCACTGGCTCAGAAATGATAATTTTTCTCAAGTGCTAAAAGAAAATGGCTGTCCATCATGACTTATGTATGCAACAAAATGTTCCTTCAGTGATAAAAGGGAAGCAAATTTTGTCTCAGATAAATGAATATTAAAAGACTACCTTGGGAAAAAGGAAGATGGTGGGAGACACATTGACACTGTTGGCTGAAATTTTCCAGCAATTAAACTAGAGAGAGTAGGATAATAGTAATAAGAAGTGAGTGAAACTTAACCATATCTACTCATAACAGCAAAATAGTATAAAGAACTTCACAAACAGGAGAGAGTTTAGAGTTATCCCAGAAGGAACTCACTCAGTTTGGGGACTCCCAAGAGGGAGTGCGTGCCAACAGTATACTAGGGACAGCCATGACATTATACACAGAGATTCGAGATATCCATATCATACTTTCGAAAAATGGACATTTAAGAAGCAGAAAAAAATGAGTGAGCCAAGCAAAAGGCATGTAGCAGCACCACTGACAGAAAATAGGGATTGGGACATCTTTTCCTTTACTTACTTGTTAGAATAACCAAAGGCTATAATCTAAATGAATGCAGAAAAGATCTTTTAAAATTTTTAGCTTCATTTCATGCTTTCAGTTGTGAAAACACTAGGGATGGAGAGAGCATACTTCAAACATAAACTATATACCACAAATATATAGTCATGATCAAGTTAATCAAAGGAAAACTCAATGCTGTCCTGGTAGTCCATGAAAAAACACAAGGATGTCCACTGTCTCCATTCCTTTTGATATAGTGTCTGAAGTCTTAGCTAGAGCAATAAGACCAGAGAAATAAATATAAAATATAGAACTATAAAAAGGAAAACTCAAAATATTCCTGTTATTACATGAGACTCAAAAATACCCACCACGAAACTCTCAGAGTTTATACACACTCTCACCAAAGTTGCAGGTTGCAAAAATACCATGCGTGCAAACACACACACACACACACACACACACACACACACACACACACACAAATCAGAAGCTTTCATATATACCAAACATAAGCATAATAATAAATAGCAAAGAGAAACAATTCTGTTCACAATAATCACAAAAAATCTTGGGAGTAAACCAAACCAAGGAAACTTCTAAAAATACCCTTTAAGACAATGGAGAAAATAATTGAGGAAGACAATAGGAACATGGAAAGACCTCCTGTACTCATCAATAAGAGTTAATACATACTGCTACTTCGAACAATAAAAATAAAAATGACACATTCAATAAATAAACTAATAAATAACATTAGTTCTGAAAGGATGAAGGAAAATGGCTAACAAACATGACAAGTGTCCAATATCCTGACAATCTCAGTAATTCAAATTAAAAGTTGTAGCAGTTAGCCTGTGTGGTTGCTAATAAATCACTATCAAATGGCTTAAAAGAATAAGGGGTTTATTTTCTCTTATGATTGTCTGGTTACAGTTCTCAGTCCAGCTTGAGTAGAGAGCTCACATGAACACAAAGACAGAGGGATGATCCTTACTTGCCAGACCAGCATATCTGGCCGAGTGTACACAAGGATGCCAACTCTCTCAACCAGCTCTCTGCATTTTATCAGAGGGCCCAGTCCCACCCCCCATGGGCTGCCCCCGCATCAGCCAGACAATTTCTTGTAGGTTTGCTCCAGGCTCAACTCAACAGCCCACTCCACAAATGTGACCAGAGCTCAAACTCTCAACTATCAAGTTGACACCCATGCTCAACTATGACACTCTACCCCTTGTCAACTTGACACAAAGACTGCACTTTTAAACTGCAACCTTCAATCTTTGTCCCCATAGGTGTTAAAAGTGATCTTATTTATAATTCTAAAAGTCCAAAATTAAAAGTTTCTGTAATTCAATTTAAAATGTCAATCATTAAAAGTTCAATTATTAAAATGTTGTAACCAAAACCCTTTCTTTAAATATCCTAAATAGAATAATTGTAGCAATGAGAAAACATCAAGTTAAGACCAAAGTCTGGCAAAATTACTGCATCCTGTATTTCAGTGTCCATCTTCTATTGCTCGTCACATAGTCATGGTAGCTCAAGGATTGTAGGCATTCCCAGTCCCTGCTTGCAGCTCAAAGTTGTAGAAGCAGAGTCCTTCTGAACCAGGCTGAATCTCCACTCACAACCGTCGTCAGCATACATCCCACGGTTCTGGCATCTCCAACAACACTCTGGGTTCACCTCTGCAGCTATAAGCTTCACCTTTCCTCGCAGGAACTCTATACTTGCCACTTGGTGGCAATCTTTTGCTGCTCTCCACGAACCCCTCAGTCATACACCAAAACCAGTATCACCTGGGGGATGCTGGCAGATTCTGCAGCGAGGTTGAAATGTAGCTTGGTCCACTGGAGCCACACTGTACCAACTTTCATGTGCTGACTCTGGAAAAGCCCTTTTCTAGGCAGACAGAACTTCCAAAAAACAAGAAATGACTTCTGTTTGGGCCATCAGTCCCTGAAAGAATCTGGGTTTCCAAACCATGAAATGGTCATGCAGTGGTGTTCATCTCCTCCATCATCCCAGTGCAAATCACTAGGCTTCCCTTCACTGACGTCCATTTCTCCAACAGCAGCAGGTGTTCTGCTGCCTGCCCTTTCCACATCCAGAGCTTCACAGCCACCAACACAGCTCTCCTCTATTAAGCAAACCAGCCCATCATTTTTTTATTTTAATACATTTTTATTATTATTTCAGCTCATACAAACTTAATAGGTACACCAGTTCCCTCCCTCCCTCCTCCTCCCCCCGAACCCCCTGTTCTCCCTCCCCTCACCCCTCCCGCCCCATCCCCCCGTGCCTCCCGCCCCAATTCCCAGAGTCCTTTATTGTGTATGCCTGACTCTCCTCTGGGCCCTCCTCTCCGATGACGTACAAGGACCCAGTGGCATTTCCCTGAACCCTTTCCTGTGTTCCCCTTAAGCATAGGAACACTACTGTCCAGCCCATCATTTTTAACTTCACCAAAGTCCTTGTTCCCTTCATCACAAACTAGGCCCAAATAACTCATGACTTTCTCAGCATCACTATTTTCCAGATGGCCCATTAAACTCTGTTCAAAAGTTTTTGTATTCAAAAAAAAGATCTTTAAACACTTCCAAATCTCTCCGCCAAAAAACGTTCAAAATCCACGTAGCCAGATTTACCAGCAACACCCCACTTCCCAGGTACCAAATTCTGTGGCAGTTAGCCTGCATAGTTGCTGATAAATCACCATCAAACAGCTTAAGGGAACAAGGGGTTTATTTTCTCTTATGATTGGTTATAGTTCTAGGTCCATCTTGACAGGAGAGCTCACACCAACACCAGGGCCAAGGAAACTGCCTATACCATCTCTACATAGTGGTTGAGAGAGAGACGATCCTTAGTTACAGAAGACCAGCATGTCTGGCCAAGTGTACACAGGAATGCCAACTCTCAACCAGCTCTCTTCATTTTACTCCAGGGCCCAGTCCCACCCAACATGGGATGCTCTTCCCCCTCACCCACCAGTCAGACAATCTCCTGCATGTTTGCTCTGGGCCCAACTCAACAACCAATTCTCCACAAATGTGACCAGAACTCAAACCTTCAACTATCAAGTTGACACCAATGCCCAACTATGACAAAAGTATTTTGAGATTTTATCCCATCCTATTTAAAATAGCAATTATTAAGAAAACAGGGGCTGGAGAGGTGGCTCAGGGGTTAAGCCTCCGCCTAGCAGGCGGAAGGTCCTGAGTTCGGATCCCAGATCCCACGTATAGACGCCAGGCGGAAGCGGGGGCGGCCTGCGCTTCTGGTCCTGGTAGGGCGGAGCCTGTGAATCCCCGGGCAGAAGGAGGTGGAGGAGTCCATGGTGGTTCGCGAATTCGTCCGTGGTTCTACACATACACAGACACACACACAGACACACACACACACGCGCGCCCATACACACGCACATGCACACAGTTAAATAAATAATAATAATAAAAAAAATTAAAAAAGAAAACAAAAAACAGCATATCTTGCCAATGTTGTGGGGAAAACGGGAACACTTCTACATTACTAGTAGGAATATAAATTAGTCCAGTCACTAAAGAGGCCAATAAGGAGTTTCCTCAGAAAATCAAAAATTATCTACCATATGACTCCACCACTATGCCATTCCAGAAGATATACTCAAAGAACTCACCACAGAGTCATAGAGATATTTACATATTCATGTCTATTTTTGTGCTATTCATAATAATCAAGTTATGGAATCATCTAATGTCCAATAACAGACTAAGAAATTATGGTATACACATACAACAGAGTTTTATTCATCCAAAAAGAATTAATTATGTCATTGCACAAATTTGATGAAATTAGAGATAATCATATTAAATGAAATAATCAAAATTAATATATTTCACATATCATGTATTTTTAATCATTTGTGACTCCAATATTTTATATGAACATATAACTTTGATGCACACACATGAATAAATATATTCAACTTTTCAGAATTCCTAAGTATTCATCATTCTATTGGAGGGATACATATATATGTGTGTGTGTGTGTGCATGTGTGTGTATACATATTATATATAGTATTATATATAATATTGTATATATTAAATTAATCATTTATATATTAAGACATGAAAGTAGAAGTAAAATTGTATGGGAGAGGAAGAAGTTTTCAGGAGATGAAGGAAAAAAGTGAGGGTATTATGTAAATGTAAAATACACGATTCACTTCAGTGAAAATATCTTTCATGCAATCCATAACTGTGTACAAAAAGTATATTCCAGAAAAATATTTTAATAAGGAAAATAAAATAGACTTCCTGGTAAGTAAAAATATATGTATTAAACAAAAGGAAATATAAAATAATAAAAGATTTATTATTTATTATTTGGGTTGAAGAGATGGCTCAGAAGCTAAAGACTGCCTCATGCAAAAGTACCTGAGTTCAGATCCCAAATCCCACATAAAAACACAGGGCAAAAATGATGGTGGCCTGCAGTTCTGCTCCTGGGAGGCAAAGGCTAGGAAACTCCAGAGCAAAGCAACAAGGAGGTAGAGCAATCCATGGTGATTTCTGGAGTCACCTACACAAACACAGATACATACAAACACACACACACACACACACACACACACACACACACACACAGAGGCAAAATATTAATATGTTAAATAAAAATACTATTAAAATTATAATAAAAAGTAAATGTGGAAAGAGAAAGCACAAGAGGCAAAAAGCAAAGAAAAAAAAAGAAAAGACGTTCTGGAGCAGTTTCTTTCTGACTCCTTGAAAATTGGGGAGTGTAGGTTTTATGTATAGAGAGGGCCAGTTGAACTTGTGGATATTTCTCTTCCTTACGGTTTATACTGGTATTGAGCCTTATGCTGGATGAGTGTCTAACGTCTGCCACAGCTATATTTACTTTGGTTACTTCCCTTGTTTGCAAACCAGAGTCCTCTGATACAAACACTTAGCTGTCTGTGGGCTGTGGAGTTTCTCAACTCTCTTTAGACTTTCCAGGTCATCCCTGCAGAAGTACAACATTCTAGCTTCTCTTTGTTTCTCCAGTGAGTTGGCACTATAGGAAGCATCTATGGTATTGAGATCTGTAAAGGGGAAGGGCTTATCTTTTATTTTCCAAATCTTATAAGGTGCTGGAGGGCTAAAGATGTGGATGTGGATTGTCCTGGAGCTTCAGAAGTTCTATTGGTGAACAGCAGATAGGAGGCTCCAGAGGTGAATCCACTGCTGACCTTCTGCTGAAGCTATCAAACTCCAATCTTATTCTCAGTTAATGAGGTCTGCTCTCAGCCACTGAGAGCCATCTTACCCTGTGGACTTTAACTACCCAATGATAGCCTTCTGATACCTCAACATTTTGCTTTGGCAGTGTCTGGATCTCCTGCTCTATAAAGATGTCTTCCAGAACTGTCTTTCTTTCTAGAACTCCAGCAGATTCAATCAAGGAATTTGCTTCTCAAATATTCTTTCCTAGAAGTATCCTAGGAGTTTAGGCTAGTGAAATTGCACTGAAAAAGAAAAGGAAAGTATGTGATATAAGAAATCATAGATTTAGGAAATCCAATGTGCAATAAAATGGGATAGTAACAAAATAGAATAGAAATGCAATTCAATGGTAAGCCTACAGTACAAAACAAAACAAAACAAACAAATAAACAAACGAACAAACAAAACCCAAGATGTCAGCCATGCATCAAGCCTAGAAAGCAATTGCTCTAAAAGAAATGTTTCCAAGTAGAATAAACTGATTTTTATTCAATGAGTAGAATCACAAGAAAGTTACAAAATGTTAGCGATGTGGTTCAGAAAGTATATTTTTTTCAAGAAGAAAATGCTAAATTGGAAACAAAAAGAAAGGTTATTTTCTAATTATAAAGGATTATTATGATCTAAATACAATTCTAAACTGCTGCATTATTTTGTGAATTTCTTTTTAGATTTGTCTAGAGCTCACTATACAGGCCAGACTACATTCAAATTAATGATTTCTGTACCTATATCCCTTGAGGACTAGGATTACAGGCATACATCACCATGTCTTGGTAAAAATTGCTTGACCTACAGAAAAGGGAGTAGTAAGATTGTAAAAGTCTGAAGTGGAGCAGATGTGTGGCCATACACTATCTTCTGGATAGGATAGGGCTTTTGCATCCATGATTTCACTGTAGCTATGTATATTTCCACAAGACTTGCACAGGAATTGTCCTATCAATACTTCATCATAAAGAGGAAACATCTCAAGAGGCCCCATGACCTCCTGTGAGAAACTGATGAGTGTTAAAACTGATGGGGAGGAAATGGAAGATTTTTTTTCTTCAAGGATACACCCACTGATATATGAGTCATGCAAGTACTCAGGCACAAGTCATCAAAGGTATACCAGATGAAATTTAGTGGATCACACATGTGAAAAGATTTGAAAGTAGGAGGAAGTCTGGGAGAGGAGAAAAAGGGTTTTAATGGAAAGAGGAGGGGGGAATAGGATTTGGGGTTAAGATTTCAAAATATCATAAATTCATTATATTCATGTATTAGATGTTGAAAGAATTAAAAATTGCTGGACCTTGACCTCTAAATGGAATATAAAAAGAGAATTCGAAAGAAACATCCAGAGCATGGTAGCAGTTTAGAAGTTTCTGCTTGTATGTGAGAATGGGAAGTACAAATGTGCCCATATAATTTAGATGACGAAGTGCCCCAATCAGGTCTATATTCAAGCATTCCCCCTCCACAATTTCCTTGTGGCAGGGTGTTCCAGGATCCTTAAATTGTAGTTGGTCCTTGTTTTCAGTCTCTTTGAATAGCTCAGCCTCAATTAATAAGCTCACCTTCAGGATAGTGACTGGCTACAGCATTTTAACATGGAGAATAACAAAATGGATCTTTTCTGTAAGGTTCATCACTACAACAAAAGGGAATTGTGAAGGAAGGATAAGTGGACATGGACATGATTGGGGCCCTTCATCATCTAAATTAGATGAGCACTTTTGCATTTCACTTTGTAAGGAGAAATCTGCACATACACATTGCTAATGGGTTGTTTGTTCTGAATTAGCCTTCAATGTCGATGTCATCCATAGGATGGACTCAGAACCAGGAGGAATGCAAGTGGCCTTGATGTATGCAATTGTCTCTCATTATACAGGAAGATGATAATGAGGGAAAACAGAGACCATTCCTGCTTCACAGAGAGGAGATAAAGAGAAAAGGCTCAACACCATGAATCTCAGAGACAAGACTGACTTCCTCACCAGAGAGACAAGACAAAACTTTCGATGGATGCCTTTGTTTCCCCTCCCTCTATAATCATCTGGCTGAAGATGAGATGGAAGACAGATCTTTAGAATATTGATTCACTTTTAGATTGATTGCTGTCTGAATAAAGCAGTTTCAAGATTCAATGCCTGGTTTTGCCTGTGTGTCAGGCCATTTCAATTTAGCTCCAAACTCGCTGATAAGGTTAAGTAGCAAGACTGTTTAGTTCAGGTGGTCGGTGATTTCCCCACACAGTAAATTGGAGCCAGTCCCATCATTTAGGGATTCCTGTAGAGACTGGTACACCTTATCTGGTGGCTAGTAGATTGCTTATCATCCAGAGCCTTCTTCCTGCTCCCTGTACATTGCTGCAAGGCAATGTACTCTGAATCAAGGTCCCACAGATTACCGGATTTCAGCAGTGGCCTTCCGGGCATGGTGTAGTTTTCTCTTGGGCTGGATGGGAAAGAACTGAGATCAGTAAGCAGAATGCCTGTTTATGTCTGTTCTCCTGATCTAATGCAAATCTCTGCTCTGTTTGCATCTCTCCCATGGACATCCCTCAAGCCTGGAAAATTTCCACCCCTGGGTGTGCAAATTGTGGTACCTCTAAAATGAGTTAGCCATGCTAACAGGCTGCAAAGCGCATTGGGTCCGGCAGTGACTCCTGGTACACGAAAAAGGACACCTCTAAGTGGAGCATAGTTCTTGATCTAACAACAAATTCAGTCCATAAGCAGGACTATCCTGAATGGTAGTATTTCGGGGTGTTTTTATCCAGATTCTTGTGTTTGGGAACCGAAAATTGAGACCGTGAAACATGGAGAGGATTAAGGCAGAGTTTATTAGAGGAGAGAAAGAACAGAACTCACGGACGTGAAGTCTGTGAGGGGCAAGAGAGCTGAAAGGAACTCATGGAATGAAATCCAAGAGGGGCAAGAGAGCCAAAGATGGCACAGATATTTATGAACCTGGGCAAGCCTGGGAGAGTGACTTTTACTTATTGGTTAGCTCCATTTTCTGCAAACCTGATGGGGCTTTCAGTACACTATATTTGATTAGTCTGCTAATGAGTCCTAGTCCAGTCGACCTTGTGACAGATTTTATGATCCAGCTGTTTCTTTTGAGACACTTAACTTATCTGCATTGAAAGCGTTCATTTAACCTTTCTGTATTTGGAGAAATCATCCCCATATCCTTTCATAAACAGAGAGTTGGGGGAAATTGGTGACTTTATCCCTGTGGGGGATTATAACCAATTAATTCCTCCAGACTGGCAGGGAGTGTTCCTTCAGGATAATCCTAGCAGTGGGGGATGAACTTCAAGGACTTTCCCAGTTGTCTACTCTATTATAAAACTGTGTAATAGTAGATATTCTCTCTGTAGGAATGATCAAAGATACCAGCAATATCCCTCTGCATCATCCACCTGTCATATTCCAATAAGTGACCTCAAAAGAAAGTTGTTTTTAAGAAAGTTTTTTCTTTTTACTAGCATATTTTGGTATACTTGATTAGAAAACATTATATTTATATTGTCTTCTTGATTTTATTGGCATGTTCTTCGCCTTGTAATCAAGATTGTACTTGCTCTTTTCTCTTTCTTCTACTTTGTTTTCCTTTCTTTTTCTTTTCTTCAGCCTTGCTTCTTTCCATTTTCCTATCCCTACCCCTTTCCTTTATTTCATTCACTCATTAGTTTTCCCTTAATTGACTTTCGTTGTCATAGTTAACATAGTTTTATCTTCCTTTGCTCTGGTTATTGCTGTGTGTAGTTAGCTTTAATTAGTTTCAGTTATCTTTCTATATCTGCTTTGTTAGAGTATTGCCATTATTATGGGAGTTTGTCTTCTCTTAGTGGTACTAGGGTCATTGAGCCCTGGTGAAAAGACTGCTAAGTAAGAAGATCTTCATATGAAACCAGAAAAGATAACAATCCCAACAAATGTACAAATCGCAATTTATACACACTCTCCACTTTTAATATCAAGGCAGGGTATCTCAATCGAATCCAGATAACTAGCCAGATTTCCCTGGGAGTTCCCTGTCTTTTTCTCCCAAATTCTGGGATTATAAGCATCTGGCCATACTTACTGGATTTATGTGGGTCCTGGTGATCCAAATTCTGTCCTTATGCTTATGGGACAAACATTTTATCCACTGAAAGAGCTCCGTAGGTCTATAGCCCTTTACTACAGCATTTAACATAAAAGATGAAGTAGGCATGAAAAGAAATAGGATATTTCTAGAATAATAAAGGGTTTGTGATGCTGTTTAGTTGTAAAGTACTTCCTTGTACATAACAAAACCAAGGTTCAGGTTGGAAATATGGATCAGAAGTTCAGACTCTGTCTCACAGGCAGAAGGTTCTGAGTTCAGACCCCAGGTCCCATATTAAAGATGCCAAGTGGAAAAGGTGGAGGCCTGCACTTCTGGCCCTGGTCGGCGGAGCCTAAGAAATCCCAGAGTGAAGCAAAAAAGAGGTAGAAGCAATCCAGAATGATTTCCTAAGTCATCCTTGGTCTTCCACAGGGACACATGATGCCCTCTGATACACACACACACACACACACACACACACACACACACACACACACACAATGTAAAGTATTGTAAAATATTTTTTAAAAGAACCAAGGCTCAATTCTTAGTATTTTGCAGAACAAAAGATAAATTAGTCCCTATCTGGCAGAAAAGTAAATAATGAAAGAAGGGTGCTGCTTCCAGCACTCAAAGTATAGGCTAGACTGGAAAAAGGGTCAAGGGTATGGTGAGGTATAATAGACATACAATACTTAAAATTTTAGGATTTAGAAAAGTGGGGGACCAGGAGACAATCTACCTAGCTCAGTTACCAAGGTGAGATCTCCAAGTCTTACTCCCCATAAATTTTTATTCACTTAGCCAGCACAGGGTTCTAAGAACACACAAAAATTATACAAAAGAGCTTTCTACTGGCTATCAGTGGGTTACCTAAACAACATGTGAAGGTTTGTGATTTTAGGCAAGACAATGAGTTCTAAAGTCACTTTGATTTTAAACTACATAAGGAGCACTGCTTTAGTCCTTGCATTAATGTGTCTGACTTTTGCCTAAGACAAGCATTTTACAGAGTAAGGTGACTTTGCACATCCACCAGATGTTAATGCGAAAGTTCAAATAAAGCAATGAAAGGGAATGAGAAGATAAGATAAATAAATGACAATAAGGGCATATGCTTTACTCAGACAGAAATCCATTCCATTTATAAGCTTAAGAAAGGTGAATGTTTAAGGTAGAAGGCGATGAGGGAGATAGGGTATAAGAAGGACTGAAGGACTGGGTGAATAACAAATAGCAGTAAGGTTGTACTATACAGCAAGACAGAAACCTCCTACATTATATAAAAAAAAATTTATTTTCAACAAAGAGTGTTTACATACACACCCTACACAAGGGAACACAGATAAAGGAAGATAGGGTATAAAGGAAAATTTGCTGTGTTCTTCCTATCAGAAGCCAGGAGCAATTAAAATTCCCAGTACCAGGTATGTGATATCACCTAATAAGTTGTTGGTCAGAGAGGTCTTAAAGGTCCCTAAAATGGTATATACAGGGCTCTCAGTTGCTCTCCAGAAAATGACAGTAAGACCCTGTTGCTGGAGATACTACACACTCTGATTATAGGACAAGGTAAACAAAAACAAAAACAAAAACAAAAACAAAGAACAGTTGGAACTGGTCTGTAAGTTTCCTGCTTGCTGGTCAGTTTTCATAGCACCAGAAAGCACTATGAAAACTGCTGGGGAAGAAAAACAATTAGCAGTCTCATCCATCTGTGAAAGCTACAAGTTACAATAACAACCACCCTGGCAAAAAGTGGCCATCAGTATAATAGGGCTATGAATGTCAAGGGGGGTAACCAATTGCTTTCTAATTGCTTTCCAATTGGATTTAAAGCTTCCTTCACCAGGGAGCACATTCCCAGTACTGTAAACCAGTTCAAGAACCTATGAAAGGGATGACATAGGCTCCAGGAGGTATAAACTATTAAGGTTTAACAAGAAAGACATTCTATCAAACTGTCTTTTAAACATATCGTTTTATCCATAGATTGGAGGGGCACTCAACACTCAACCTAGAAGTTTCCTATTGCAATGGGAAGGTGTTTATTAAAACAAAACAAAACAACAACAACAACAAAAACCCCTCACAGCTGACCAAAGTGCAGAAAATAAGTGACTGAGAATCATTCCATCCTAAATAAGACATCCAAACTCCATTTCCCACCCCAAAGCTTAGGGAACATCACGGAAGAAGGGGTGGTAAGGATGCAAGGGCCTGAAAGGATGCAGGGGTGCAGCCAGACAGTATCTTCTGAATATGACATGGCTATTGCACCCATGAATTCACTCTATGTGCTGTTTTACAAAAACTGCATAGAATTTGGCCTATAAAATTTTGCCATGGAAGAAGAAAGATATCAAGAAGCCCCACACATCCCTGAGAGCCTGTTGAGGGCTAATGCTGGCTATGGGGGGAGAGAGATGCTTTCTTTGATGATATATGCAACTGATAAGGATTCATGCTCCAGTAAGTATTCAGTACATGTCATCAAAGGCAACCAGGTGAAACTCAGTGGGCGATCCATGCAAAAAGACATAAAAATGGGAGGAAGACTGGGAGGGAAGAAGTTTAACATGGGAAAAAGAGGGGGTTGGAATTAGGGATCAAGGTGTGAAAATATTATAAATTTACAGTATTCATGTACGTAACTCTTAAGAGAATAATTTTTTCAAAGTGTCATTTAAAAGAAGTGTGAAAGAAGGCACCCCACACAGGAGCACACAAAGAAGACAGTAAAAGGCTAACAGAAACTGCTCCTCCAGGAAGTCAGAGGTCATTAAAGAGAAATTCCAGAGCTAGGTACGTAATAACTTTAAATGAACTGTTGGTCAGAGAAGTCAAAAAGATCCCCAGACAACTTAGGCTTTTACCATTTGTTATGATTACTCTTTGTGCCACTCAAACATACAATCAAAAACTTAGGATAATAAGGTGTTTATTCTTACTTACAATTCTTGGTAACATCAACATGGCAAGAAACTTCATATGAACAACAGGAGCCAAGGAAACTGACCATTCTACAGCCAAAGGAATTGCTAAGAGAAGGACATACTTTCTCCATTTCCAGAATGCTTGCATGTCCAAGTGTGCCAAAATTCTGAACCAGTTTGCTCCGTTTTATCTCCTTACCTAGGAAATGATCCCATCCACTGTGGGCTAAGTCTTGCCACATCTTTGAGAAAAGTTTCCTAAAGGGTTGCTCAGAGTTTGCCTTAATTAAATAATTACAGGGCCAAGGAGATGGCTCGGGGATTAAAGCTTTTGCCTTGAAAGCAAAAGATCCTGAGTTCAGATCCCTAGATCTCACATAAAAAAAAGCAGGGCAGAAATGGTGGTGGCCTATACTTCTGGTCCTGGAAGGCAGAGCCTGGGAAACCCTAGAGCAAAGCAATAAGGAGGCAGAATAATAAGGATAATTCCCATTGCCACACTTGAGTCTCCACAGGCACATTCAAGTACCACACACACACACAGACACACACAAACACACAGACACACACACACACACAAAATAAATGTTTCATTAAAAAATGAAATAATTATTAGTGTGCCTAAATATTCATCCTTCACCTGTCAAGTTGACACCTATATCTGACACACTACTGTTCTTTGTTTCCCACCAGAAGCTGATGCTAAGATAATGTTGCTGAAGACACCACACACTGTAATCATAGGACATGCATACCAGTTACTCTTCTCTGTTGCTGTGTGAGATTCCACTGAGGTGCAAACAACTGAACGGGAGAAAGGAAGGTTTATTGAGCTTGCGGTTCCAGAGGAGAGATACAGTCCTTTATGACAGAAAAGGCATCCTGGCTGGCACAAGCTGGAGGAAGCCTAGGTCACATCCACCAAGGAGGTTGAGAGCTGTGAACTGCAAGCTCCAGAACAGACTCACTCACTAAAGCAGGGTGGTACTAACCAACCTCAAAGCCCACCCTCAGTGACTGGCTTCTTCCAGCAAGGCTCTACCTCCTAAAGGTTCCTTACCTGTCCCAAACTAACGCGAGCCTATGGAGGACGACTCACATTTCAAACCATGACAACATGTAAACAGGTTGGAAATGACTGGGACGGTCTCTAGAGACTAACTTTTCCAATACTACAAGGTACTGTGCAGGCTGTTGAGGGAGAGAAGCTATTAATAGTCTTATCCAGCCATAAATTTGTCAAGCTATAAAAAAAATCCACCTAGTGAAGATGTGCCTATTGGTTCAATAGTGATATGAATGTTATGGGGGGTAATCAACTGTTCTCTGAGTATATTTAAAGTCTGCTTTTCAGTACAGAATTGCAAAACAGGACAAGAACCTATGAATGGGGCAGTCATAGGTTTCAGGGAAGAATCAAATGCTACTATTTTGATGTAGGAACTTGAGATCAAACTGCTTTCTAAATAATTGTCATAACCATAATTAATGCAGCTTCCAGTCTTTGACCAGGTAACTTCCTTTTCTGCCCAAAACCAATAGAATAAGTGATTGTAGAGTGTCATCCCTTAACAGGATAACTGTATTATCCTCTCCCTTCCCTCTTTCCTCCCTCCCCCTAACTGAAGGCTGAAAGTCATAAGGAAAATCATGGATGAGGGAGTAGTAAAAATAAAAGAACCAGAGGGTGGACAGAGCACTGCCAAATGGTGTCTTCTGTACACAAGTCTGTCGTACCCATGAACTCATTGTTGCTATGTTTATTTCTACAAGATCTGCGCAAAGTTAGGTATGCCAACATTTCATCATGGAATGAAGACACTGCGAGACATCATTTCTCTCTATTGAGGTTGTAGGAATTGGAACTACTTTCTTCTGAGGCCTATCCAAATATTTATCATCAAAGAACATGCTTATGCAAGTAACCCTTATGAAACTCTGTTCAACAGACACACACAAGTTAGAGAGAGACTGATTGGGAAGAAGTTTTTCAATGGGAGAATGTGGGGATCAAATTGGATAATATGAGTTGAAAATGACTTAAATTCATTTTTGCTTATATGAAAATTTAAAAGAAACAAATGTTTTATCTTCCTTTAAAAATGATAATCCTTACCCTGGGGTCCACAGAAGCAGGAGGATTTGGGATGGATTGATAGAATGGAAAGGAGGGGGATGGGCGGGAGGGGGGAGGAGGGAAGCAATGATGAGTGCTCAATATGCTTGTAAAAGTAGAAAAATAAAATAATTTAAAAATAAAAATGTACAAAAAATTTTAGAAATATTTAGCACAATGGAAATACTCTTGTAATTTAATGTTACATGTTATGAACTTTCCTATTTCATTGCTATGTGCAGTAAAAAATTTCAAAGCTTTTTAATGGTAATTTGCATCATAAAAGAAGGAATAGAAATAAAAAAAATTATACTCCTTATATGACAGAATGATGAAGTAGACATTTGTTTCTTATTTGTCCCACTAAGTACCTGGAAATAACACATAAAAATAGGCCAATTTTGAGAAATAGAAAGAATTATCAGGAAAAGCAGGTTTTGAGAAAGAAGATAACAATGAATTCCCTGAGTTGTCATTTTGACTTGAGGTGTCCTAGTCTTTGTGCTGGAAAAACTAACAACCTGACAACAGCATGACAACAGAAATAGTCTCAACAGAAGGCCACACACCCAGCCAAAGTTATTAGAAAAAGAATAACCTATCAAGAGAAGAAATTGATGATTTTTCTCTTCTGAGAATCCCAAACCCACCCCACCTTTCATGGGTGTGTGTAGATATACTTTTCTGAAATCAGTTTCTCTCTGTTTTCTCTCATCTTTAGCTCTATATTAAACCTTCTACTTAATGAATGATTTCCAACTTTGCTTCAAATATGAAGGGAAAAAACCTGTTGGACCATGGTCCCAGTTTAAGGTTAAACACTAGTGAATCACATTAATCTGCAAAAGTAGGGTAGGCAACCTAGATTTCCCTGTTTCCTATGACATAACTCTCTTTGCTCTCCTGGCAGAATGATGCTGGGAGCCTGAGCTTCATACCCACTGGTGATAAAGACCCTCTCCCTAGTAGGAAATTGGGATTTTATTCACTTTTTTAGTGGTAGCAATTCCTCTTTCACTTGGTGGTATTAGCAGAAACACCAATAATATCCTCATATAGGATATGGACTTTATCTTCACTCATTAGTCACAAGGCCCTGTTTCATTCTTCATGCCAGTGAGGAGCTAATGGGAAGAAAATGAAAACAACAAAGATGAAGGCAGAAATTAATAAAATCTTAAACAGAAAAAAAGGAAATCAATGGAAAGCTGATTCCTAGAATAGTTTATATATATATATATATATACATATATATATACTATAAAATTGAGAAGCCTCAAGAAAGACAGAAATTACCAATATCAAAAATGAAACAGAAAATATCACTGCAGATTGTATAGATTTCAAAAGGATAACAAAATGTTACATGAGTAACTCTGTCCACACATTTGATTAGGTAGAAAAGGTCAATTCCTTGGAAATCGTAAATTGCTATGTTCAATATGAAAGAGAACATTTGAGTTGACTGATAACTACTAAAGTAATTGAGTTTATAACTTTAAAGCTCTACAAAAATTGGCCACCTGGTCCAGAAGAAGAAGCCACAGTAGTTCTACAACATTTCTTTCACAGAAAAGAAGAGCAAGAAGTTTGTGAGTTAGGCTCAGAAATACAGAACTGGTCCACATCAATAGCCACAATTTTTTTCAAATTAAAATATTAAGAAAGTGAAACTATTTGATTTAACTAATTGATAAAAAAGCATTTGAAGAAAGTTGAGTCGCATAGAAAATTAGGAATGAAGATCATTGCTTCAACTTAATCAAGAACATTTGCAAATTTCTACAGTTAATTTCATATTTAATAGGAGTGGATTGAATACTTTCCCCCTACAGGAGCTTGGTAAGGATTTTACTCTCACCGCTATTAATATAATGCTAGAATTCCAACCAGCTTCAATAAGTAAGTGTGAAAAGCAAGAAATAAGTCTCTTTGTTTAAAGATGATATTGCTCTAGACATAAAAAGTTAAGGAATTTATAATTTTTGTAGCTAATAAGTATTTTTAAGTTCATAAAAATCAACACTAAAAATCAGGTAAATTTTTGCATACAGACAAGAAACATTTGAGAAGTACAATTGAAATTTCAAACCCATTCACAGTCACCTAGAGAGATAAAAATACTTAGACTGCATATAATAACCTTAGATTTGATAGAGAACTATTTCTTCTGTAAACGTATTTACATAGGAAACCATTTTTCCAAATTGATATTATAAGTATAAGGTGATCCTTATCAGAAATATGTTTTTAGAATTTGTCACAAAATTAACTTTATTTTTATTTTTCCTTTCTTATATGTCTTTACTATGCCCAGTAATAGTCTATAACCTTAAAGAGGATTATTTTAAGACTTATATAATATTATAGATTGATTTGTGTCCTGACTCTCAAATAAGATATGGTAGAGTCCCAATCCTTAGTATGTGACCTTATTTAGGGATAATATCTCTATTTTTTGAGGTAATTCAGCTAAAATGAGGTCAATTAGGATAGTGAAATCCTAACCTGATTTGCAAAAGGGAAAAATTCATGCTTAGAGGTATATTGAAAGAGAGGGAGATCATATGGGCACACAAAATTTAGTATCATCTACATGACAAGAAAAACCTGAGGCCACCAGAAGCTAAGTGAATGTCATAGAACAGAATCTCCCCCATGGCAATTAGCAGGGTCCACTCCTCCAGGGCAGCCTTTAAGCCCGTAGAGCTGTAAGATGGCATATTTTTGTTGTTCAAGCCACCTACTTTGTTGTACTTTGTGTTGGCAACCCCAGAAAATGAATGCATATGAAAAGGGACATGTATAATAGTATTTGCATAACATCATTTTGAAAAAAAAGAGTGATAAGATGGTTAAAACTCTACCCAATATCAAGATTTGTTATGTAGTTATAGTAATAGAGACCTTAAAACAACAAATATGAAAGACTAAAGAAGAAATACATCCAACTTATTTAATGTACATTTAGGAGAAAATCTTTGATACCTAGAATGTGGTAAAAAAAATTTCTTTTCTTTTCTTTCTTTTCTTTCTTTCTTTCTTTCTTTCTTTCTTTCTTTCTTTCTTTCTTTCCTTCTTTTCTTTCTCTTCCTTCTTTTCTTTCCCTTCCTTCCTTCCTTCCTTCCTTCCTTCCTTCCTTCCTTCCTTCCTTCCTTCCTTCCTTCCTTCCTTCCTTCCTTCCTTCCTTCCTTCCTTCCTTCCGAAAGGAATCAGTCCTCCTCCTGGCCTATATGGGAAGATTTCTTAAAGATGATACCAATTCATTTAAAAAAAAGTAATTAACTAGATCAAAATAAAAAGATGGATTAAGGTGAAAGATGTTGAGAGAATGAAGTGATAAGTTATAGACCCGAAGAAAATATTTATTAAATCACTGTAATATTATCTAAAATACACTTTTAAATTTTTAAAATTCATTATGAAGATGCAGATACAGTAGCACATAATTTCAGAAATGCAGAAAGTGGAAGCAAGAGGATCAGAAGTTCAATGTCATCCTTAGTTACATAGTAAGTCCATGGCCAACCTGAGATTCTTGAGAACTTACCTCAAAAAAAAGTATCAAATGAAAAGTTATAAACAAACATTGCCTGTTTCTTCAAATAAATAATAAGCAAGATATATGAAGAGATTTTTTTATTCAAGATGATATAATAATGACAAGAACAATGAAAAAATGTTCAACATAACTAGCTATTAGGGAAATACCAACTAAGACCACGAGAGAGAGTGTTGCATAGCTGTTAGAACAATTAAAATAAAAAATGGCAAGAATTTCAAATGCTGACAAAGACGCAGAAAAATAAATTCTTCACAGATTATCACAATGTGAAATTCATTCATGCATGTCTGGTGAAACATGAAGTGTAATGTGAAATGATTCTGAAAAACAGAATGGCAGTTTCTTAAAAATACAAAATGCACCATATTACCCAGCAATTGTAGTTCTAGATATTTACCTAAGGTAAATGGAAATTTACATTTACAGAAACATTCATATAGTTGTTTATTTAAACTAGAAATATCTAAGTAGTATGTAATGAGTAAATGGTCTTAAAAGCTGTGGATATAATTGGAAGGAGCAAATTATCGATAAATATGAGCTGAAGCAATCTCAAACTGTAATGTTGAGTAAAAACAGTCCATTTTAAAACATACAATACATATTTTATCTCATACATGGAATCTATATTTTAAAACAGGAAAGCATAAGGGATACTATTTGAGAAGTGAAAGGAGAGTGAGGGGGGAACAGCAGAGAGTAAGATAAGGGGAGTAATAAAACAGATTTGTAGAATATCATTCTGCTTCTTTATGCATCATATATTTCATACGTTTATGTAGCATTCTAGAAATTACAAAATTATATGGAGAGCAGATATCTTCGTATTGTTAGGTGCTGGAGATGGTAATGATGGTTGTGACTAATGAAGCAGCATAAAAAAGGCTGTGGCGACAAAATAAGTCTACACCGGAACTATGATTATAATTACATAATCTACACGGGTGATACAATAATACATAAAGACATGCATCAGACCAATACTGATTTTCACTTTTGATGTTGCATTATAATAATTTTAGGTTTGATATTGCAGAAGACTTTGAAAAAAGTAAATACGCATCTTTCTGCAATGTTTTGCAACTTCCTTTGAATCTATAATTATGTCAAAGTGATGTTCAGTATTCAAATATGCATTTTTTTCCCTGTAGCTTTTGGCCACTGTAGCTATGTGAGGATTTTGTTTTGTTTTATTTCTGTTTAGAATAAGCATGAATTCTTTTTTGTTAATATTTAGTCTTCTTAATTACAAACATAATAGATGGTTATCCTTGATCCCCTCTTTCCCTCCCCTTTCCTTTTCTTACCCTCCTGCTCAGTCAGAATCAGGTCAACCAAATTTCTACCCATCCTAAGGCTATTTGATGATTTTTAAAAATATTTATTTATTTATTTACTCATTTATTTATTTTATCGCGCGCGTGTGTGTATCAGAGGGCACTGTGTGTCCCTGTGGGGGTCCAAGGGTAACTTCAGGAATCATCCTGGATTGCTTCTACCTCCTTCTTGCCTTGCTCTGGGATTTCTCAGGCTCTGTCCACTAGGGTGGGAAATGCACACCACCACCATTTCTGCTTGGCATTTTTACATGGGACCTGGGATAAAAATTCAGGACCTTCTGCTTGCGAGACAAAGTCTTAAACCCCTGAGTCGTCTCTCCGGCCCTATTTGATGATTTTTGAATCAATTAAGAAACTTTTTTTATGTCTCCACTCTTCATTAAAGTGTGGAAATATGAATGATTAATAAATAACAAAATTATTCAGCCTATGGTTAAATAAGAACATAGTTTAAATGATAAAGAGATCTCTACTGCAAAATGTTATGTTGACACCTGATACCTCAAAATAACAAGAGAATATTGCAAAAGGTTTTAAGAAAAAAACAATTGGATAAAGATAATGCAGTTAAGTAGAGAGCAATATCAACTTAATGTCGTGACAGGCAGTAGACAACTGTCCTGGTGGCAAGAGAAGAAAGCAAATTGTGTCACAGAAAAAAATTAAAATTGGATAGGTCATCTCTCCCATAAGCAAAGAATCTTTCCTGTATCAGAACCTGGAGCACAGATTCTGGTCACGAGAAGCAAACATAAAGTCAAGTTTTTTACTTGAGGTCCAGACAATAGCAAGTGCTTGCAATTTTGCTTCTTAAACCTCAACTGAAAATCGAAAAGCAATAAAAAGAACTCCATATGTTTTCATTCATGAATTTATCATAGTGCTTTATTAATACTAGTAGATATTTCTTACTATTACAGACTGTGTTATAATCACCAAGCTATGAAATACCTTATTTTTTTTTAACATTTTAGACTAAAGACCTGCTTGTTCTCAGAGGACAAAGCCATCTGCACTATTAAGTGTACCTTAAAAATTTTAGTGACATGAATTGATAGAACTCAGGGACAGCAAGATCAGAATGTCCGTGTGTAGTATATTGGAAATAGGTTTAAAATATCAAATTTAAATAGGGTTTTCTTTTTCAATTTTATTATTTATTTATTTATTTACTTACTTACTCTCTCTCTCTCTCTCTCTCTCTCTGTGTGTGTGTGTGTGTGTGTGTGTGTGTGTGTGTGTGTGTGTGTGTGTATCAGAGGACACATGTGTCCCTGTGGAGAACCAAGCGTGACTTCAGGAATCATCCTGAACTGCTTCTACCTTCTTGTGTCGCTCTGGGACTTCCCAGGCTCCGCCCACCAGGACCGCTGCCATTTCTGCCTGGCGTTTTTACCTGGGATCTGGGATCCAAACTCAGGACCTTCTTTAGAGTCTTAACCCCTGAGCCATCTCTCCAGCCCCAAATAGGGTGTTTTTTGAAAACTGGAAAATTGAATTCAAACAGATCCTAGTTCTCAGATCTTTGTGATTTGGATCAAAAATATGAAAAATGCATTTGCTTTAAAGAAAAACATGGCCATATGAAAAGGAAGCGGCGTATACTTAAATTGGACTGAAATGTTCTCAGAAAAACACCAGCCAGGTACATTCTGTGAAATTCGTTCCATTATCTGCAAGGGAAGAGAGAAAGGGAACATTCAATTTGTATTTCACTCTGTAACCAAGGAAGAGCTAATCTGTTTTCTCTTTCATATTAAAAAGAAAAGGAGACTACGCACATCACTCCCTTTAATAATCTTCCAACTAGGGCTGAAACTTCGTCATACACAGGTCATAAAAACATTTAGTGACTAAAGGAGAGCACTGAGTGCACTCTTTGTGCTTTCGTACCAAACAAAGAAGAGGTTGAAGCAATACTCTGGTTGCTTAGCAGCCTAGAGTGAAGAATTAGGTTGATAAATGTCTAGTCTTAGCCTGAAATTTGGAGAACCTGACTGAATTCTACTTTTTAACTCTGCAAAACCAATAGAATATTATATGTCAGGCCTAATTGTTGTGAAGCATAAAAATACAAGGAAATAGATATATAGATGATAGACAGATAGATAGATAGATGGTGCAGAGGATATAGGTGATGTATAGATATAGAGATGGATGTAGATACATGTGAGGATACATAGGAAGCACTCCACAACTATTTCTTCTCTAACTTCCCTCTATAACTGTCCATATTCATTCATATGCTCATATCAATGGATAGTAGTCATATTCTTATGGTACTTAATAAGTAACTCTTTGTAAATAGCTGTCAAAATACATTTTATAGTAAAATTTTCTAATAATAAAATTTGCCCACAGCAGGTTTTCTGTACTTTATACTACAGATTATATAGAGAGCCGTTCCATAACATATCATATCTTTAAATTAATTTCTTTGCAGCTATTCCTGATCAGTTTACTGCTTGTGGTCTTCATCCCACCTCTGCTTTTCTTCTGAGTGAACAGTGAAATTGAATTCATTGGACAGTGGCAGTTCCCTCACGAGTATCCTGTTCCGTGTCCTCAGGCATTGGGGACAAAGCATGGACTCCAGCATAGAGATGTATGACTACCAATACCATTCAGCCACTTACACTGAACAAGACACTATCCATCCAGAGCTACGAGGCTTAGGGCTCTCTTTGTTACCACTTGGAAGCTGTGCAATCGTGAGCAAGTCATTTACTTTGATCTGGAGAGTTTGGGCCTCACATGGAAAATTAGAATAATATTAGAATGTATAACTTTTATAAAGATAAAAAAAGGAATGTCTGATAGTATAATTGCTAGTTCAGAGCAGGTCTTCCTGAAAGAACAAGTATTTATAATCTTATGAGCTCAGTATTTCACATTATAACATACCTTTTATGCCGGGCATTTTTGCTGATGTGAAGGGGAAAAAAATGACTCACTGTGAGGCATAACTTCACTTGAGAAGAAATTATTTGCATTCTTGGTAGCTATCATGGCTGCAACTGTACAGTGTTAAATCATATACATATCCCAATGGCTAGAAAAGATGGTCCTTAATACAGATTGTGAATACCCTAGTGGAGAGGGCACACAATTGGTTGCTACATTGTGTGAGGAGATATTAAAACTTCTATTTATAATATTTTGATTTTGAAAATTCTATGTGATAAAGTTCAAAAGAAATCTGATTCCCATACCAATACAGGCACCCTAAAGGGAGTCACGTGATATACACAAGGAGAGGGACAGGCGGGGGAGTGGGACAGGGTAAGATTGATGAAGGGAGGGGAGGGTGGGAGAAGGGTATGTGGGTGAAAAAGGAGGTAGGTGGGTATGGAGGGGGTAGGGCAAAGATATCAATAAATACAAGAGAAAATTGTGTGAATATTTCATAATATACTATGAGACACACAGGTCAGATCAGAGAGAGAAAGAGAGACAGAGAGAGAGACACAGAGAGAGAGAGACATAGAGACAGAGAGAGGAGCAGTTAGGGTGAGGGAGTGAAGAACAAGGGGGGGGCTAGGTAAGGTCTAGGGTGCGTCCATGGACACAGAGGTGCTCTGCCTAATTCTGAGAGAATAAGGAGCTCAAAGAGGTAGAAGAAGCTTTGCAGGGTCCAAACTGTCCAGTGCAGGGTAGGGTATGTCTGCAGGCTGTGTGTTAAGGGTATGTATTTACTATGGTTACCACATATAACTTGAACATAAATGAACACACATATGTGCATATATAATGGATATGCATAGAAGTATATCATTCTCTCTTTCATTCACTAACCTGATGTCATACTGTATTTTGAACACAATAAACACGTAACTGCCTGAGGGTTATACCATTTGCTGTTATGTGTGATTTAAACTTAAAGAAAAAATATTTATTGTTATATTATTTGTTCTAAGAACTTAATTGTTCTAAGTTGATATTCAGATTGCAAAATTCCCTAATATATCTTCTTCAATTACTTCATATAGAAGAGGAGTTCTACACAGTTTTCAATATCTTATTCTGATTTATTTTATTAATAGTACATTAAGTATTATATTTTATTTCTCAGCTTATTGAGTACAGAATACCAAATGCAAAAAGGGTAGATTGCAAATGGTCAGTGTTATACTTATCACAATAAATGTTTGTTGAGTCAATCGTTAAATTTTGAGTAACTAGGGTTTTAGGCATCCCTACTATTGAGGCAAGATGATATTTCGACTGGTAACTGGCGTCCAAAGCAGAATATTTGAGAACTTGCTAGTTCACAGTGGAAGCAGCATATTCCAATTATCACACATACAGTAATCTATATATTGTCTGAAATCTACCTGGTTGCAAGAAGAAATAAATAACTGAGTCAATACTGATATTTTCCTGCCTCAGTACGATGACCATAGGAAAATTGCTTGATCTCTATAATTCAAAGTTTTCTCATTTATAAAATCATAATAATTTGGAGCAATATATTCCTGCTGACAAACATACAAAATAGGAAGCAGCAAAATATTAAACATTAACTCAGTTTGTATTATAGTTAATTGGAATTAAGAAATAATGGATAATATTATAATAGCTCAAAAGAAAAATAATTAGAACTAACTCAAAAATTTAGAAGTTGCATTTTCTTATAAAGTGAAAATTCATTTTCTGATAAATGACAAGTTATTGTCTAATGCCATCTCAAGTTAAACAAAGTTGCTATACTATTTTGATATGTTTAAAGGTTAAAGAACCTAATAACTATATTAATTTGTTAGTTAAAACATCATTTCAAATACTCACTGTGTAAAACAGGATGTTTTGAAGTATGTGTGCATTGTATGATGACTAAGAATGGATAACAGATAATTTGCCTCACACTATTATTTTGTACCGAGACTACTTTATAGATACCTTCAACGTTTTTAGAGAATCTAATATATCATCTGTAGTCACTATGCAAATCTCCTGAATTTATTGTTCTTATGATCAGTTCTCATCACCATCACCACTCTGGTTCCTCATACTGTCTGTTTCTATGAGTTGAACTACTTTTTTATTCTTCCTGATATAGATCATATGGTATTTATGTTTCTTTGCCTAGTTTATGTTACTGAGCCTAATGATTTCCAAGTTAGTAAATACTGCAAAAAAATCACAGAATATTCTTCTTTGTATAACTAACTATCCCTTTTTTAAATCCACTCATCCATTGATAGGCACTTAATTTAATATATTGGATATTTTGAATAATCCACAAAGAGCACAGGAGTGCAGACCCACTTCCATACATTAATTTCTTGCCCTTTTAAATATTTTTATTTATTTATATATTGTGCGTGTGTGCGTGCGTGCGTGCGTGTGTGTGTGTGTGTGTGTATCAGAGGGCACTGTGTGTCCCTTTGGAAGACCAAGGTTGACTTCGGAAAACATTTGGATTGCACCGACCTCCTTGCTTCACTCTGGGATTTCCTAAGCTCTGCCCACCAGGGACTGAAATGCAGTTCACTGCTGTTCCCCAGGGCGTTTTTTTTATGTGGGACCTGGGATCTGAACTCAGGACCTTCTGCTTGTGAGGCGAAGTCTTAACTCCTGAGCCATCTGTCCAGCCCGACTTCTTGCCCTTTCGATTATTTTTTTAAAAACAGCTTGTGGGGCCTACAGATAGCAGCGAAAACAATTCTTACTTTGGCACTCCATGTGGTTTGGAGGGCAGTGTTCAGGTGCTGTCTTGAGAGGGCCGCATATTTTAAAACTTAACTAATATATAGGGAATGAGAATAGGAAAGAAGTCAGAAAGCCTGAATTTAACATATCTTAACCCCCAGGTGAGAAACATTCTCCCACTCGCCTCTCCCATCCCTGCAGTTGCCTTAGAGGGCAAGTGGGTTGGAATACGATAGATCGAAAGAAGTGAAGTACACATGGAAAGGTAGCCCTAGCTTTGGTATCAGGAGCACATGGCATCAACTGATAGTAACTTTGGAATTTGATAGCCTTGATCCTGAGGTCATAAAGAGTATCAAATGATGGAGTCGTTAATGAGTAATGGCCTCTGACTTGGTTTAGCCGCTCATCTTCAACGAGTCAAAAAATCAAATTAGCAGCGAAAAACAGAAAAAGGAGAATTTTAAATTATTTATTTATTCAATGTGTCTGCATTGGGAAAAGGGATGTAATGCTTCCCCAAGGCCTGCTAAGGTTTAAATATGCCTAATGAAGAAGTTGTGGGCAAGGCATGGTCTCTACCATTTTCACTCTTTCAAATTTTCAGCACTTAGTAAAATTCCTTCCTCCTCTGGATGGGGTCAGGCCTCTTAAAGCTCTCAGCATAAAATTCCTGGGGGAAATTCCATTTCCCTGGGGTGCCTTCAAATAGCCAGAGTGAAGGTTACAAGTATCTAAAATTTTATCTCTGCCTCACCAATTAGACTCACCAATTTCCCACTCACTGTTGTAGAGTCTGACCACTATGAAGCTCCAGTGATCTACTTGACATTACAGCCGCATCCCTCCTGATGGATACTTAAAACTTGGGAGGTCAGATCTCAGTGCTGTGGTTGTTAACAAACATACAGCGTGAGGTATTTACTCCCCAAACGCAACATACCATGGACTAGACAGAAGTTTTAATGGAGTTCCAGAATCACCGGGCCCATGGTAGAAAAAGGGAGAAAAAGAAAAAGACCTGGGAGAGGGGAACTGCAGGTTTCATAGCCTCAAGGTTGGTAGATGGGCTGAGCGTCAGGGTCTGGAGGTCATTTCCTGGACTTCTGCCCAGGAAGTGTGGTCAGGATTAGCCTTGGGCCTTGGTCTCACCAGCACTAAGGGCCAGATAAGAAGCACATGTTCTTGCAAGCGCCAGCTATTAGGGAGCAGTGATTATACAGCAGAAGCTCTGTCCTGAGTATGGGGAGGGGTGGAGGAGGAGTGGGACTCCTGCCACTTAGTAACATGGAAGAAACACCCTTCACACAATTAGCTATTCAGAAATACAGTCTGAATAGTACTGAGGGTGTGAAAGCACCTTCCCACTGTTCACCAAAGGGCCCTGGTATGGAAAGAAGGAGAAATACAACAGCAAATATAGCCGTGGTGAACATCAGCTACTTGTTCAATATAGGCTGAATACTAGCATAAACCACATGAGAGACGAGTCCACAGATCACTAGCCCTGCCACCTCGTGCCAGAAATAAGTTTTTTTGATTGTTAATTTTTCCTAATATTTGCAGCTATTCCTTTTTACTGCACTTTTGGCAGTAATTTTACATTATCATATTTTTTAAAACATGGTTTTAATTTTATCTCACTTTACATGTTTATCTAAATTTTACCTAATTGTTGACATAGCTTTTGTTGAGCAATATTTTCTCTTCCTTGCTTTTTTCTTCCTCTCCATCATAATTAGGCACAGGTGTCACCTTGAGGGTTCGAGCTCTAGGCACATTTGTAGATAATTGGTAGTTGAGTTAAACCCAGATTGAACCTGCAAGAGATTGTCTAGTTGATAGGGCAGAGTCAGCCTATGGCGGGTGAGACTAGGCCCTGGACAGATGAATAAATTCAGAGAGTTGGTTAAGGAAGTTGGCATTCTTGTATACATGTTAGTCTGGCAAGTAAGGATTATCCCTTTCTCATCTATCACACAGACATGGCGTGTCCAGTTCCATCAGCCCTTCGGTGTTGGTGTGGGCTCTCCTGCTGGACTAAGAACTGTAACCAGACTATCGTAAAAGAATAGATCCCTTGTTCCTTCAGCTGTTTGTCATGATTTCATCAGCAACACTCTTTACTTTTTTAATCCTTCTCTTTCTTTTATCTACTAAATTTTAGAAGTATTTTCGATTGCTAATTTTGCTTAAAAATATTTTCATTGTTTTTTTTAAATATTTTCATTGTTGATTCTCCTTCTTACATTTATCTAACTTTGCCTTTTAAAGTTTCTCACTATTCATAAAACTTCCATTTTTCTTTTTCTTTCTCCTTTTTATTTTGTCTAATCTCTTGTGCTTTTCTGTTACTCCAACCTACCAAGCTGAAAGTATCAGAAGAAAATTCCTGCAATGTGTAATGGCGTCAAAGGGAAGCCTAATATCATGGTTTGAATGTGATTTCTCCCCCATAGATTCATGTGTTTGAAACCTTAGTTCTCTGAAGTTGCCTGGTCTTATATTTGTTCAGCACTGGGAAGATGAAAAAATTGATAATTTGCAGAAATTATTAAGAGTTCTAGGAACTATATCAAGGTTAAAAGGAAACATTAAAACAAGATTACTAAGAAAATTTTAGAAGTTATGTCAAAACTAAAATTTTCAACCCCTTAATCTCGTCTACCTTTCTCTGACCTCTCTTCTCCTTATGTGTAGCCATAGCAAAATTAAAAATCAAATAAAAGAGTTTTTGGGCATTTAAATATAAAAACTAGACAGAAAAGAGATTCCTCGTTATATTAAGAATTCCTATTTGTAAAGGAATTTTCCATTGGGTATATCTCTCTTTTTCTTAACCCTGTGCTTCAGTCTTCAATAAATTCCATGTCAAAACTTACTCATTCTTATGATTCTTATGATTCTTAACATTAGGTCATCTCCTCAACTCCTAAGGTTGGCCACATGGAAATTAGTGTCCATTCTCTCACCTATGACATCATCTAGAGGCTTATTCCAGAGTCATCTTAAGAATTATTGGTATTTATATGTTATTGCATGACTTTGCTTTTCTCTACTTATCTTTTTTTGCACCAGAGACCTACATAGTATGTAATGAGTTCCACAGGCAACAAACATAGAAATCTTTTAGATTAATTCATATACTGTTCTTGGGTCAGATAGAACAATGGATGGCTTTTCTGGGAGACTTCATCATGAAGGCTGAACCCCACCCCCAGATATCCTGAACTCTCTTGCCTCCAAGAGGACAAGCTAAGACACAGATGAAGAACTATTCCCAAAGCAGCAAATAGGGATCCAAAACTCATTAACCATAAATCTTAAACAGTTCTCTGTCCTGTCTTTCTGCCTGCCTGCTTGACACACTGCAGATGCTCTCTTGTCCCCTCAGAGGTCAGTGGCCTCGGCCTGTGGAATTACTCCCTTTCTTCAAAGCACTCTCCACTGTTTCACTTCCTCCCCAATGCAGACTCAGAACTTTCAATCTACATCTGCCCCAGGCGAAGTTTTAAGAAAGGGACTTCCATGACTTTCAGGCCAAAATGGGTGAATTTAAATAACATTCATTCTCATTTCACCAGTGTTAAAAATCTAGCTATTTTAGTGTCTTTAAAATACTGGAAAGATGGGCTGGAGACATGGATCAGGTGTTAAGCATCTTTCTCCCACGCAGAAGGTTCTGAGTTTGGATCCCACATTCTATTTAAAAATGATAGGGAAAAATAGCAGAAGCCTGGACTTCAGCTCTGTAAGGCAGAGCCTGGGAAACTCCAGAGTAAAACAAAAAATAGGTAGTCACAATACAGGGTGATTCCCCAAGTCACTTTGGGCATCCACAGGTACATATAGTGCCTTCTCTCTCTCTCTCTCTCTCTCTCTCTCTCTCTCTCTCTCTCTCTCTCTCTCTCACACACACACACACACATACACATACATACACACACACACACACACACATACACACACACACACACACACACACACACACACACACACATGCTAGCGCAAAAATAAAATACAAAAAATTAAGTACTGGAAAGAGACGCAATGATGTATAATCCAATACCATCCAAGAATACCTAAAGAATAGAGTTATGAGAATGACCAAAGCCAATTATAAGGGGGATTCAGGCTAAACCCAGGATCAGATGTAGGCCAAATTTGACATGCATTGGGAACTTGAAAGTACAGTGAGGATCCATGGTCTATGCCATCCTTCTGCTGTCTCTCCCTGTCCCTTTCTCACTTGGATGTACAAGTGAAACATTTAAGAATAATTTTATCTGCAAGGATACCTCCTTCTGCTGTTTTGCTTTTAACAAGTATTTATTGCCCTCAGTTTACATGGCAAACTTCGCTTTTTTATCTTTTGTGTTACTAAGCCTTTCTTACATCCCAAAGAAATAGTTGACATGAACATTATACTTTGTTTTACTGGATGTACATGGATTTTATGTAATTCTGTCACATGTGTGCATGAGCCATCTTTTCATGTATTTCTTAATCTCTAAGCAACACCATCTGAGGACATGTTAAATATCCTTTAACACTTCTTTTAATGTTCCACCTAATTGTAAGATGTGTCTATGATTATGTGTACATATGTTTGTCTATATGTGCTTATGCTTCTTTATTGTTTAAATGCTACCAATTTGGCTAAAACTAAGTGCTCACAAGAAATTGAAGTTATCAAATGAATCAGATTCCTTTCAATGCATGGCGTAACTGGAGATTTGAGACTAGCTTGGCCACATAGCCATTATGCCAAGTAAAAGGACAAAATAATGGTGAGAGAAAGAGAAAAAATAATCAATGTGGCTACATTGGTAAAACAAACAGACGTCTGATTATCCTGATCTTTCTTTTGCTGTAATAACAACTTAAGAAAAACCTTTAAAAGAAAAAACTTAAAAGAACAATAAAAAAAACACATGTATTCTTATGCAGAGCTGTGGCTACATTGGTAAAACAAACAGACGTCTGATTATCCTGATCTTTCTTTTGCTGTAATAACAACTTAAGAAAAACCTTTAAAAGAAAAAACTTAAAAGAACAATAAAAAAACACATGTATTCTTATGCAGAGCTGTCAAAGACTATAAACTAAAATCTCTCTTGGCTTTGGTCTAGCAGACATTCTCCAGTGGTTGCCTATCTTATTGCTGCTCGCTGCTGCAGCTTACCCCAGCTTCTGGGCCTTTCTTTTCCTGGCCAGCATTTGTAAAGGCCCAATAAACCCTTTTATTTCAGAGAAAATAAAAGATGAAATACATACAATTAGACAATTCAGGTTGAGGTGTCGTCCTGGAGATCTTTGTCCAATTCTGGTTCTGCAAGATGATCTTGCTTGAAGGCATAAACTGATTTTAAGAGATGATTAGTCCTACACCAGAATGCAAAATCATTCATATGGGATCATTTCGCCTTCATCTGGGGTATTAGACCCACTGCTGCAAGATTTAAAATGATGATTTATCTCCATGTTTTTAGATATGTTATGTATGCACATATATGTATATATGTTCAGACCTATAAGTATAAAAGTTTTGAGAATGTTTGTGTCACTACCACCTCTTTTTTGGAAAACAGGTTTTTATTAAGGTTCGTATATTACTCAAGCTTAGATAAGAAGCAACTCTCAACATTTGGAACCAAGGCAAAAAATGGCTATTCAAACACTTGGTTAAAGTTTAGGTGAGGAAATTCTAAGGTTTATAAGCACACTTTTGTGGGTTTTTATTTCAAATATAATTATCTTAAAGAAAGGTGCTTTCTAAATTTTGTAAAAAAAATTGTCACAATAATGATGATTATAAGATAGAAAGGAAGCATCAAGTGAAGATGTAAGGGTTATAGATATGAGACATATTTGCTAAAAGAAGATTAAAGCAAACTAAAATGTTCTTGGTTGAGAAAGGACTTCTCATAACAAGGCAAATGTTGCTTCCTTAATGAAAACAGATGACACATGAGAGGGGAGGGACAGGGATAGATGTTTGAAAGGAGGGAAGGGTGGGATGGGAGGAAGAGAGGACATGGACAAAAACTCATTTGTTTCTATATGAAACATTTCTTAGAAAATGAAAAAAATAAATTCCATTTAAAGATGCCTCATATTAAAAAAACAATAATTTGGTCTAATAAATTATATTAAAATATTTCTATTGATATTAAATATGCTTATTCAGCACTGGAGAGAGAGCTCAGGGGTTAACCCTCTGCCTCTCAAGCAGAGGACCTGAGTTCAAATCCCAGATCCTATGCTAAAAACACGGGCAGAAATGACTACATCCTGCATTTCTGACCCTGGAAGGCTGAGCCTGGGAAACCCCAGAGGAAAGCAAAAAGAAAGTAGAACAATCAAGGATCATTTCCGAAGTTACCCTTGGGCCACCACAAGCTCACACAGTGCTTCTGATATCACACACACACACACACACACACACACACACACACACACTACGCATACAATAATCAGTGAACTAGATACACTAAAAGGTAACCTACTCAGATACCTAACAAAGAAACTCAACTTATTATAGAGATACTCAAAGATTTGAGTAGATACTTATTGTCTAAATTATACAAAGACAACAATATCTGGTAATAAAAATATTCATGGTGTTTTATACCTGAATAGCTGATGTTTCTTGATTGAATGCTTATTTAAGTTACTTTATAGTATAAGTAACTAGAATTTTTTAAAAAAAATTAGACAATATTCATGCTATAGTGCCTACCTGATGTTGTGGGACCTGAACCAAGAAATGCCATTTTATATATGTTCCCATTTTGTCCTTATTCACTTGTCCATGCCAAGAAACACCAAGATGTGCAGAATGCTATATATAGACTGTCTGACCCAACTGTGTATGTGATTCTAGCCACAAACAGTCAGTTCCAAATTAGAGAATATTTTATACTCTGGAGCCACCACTAGCTGGGAGGGCAGCCTTGAATGATAATGTATAAATATTATGAACCAAGCAGGTGGATCTGTCCAGTCGGAACCCAGTCACTAGCTGCTCGAGAAATTCCAAAGACTATAAGTAATGTAGGAGGTATTAGAAATGGTGGGTGGTTGGAGCTGACCAATCTCCACTTGCCATCACTTTTTTTTTTTTTACTTTTTATTTACCCAATCATGTATCTGTTAGGTTAGAGACCCCCGCTTTCTATAGAAATAGTTCATAAAAGAATGTGTAAAACAAAGATTCAGGCTCTTTCCTGGGTCTGCTGTGTCAGTGATGGGGGAGAGTCTGAGCTCCAGCTTGTTTTGCATAATAAGCCCTTCTTGTGCTTGCAGCGGTGTCCGCGGTGGTCTCTTGGGATCTAGGAATCTGGGCACAACGTTTCCACCAATGTACTAGAAAAGTGGCTTGATTTATGATTTTTTTGTTGTGTGATTATACAACTTTAAGAAATTGTCATTACAATTATTGGGACACATGAAATTTGAGGTAACTGACTTTGTGATCCTGGGCCATGGTCACTCATATTTGATTCCAGAATAAACCGTCGTTTTTCCTTTAAGACAAAAGCTGTGTCTTTTAGGCTAACATGGGTAATTGTCAGAAATCTAGAAAGGGACTCATGTGAAAATGGAAAAATGGAAAAAAATGGAGAACTTAAGAGGAGAGGGAAGACAATTGAACAAAGGAAAAATAGTGGTGGTGAAAGGTGAAACAGAGAAGCAGAGGCAGGGAGATGAGGGTAGGTTAAAAATTGAGGGGATTCAACCAAAATAAAATATGTAAACAGAACATTGCACATAGAAACCCATTATTGTGTAAGCTAATTTAAAACAAAAAATCAATATCTAACATTCCTATCAGTTACATAGCATTGTGTTACATATACAATAAGAATATTTTATAAACATAAATGCTAAATTCAATGATGCAATGAACAAAGGTCCTAACTCTAGCATTGCCTTTTGTGATATACATTGTTTTATTTTGATAATTTCACAATGTGCATACACACAATTAGATATTAATGTGCCCAATCTAATAACACTATTTATAAGAAAATGTATTATATATTAGCAATTATCACACTACCAAAATTAGTCCATCTCAACATTGATAAAAATGTATATATATTTCACATACATAAAAGACTAGAAGTCATGAAAGGATATCTCTACATACATGCCAATTCTAAAATTAGCTATTTAATTTACATTTTAAATTTCCCCAAAGAAGCAGCTTAATTTTTTTAAACATTTAACAGAGTCAGATTCTGACAATGGAATTACCTTTTAAGTTATGTCTCTTGTAGATCCTATAACAACATTTATTTCTCAGTCTTGGTTTCAAGAATTGACAGTTCAAAGTATCAGATTCAAATTATTCTACCAGGAAGCAGACTCCAAATTAATATTTCATTTTTTTAAATTTATTCAATTGTGCGTGTGTGTGTGTTGTGTATATGTATGTGTGTGTGTGCGTGTGTGTAGAACCACGGACTAATTCGGGAACCACCATGGACGCCTCCACCTCCTCCTTGTTTACTGTGCCCCGAGATTCACAGGCTTCGCCCTACCAGGACCAGACGTGGGGTCTAGGATCCGAACTCAGGACCTTCCGCCTGCAAGGCAGAGGCTTAACCCCTGAGCCACCTCTCCAGCCCCCAAATTAATATTTCAATGGGTTAACATTTTGATAAACCTGAATGAGGCAAAGTCTAAATACTTGAGTTTTCTAGTCCTAAATTTTATAATTATCTATCAAGTTCTAGAATTTTAGCTAACAGCTTTTTCAAAGGAAGAAAGAAAAAAAAGATTTGACAGCGCTCGTATGTTAATGTAATTCAAAGAATACTCAAATATTCACATTCAAATAAACACAAACATTCCAAATGAGGCATGCCAAGAAATTTAATTTTTGCATAAATTCAAAACAGAAAGGCAAAATGAAGCATCAGAAGGTTTGTTACTAAAGTATTTTCAGGAACTCTAGTGGCAAAAAAGTTTTGACCTATCTTAGAAACTATCATAAAGTTACAAAAAGTCTAGATAACAATCATTGTCCCTAGTAGACACAAAATAGTACAAAGTATTTTTATCCGTACACAAATCATAATGGAGATCTCCTCCACACCTGGTTTCTTCTGTTGCAATTATTCAACAGAAGCCCAAGGGCACAACAGAGTGCCATGGTCTTCCTCTCAGATAGAAGCCACCAAGATAGCTCAGGACCTGCCACACACATGGCATAATAAGCCAAACAATTCAGCAGAACTGCAATACCTCAGAAGAACTGCAGCAGGATTGCTCCTTTAGTGTATCTTTATTCCTTCCAGGGGGCTTAAAAAATTCCATGATAACGCCTATGGTGAGCATGATAACTACCAATCTGTAAAAACCAACCAGCTTGAATCCCATTCCTTTTCATGTTAATGTAAAGAAAACTAGTGAAAGAAAAAGGGAAAGGGAGCAAGAAAGAGAAAACAATTCATGTATTACAACTTGACTCGTTTTCATGTCTCAGAACAAATATCTCACTCTGCTTTGGACAAAGCTGTTATTAGTCCATTGGGACAGACACAGCTCTAGGGTATTTTAATAGTTTAATTTAATTTGAGGCAAACAAATTAAAGAAAATCTAATGTCCATTACACAGGCTTTTAAAACAAAAATTGTGGATCTTAATTACCATTTGAACTGTTCGCTGCAATTTGTAAAAATTAAGACTGTTTCTTTGAGTCCTAAGAGACTTCTTCAATCATCCTCATTGTTGAGATCAGAAAAGTAGTTCAAGAGTTAAATTGTAGCTCTTGCTAACCTAGCAACAGGCTTGCAGCTAGGAGCTGAGACCCTCCTAAGCAGGCCTTTTAACATCCCTTTCTAAGCTTCTATTCAAGCAGGAGCACCTGGCCGCTGAAGATTAAAGCTAATTATGATTAACAGAGGAGCTGCAGTTTGTAAAAGCAATTTCAGCAATTGTTTTACCTTTGTCAATATCCATTACTCTGTCAGTCTGCAGGAAAAGGATCTGTTTACATGGAATCCAGTACACTTAGAATTGTCTCATAAGTAGGAGTACTGAACAATTTTTTTTTATAATGTCTGCTTTTACAGACCAAAGTAGGCTTTTTTTGATTACTTGAAATAGTTGAACTGCTCTATTTTTAAAAGAAGAAGAAAAGGCAGCTTGAACTAGGGACACACCTGATATTTTAAAGATCTGCAAAAAGACTTGACTTTGAAGAGGGTCTGGGAGATCTCTCAGAGGGTAAGGTGCTAGATTTGCAGAGCCCAAGTTTCATGCTGTTTATCCTCTTCACATACATAGAAGTAAATGAATCCACTAACAGGAGCTATCCTCTGACCTTCTCACATGTTTTCATACACACACACACACACACACACACACACACACACACACACACACACACGACAAATAAAACAAGCTTTTTTTTTTTTAAATTTTGGCCTAAAGAGATACATCTGTACCTGATAAATAAGAATCTATAGTTGATGCATAAATTTTATCTCTATATAGATTTAATCGTTATAAAAGTGATTTTATAGTAAGGTTCAAATTCATGGGATTTGGTGGTAACATTATCCCTTCATACAGTTTCCACATGGTTTTCATCTGCCTTTAGCCTTGGTAGGATCAGAGACAGCGAGACCGCATAGGTGGGAAATGCAAATGAAGACTCATGAGAGTCAATTCCTCAAACCAGCCTGTTAGGCAGATGTTAGATTTATTAATTTGATGGCTCAGAATGCAATAGTACTACGAGCAGCTGCGACCACAGGAAAGACAAGCAGGTGTTATGTTACAATTAGGATTTATCAGTCTAGCCTTAGGGTTGTTTTTTTCTAGGAGAACAAAGAAAGGGAAAATTCTGAAACTTAAAGAATCTCTTCTTTTTGATATGTGTAAAATTGCCTCTCTGTTATGTTTTTTTCATCTCTACCTTACATCTTAAAGACTGCCACAAAATAAGAAATATCTCATTAAGCCTTGTTTGTCAGATTTGGAAGGCAAATAGTTTCGTTCCAAGCAGTTCTAAGGACACACTCACCTCCTTTTCCTTGCTATATCTGAAAGGGAATGGATTTATTTAACTTATGGGTCTGTACAGCATACAGGAGGTACACAATTGAACACAAATTCTCTACCTAAAAGCAGCAGAGGTTTAACACCAAGGGCTAATTTGACCCATGTGTGTAATTAAATGATTTTAAAGGGATTATTCTCTCAAACAGCTTGCTCTTTTGAAAATGGCAGTTTAAGGCAAATTAAAATAAAAGCAATCTACAAGTTAGATACACTTATTTTAAAAGGAATAGTTGGGGCTGGAGAGATGGCTCAGGGGTTAAGACTGTCTCATGGCTGGAGAGGTGGCTCAGGGGTTAAGCCTCTGCCTTGCAGGCGGAAGATCCTGAGTTTGGATCCCAGACCCCACATATAGACTCCGGGTGGACGCAGGGGCGGCCTGCGTTTCTGGTCCTGGTAGGGCGGAGCCTGTGAATCCCGGAGCAGAGTAAACAAGGAGGAGGTGGAAGCGTCCATGGTGGTTCCCGAATTCGCCCGTGGTTCTACACACACACACACACACACACACACACACACACACACACACATACACACACGTGCACACATGCACACATGCACAATTGAATTATAAAAAAAAAAAAGTCTCACAAGTAGAAAGTCCTGACTTCAGATCCCAGGTCCCACATAAAAATTTCGCCTGCACTTCTGGCCCTCGTGGGTGGAGTCTGGGAAATCCCCGGAGCAAAACAAAAAGGAGGTAGAAGCAATCCAGGATGATTCCTGAACTCATCCTTGGTCCTCCACAGGGACACACACACATACACTCACTAACTTAATTTGAAAGTAAATAAAAATTTAAAACATAAACAGGAATAGCTGAAGAGAGAAGTCAGCCATCTATGAATGGACCCTCTAAATTACCCATGCTTATTGTTGCTACATGTGCAAATGTGATTTTCCTCTGTCTTTGGCTCTGTATTGAAAACTTACACATCAGTTCATGAGTCATGACCCAAGTATATGAGATCCACAATAGGTTCAAAAGCATCCAGTACTTACTTCCTTACAAACCAAGAATCTGGGTGTCAGGTACAGAGAAGGCATTTTGAGATACCCACCCATGGGAACAGTGGAGACTGACAGGAGGATGACCAGAATCCTGTAAGATTTTGAGAGCTGTGACATCAGCACAGCATTAGAAACAAATCGCCCTATCGTTTGTCATCCTCTCCTTTGCTGTAGGTAAGGGGAGTGTTTCTGTTTTTCAGGAGTAAGGATGAAAGGAAAAACCCCAAAACACAGATGCTGGCAATCCTAGTTATGGGAAATTTGCAGCCTGCACCAACTTGTGGGTTACAGATACTTAACTAGAAATAGTCTTGAATAAAAAAGAATTTCAAATCACTTTCCAATGAAAACCCAGGGTTTTGTATCCAAGAGCCACCATGAGAGAAGTAAGCTACTGTTTGAGGGTCAGAAACTCCTAAAATGTCCTTCAGTGGGATTGTTCAGGTATTATACTGCATTGGTTTTGGTGTTAGCTCCCTCACAAATAAATCTTGGTCCAGCAGAGTATCCGTTACTTAAGATCAGCAAATCACTTGCAATGTAGCAGGTAGGTTTGCAACATAGAAGAGAATGTAGTGCTTTACTCTTAAGAAATAGATCAAAGGCATTATCACACTGAGACCAGGGATGTGATGGGTCATAGATAGAAGGCAGAAGTAGACAGTTTTAGAACAGCCATGCTCCATGGTTTTTTAAGGTCTTTGAAGGCCATCCCCCACTGCTGGGATTACCCTGAAAGAACATATGCATACCAGACTAATCTGGAGGAACTGGTTCTAATCCTCCACCGAGATAAGGTAACCAACTTCCCCCAGTTCTTTGTTTATGAAAGGATATGGAGATTAGCTTTCCATCGCAAAATTAAACTCTGCCAAGAGGTGGGCTACAAGATCTACTGGGATGGGCCCCAATATGAACACACAATGAGATGTAGACGACCCAAAGCTTGAATCAGGTTTGTAAAAAGTGCAGCTAACCAATGAGGAAAAGTCACTTTTCTGGGGAGAGGGGTGGAGGAGTGGGCTGTCTAAAACTATAAACAGCCCTTGGTTCCCTTGCCCTTATGGAACGCTACGTCTGGAGTCCAGGAGTTCCTTTGGCTCCTTTTTCCCTCACGGACTGCATGTCTATGAGTCATTTTCTACCTTACTTGCCCCTCATGGAACTCCATGTCTGGAGTCCTAAGTTCTTGGCAGCTCTCTTGCCCCTTGTGAATTCATGTTGGTGAGTTCCATTCTTTCCCTCCTCTAATTCACTCTGCCTTAATCCTCTACATGTGTTCTGGTTTCAATCTTCAACTCAAGAACTCAAGAACCTGGACCCATACATATCTCAGAGAAAACCCATAATAATATAAGCTATGGCAACTAATCTGGATTTACCCTTCACATAGCATTCATGGGTTGAAGAAGATCCAGCTGCAATCCTTTTTGAGAATCAGGTTGGGCCTCCTGCTCCAACCCCTGCACCATTGCTGCCACCCTCTGCTTCCTCCCAACCGCCCTCAAGAAGGCTTAGGCCCGCAGAACCCAAGAACTATGGCTCCCAAAGCGCTCATGCCTCAGACACAACTGCCACAGCTGAACTGAGAGAACCTGGAGGAGATCAGGAAGGCTGAAGAGGTGGGTGACCAGGACTGAGAGCTGCAGCATGTGGCCCTTGGTGGCACAGCCGCCAGACATTTGGCCTTCTTGACCTTCTTTTTACTTAGTTCAGCTCAGCCTATTCCAGGACATCTCCACGGAGAGCCTCCAAGAATTTCAGAAAACAGTATCTACCACGTACTACCTCTGGGTGTGCAGCCCTCTAGCTCTTCTGAATTTCCTCCTTCTGAATAGCTGTTGTGGAGAGACCAGTAGTGGCTTGGACTTAGGACTGTGTCTGCTCTGGGTCTTCCTTTTACTGGCTTCTCCTTTGCTGATATCACCCAAGGTATGTAGCTTTCCGGAGTGGCAGTTGACTTCCTTTCTTTGTTTTCTTCTTCATTTTCTTGGTCCAGGATGTATTCTTTGCCCCTCCAGGCCATTGGCATGACAAGGTGGGACTTCAGTGGTTGGATCTCTACCGTGGTGGGGTGAGGACCAACATGGCGGCAGTCATCCTCATACTGCTGCTGGTCTTCACTGGCATTGCTGTGCTGAGGATTATGATGCTGAAACCATCCCACCATTTGTACCCCCACGCAGGGGCCAGCTGCAGAAGGTCCAGCAAGAATTTGCTGCTAGTGTCTTTTCTAACCCTGTGGTTCTGTAGCTGGAGTTTTGACTGCTGGAGCTGCTGAAAATGCCTCCCTGGACCCAGGAGGCCTTTTGGGATTCCTTGGCACTGCCACTTGAGAGAGCTGACCCAGTCCCTATTCCTCAAGTCTTTGGGAGATATCACGACTTGTTGGTTTCTTTGTAGGGCTTCTAATTCCACCACTATGACGGCAGAACCTCACTTGGAAATGTGGAGTCCACTGTGGCCTTAATCCTATCAGAGCACACTGCTACCACCTCTCATAGGTCCCCAACACAGCTTCCCTTTGCTGTGCCATGATTGTCACTTCAGTTATTGAAATAAAAAAGGAAAAAACAAATAATTGTCTGTGATCATTAATAGTTGATTTCCAACACTTTAGAATTTTTTGCTTTTCGTTTTATTTTGTGTGTGTGTCTCTGAGTGTGTGTTTGTGTGTATCAGAGGGCACTGTGTGTTCCTGTGGATGTCCAACCCTGGGTTGCGGCTACCTCCTCTTCACTTTACTCTGGAGTTTCCCAGGTTTTACCTTACAGGACCAGAAGTATGCTGCCATTCCCGCTTGGCATTTTTATGTGGGATCTGAACACAGGATCTTCTGCTTGTGAGGCAGATGTTTAACCTCTAAGCCATCTTTCCAGCCCACAGCACTTTAAAATTTCAAAGTCTCTTAATGATGCGATCCTGTAAAATAGAAAACAAGTAAACCCATTTCCAACATATGATAGCATATAATAGATATTCTTACTTCAAAATAGAAACGTTGGAATACAAGAAATCATCAAATCAGAATTAAAAAACAATTAAGTCAAAACAGATGAAAATAAATGCTAAATTCTGTAGTTCAATGTTCAACATCTGAGGCTTATAATGTCTAAAAAGCAATGCAACACCACACTGCAGCACACTGCGCTTCTCTCTGGGGAGTATTCAGCCTTGGTTCTGGCAGATCCATCCTTCTTGGGTTTCCGCTGTAACTCTAGGCTCTATTGTGTAGGAACTCCAACCATGCCATGCAGTGCCAGGTCTTAGTTTCTCTTCATGCCCCCTCAATCTTGGATCTTCCATGCCAGTAAAACTGTGCCATTGTGATAATAATGACAAGAGCTGTCATAAAGTTGAGATGTCACACAGCCCACAAGAATACAGCTGTACGAGCTTCCATGTGCTGACTGTGGAAAAATGCTTTCCTAGAAACGCTTCGGCTTAGGCTTTCTACTGAATGAGTCTGGCTTTTCACCAAATGGAACTTCTACAGGAAGTTCTACCCTCAGATCTCTGTCTCACTATCTCACTAAAAGCACTAGGTTTTCTCCAATGATGGCATTTTCCCCCAATAGTTACAGCTGCTCTGTTGTCTGTGTTCTCCTCCAAAACTTTAAGTGTCCCCATAAAGCTGTACTCTAGATAAATCAGTCCCTTCAGTTTTAAATTCAACTTCACTAAAGTCCTTGTTTCCTTATAAATCCTTACAAGAAAAGCCTCCATAGTTCACATTTTTCTCGACATTACTATACTCCAAACTCTCACCACAATGACTCATGAAGATCTGCCCAATGTTTCAAAGTCTTCTACATTTCTCTAACAAAATAGCTCAAAAGTCCCAAGTGCTACATAGTCAAATCATCACAGTAATGACCCTACTTGTTTGATACCAAAATTTTCTTAGTTTCATATTTTCATTGCTGGTAATAACACCTCACCCAAACAATTTAAAGGAACAAGTGGATTTTTACTACCATTATTTCAGGCTATAGCCTTTTATGGCAGTAGAAATACCAGCAATGGCTAAGAGATCTGGCCTCATCTTATCCATAGCAATAGCAGAAGGGGCGATGATGAATGCAGATCTTCTAGCTTGCCAGTTTTCCAACAAGACCAACCAGCTCTCTTTGACTTATTCACTTAATAATAGTCATAGGTAACAGTCATACCTACTCTTTGTCCCATATCAGTTATGTGATTAAGACAATCTCCTACAGGCTTGGCAAGAGGTTTATCTTAATGAATCATAGGTGTGCCCATAGGCACACTTTTTTATTGTGCAGCTGATAGCTGAAACCAACAGATAACAATATTCCACAGTTAAAGTACTTTATTTGTTAAAAAAAAGATATGCCTCTGACTCCACGAACTCTTTCCCAGAAATAGCCTCAAGTATGTTTTTACAAATGTATATAAAGCAGAACAAAGAAATTCATTGCACTAATGAGATAAAATCACTTGAAATTAATTTACATACTGTAATCTCGATGGTCTCTAAAAGGTGATAATTCAGGTACATAAAAACCCAGATTGGCTTTGGATCTGGGTGTTGGATTCACATGATGAATGTAAGCAGCAGTCCTGACGACATGTGCAGAAACCGGAAGGCAGCTCACAAGTTATGCATTTTCATGTGAAGTAGCAGACGGTCTGAGTGGGAGAAGCAGTGAGCACAGTGCAGGTATTTAAGGGCTTCTTTTCTGTGTGTTTCTAGTCCTACTTCAGAAGTGCATCAGAACCAGTGACAGGCATCTCCTGCACATTTGTACAGCTCTTGAGATAAAGAACAATAAATGAATCTAGCTTGCAGTCTGAAAAGATGGTCCAGGTAAGATTACAGTAAATCTATTCATAGTACTCACATCTTCAATGTGACACTGTTCATTGAGAGTGTTTGCTGAAAAAAAGATAACAAATGAGTGCTAACAATACAATTAATGAAAAATCATTTTTCTCATTAGAGTTTAAAGAACTATGAAGTCTAAGCGACTAAGATGTTACAAAACATTTTATTTTAACATGTATTCCTGTTGGACATCAAGTCTGGGTTTTTGTTTGATGTGTATAGTATGAGACAAATTTTTTAAAGGTTTTTATTATTATTATTATATTTATTCAACTGTGTGCGCGTGCGTGTGTGTGTCTGTGTATGTGTAGAACCACGGACGAATTCGCGAACCACCATGGACGCCTCCACCTCCTCCTTGTTTACTCTGCCCCGGGATTCACAGGCTCCGCCCTACCAGGACCAGAAACGCAGGCTGCCCCCACTTCCACCCGGCGTCTATACGTGGGATCTTGGATCCGAACTCAGGACCTTCCGCCTGCAAGGCGGAGGCTTAACCCCTGAGCCACCTCTCCAACCCAAATTTTTTAAAGGATGATAAATATGTTCACAGAAATGAAGTAGAATGTGATTAACTGTATAAATTCCAAGAGGTCATAGAAATGAAAATTCCAGTCAGTCGAAAACAAAGATTAGTAGAAAACTCTTGATAATGGAAAGGATCAGGGACAGAATATCAGGACTTGAACACAAAGTAGAGGACTGATAAATTCAGTCAAGGATAATGACAAGTATTTTTTAAATATATGAACAGAGCATGCAAGATATTTGGGACACCATGAACAGACCAAATCTATGAATTATTGACAGACAAGGAGAACTTCATATCAGGAAACAGAAGGGCTGGAGAGATGGCTCAAGGATTAAGAATCTGCCTCCCAAGTAGAAGGTCCTGAGTTTGAATTCCAGGTCCCAAGTAAAAATACCAGGGAGAAAGGTGGCAGCCTGCATTTCCAGCTCTGGTAGGCAAAGCAAAAAAAAAAAAAAAAAAATGTAGAGGCAATCTAGGATGATCCCTGAAGTCACGTTGGTCCTATACAGTGCTCTCTGATACACACACACACACATACACACACACACTCACACACACATAAAACAAATAAGTTTTTTTTAAAGAAAAGGAATAGAAAATATTTTCAAGATAATTGTGCTGGAATATTTCCTGAATCATACAAATAGCACAAAATGGAAGTGACCAGAAAGAAACTTCCATTGTCACATTATAATTAAACTCTAAATATATAGAACAAAGAATGTACACAAGTAAAGGAATTTTTCAAGAAAAAAAAATTTTTTTTTTAGAGGAGCAAATGCAATATTTTATTTATTTATTTTTTTATTAAAAATTTAATTATACATTTTAAAATTTTTTACCAGTTCCCTCCCTCCCCCTCCCCTTCCCCCAGTGTCTCCCCCCCAATTCCCAGAGAGTCCTTTATTTTGTGCGCCTAACTCTCCACTGGGTCCTCCTCTCCGATGACATATAAGGACCCAGTGGCATTTCCATAAGCCCTTTCTCTTGTTCCCCTTAAGCATAAGATTACTACTATGGCTGTCAATCCCTTGCCTCCAGGGGTCTCGGTGCCCTTAACAGATGCTAGACTTTATGAGGGCAACAGTGCGCTGGACATTGCGCAGGGCATGCAAAGTTCCATTATGATTGCTTTGGCCCCAACTATTGTTGAGAATCTTGCAAATCGTTGCTCCTCCCATCCTTTTGCTCTTACAATCTTACCGCCCCCTCTTCCGCAAATGTCCCTGAGCTCCAGGATGGGGAGAGATTAGGCTGTCCTAGTTCTATGTGATTGATATAGAGTCTCTGAAGTTCTGGATTGTGGTTTGCTGATTTTCTTTTGCAGTTTTGCTGCTCCTGCAATTCCCTTCACTCCATTCTGCTGGGCACTGTATGTCACCCCCTGGCCAGAGACAAAAAGCTGTTAAACTGGAGTCTTGTTGTAATAGCACATTCAAGGGTAGATGTAATAAGAGTAGGAAACCTCACTGAGGGCGGGGTCCATTACCCATTTGCAAAATGATTACTTTTTATCTGCTAGACTATATGCCCTCCCCTTCTGGTGAGATCAGGAAAGAACATCTGTGAACTTAACCAGGTTTCTCATTACTTACTTGCAGACCTTGATGGAGGCCTATTTTCTCTGCTGTAACATGGTCTCCTCTCTCCTTGTTTCTGGTGTGGCCCTCCTAACCCATCTCTCTTGTTCATAATCCTTGCAATTACTGTGTTACATAGGTTTACTTTTGAGTGTCCCAATGTGGGCTGGGTGAGTTTGGTACTAGGAGCCACCTATTAGGGAGTACATACGGTGCTTAATTTTCTGGGTTTGGGATACTTCACTTAATATAATTCTTTCTAATGACATCCATTTCCCAGCAAATTCCAGTAATTCATCATTTTTGATGGCTGAGTAGTACTCCATTGTATAGATGTACCACAGTTTCCTTATCCACTCGTCAACTGTTGGACATTTAGGTTGATTCCATGACTTTGCTATTGTAAACAGTGCTGCTATGAACATGGTCGAGCTTGTGCTATCGAGGCGAACCTCTGCTGCTTGGGGGGTTATTCCCAAAAGTGGGATAGCAGGGTCATATGGCATTTCAATCTTTAATTTCTTCAAGAATCTCCAGACGGCTCGCCAGAGTGGCTGTATGAGCCTGCATTCCCACCAACAATGTAGGAGAGTTCCCCTCTCCCCACATCCTCTCCAGCATTTGTCGTTGTTTGTACTGTGGATTTTTGCCATCCTGACCGGGGTGAGATGATATCTCAGGGAAGTTTTGATTTGCATTTCCCTGATGGCGAAGGAAGTGGAGCATTTTTTAAGATAATTGTTAGACATTTTAATTTCATCCCTGGTAAAGTTTCTTTGAAGTTCCAGGGCCCATTTTTTAATTGGGCCAGTGTTTTCCTTGGAGTTTAATTTTCTAAGTTCTTTGTGCACTCTGGACAGTAGAGCTCTGTCAGATATGTGGTTAGTGAAGATTTTCTCCCATTCTGTGGGTTGCCTTTGAGCTCGTGCGACAATCTCTTTATCTGAACAGAAGCTCTTTAATTTCACAAGATCCCAACTGTTGAGAGTTGGTAGCAGTGACTGTGCCATTGGATGTCTGTTTAGGAAGTGTTGGCCTAGCCCAATCAGCTCGAGGGAGTTCCCTATCCTTTCAACTATGGCTTTTAAAGTCTCTGGCCTGATATCAAGGTCCTTGATCCATTTGGAATTAAGTCTTGTACATGGTGACAAGTACGGGTCCAGCTTTAATCTTCTGCATGTGGAGATCCAGTTTTGCCAGCACCATTTGTTGAAGATGCTGTTCTTTTTCCATTGGATTCTTTGGGCCCCTTTGTCAAAGACCAAATGGCTGTAACTTTGTGGGCTTATATCTGGGTCTTCAATCCTTATCCATTGATCTGTGTGTCTATTTTGGAGCCAGTACCAGGCTGTCTTTATAACTATGGATTTGTAGTATAGACTTAGGTTTGGTATGGTAATACCTCCAGCTGTGTTTTTGTTACTCAGGATTGTTTTTGCTATCCTGGGTCTTTTGTGCCTCCATATGAACTTTGAGATTGTTTGGTCAACTTCTTTGAAGAATTGCTTTGGGATTTTGATTGGTATAGCATTGAATCTGTATATTGCCTTTGGTAGGATGGTCATTTTTACAATGTTGATTCTGCCAATCCAGGAACAAGGGAGGTCTTTCCACCTTCTGGTGTCTTCTGCAATTTCTTTCTTTAGGGTTTTAAAGTTTTCATTGTAAAGGTCTTTTACCTCCTTAGTTAGGTTTATACCAAGGTATTTCATTTTTTTAGGGGTTATAGTAAATGGCATGGTTTCTCTCAAGGCTTTTTCACTTCTTTCATTCTGGGCATATAGGAAGGCCTCTGATTTTTGCACATTTATTTTGTATCCTGCCACCCTGCTGAACTTCTCAATTAGTTCCAGGAGCTTCCTGGTGGAGTTTTTGGGATCACTCAGGTATAAGATCATGTCATCTGCAAATAGAGATAGCTTGACTTCTTCCTTGCCAATTTGAATCCCTCTTATGTCCCTTTCTTGTCTTATGGCTTCGGCTAAGACTTCAAGTACAATATTGAATAGAAGTGGTGAGAGTGGACAGCCTTGTCTTGTTCCTGATCGAAGTGGGAATGCTTCCAATTGTTCCCCATTGAGCATAATCCTTGCTGTGGGCTTGTTGTATACAGCTTTTATTATATTGATAAAAGTTCCTTCCATTCCTACTGTCTCTAGCGTTTTGATCATAAAAGGCTGTTGGATCTTGTCAAAAGCTTTTTCTGCATCTATCGAGAGTATCATGTGGTCTTGGACTTTGGACTGGTTTACATGATGAATTACATTTATTGATTTGCGTATGTTGAACCAACCTTGTGTGCCGGGGATGAAGCCTACTTGGTCCCCATGAATGATCTTTTTAATATGTTTTTGAATCCGATTTGCTAAGACTTTGTTGAGAATCTTTGCATCTGTGTTCATCAGGGAGATCGGCCTATAGTTTTCTTTTTTAAGTGAATCTTTATTAGGTTTTGGGATTAAAACGATATTAGCTTCATAGAAGGAATTTGGTAGTGTTCCTTCCTTTGCTATTTGATGGAACAGTTTAAGGAGTATTGGTGTTATTAACTCCTTAAATGTCTTGTAGAACTCTGTGCTGAATCCATCTGGTCCAGGACATTTTTTGGTGGGAAGATTCGAGATTACTTCCTCAATTTCCTTATATGTTATAGGACTATTTAAGTAATTCACAACTTCCTGATTCAATTTAGGTAAGTTGTGTTTACTTAGAAATTCATCCATCTCTTTTGTGTTGTCAAACTTCACAGAGTATAAGTTTTTGAAATATGATGTTATAATTCTCTGGATTTCTTGGGTATCCGTAGTGATAACTCCATGTTCATTTCTAATTTTGTTAATTTGGGTTTTCTCTCTCTTGCTTTTGGTTAGTTTAGCTAGGGGTGTATCAATCTTGTTGATTTTTCAAAGAACCAGCTTTTCGATTTGTTGATTTTTTCTATCGTTTTCTTAGTCTCGATTTCAGATATTTCTCCCCTTATTTTGCTAATCTCTTCTCTTCTACTGCTTTTGGGATCAGATTGCTCTAGTTTCTCTAAAGCTTTAAGCTGCATTGTTAAGTTGTTTATTTCTGATGTTTCCATTTTTTTGACGTGGGCATTAAGAGCTATGAACTTACCTCTTAGAACAGCTTTCATTGTGTCCCAGAGATTTTGGTAAGTTGTATTTTCGTTATCATTCACTTTCAGGAAATCTTGAATTTCCTTTTTAATTTCTTCCTGAATCCAGTTCTCATTCAGCATCATAGTGTTAAGTTTCCAGGAGTTAGTGTATTTTCTCTTGTTTGTTGTGTTGTGGATGTCCAGCTTTAGGCCGTGGTGGTCTGATAGGGCACAGGTTAGAATTTCAACTTTCTTGTACATGTGTAGATTCATTTTGTGGCCCAATATGTGATCTATTTTGGAGAAAGTTCCGTGTGCTGCTGAGAAAAATGTGTATTCTTTGGTGCGTGGGTGAAAAGTTCGATAGAGATCTGTGAGGTCCATTTCTTTCAGGGTTTGATTAAGTTCCAAAGTGTCTCTGTTAAGCTTTTGACCTGTTGATCTATCCCATGTAGAGAGGGCGGTGTTGAAGTCCCCAAGAATTATCGTTTGGGGTTGATTTCTTGCTTTAGACGCTGTAGGGTTTTCTTAATGAATGTGGAGGGGCCCGTATTGGGTGCATATATGTTCAGTATTGTGAAGTCTTCCTGGTGAATTGTACCTCTGACTAAAATGTAGTATCCATCCGTGTCTCTTATAATTTTTTTTGGTTTGAAATCCACTTTGTCTGATAGCATAATGGCTACCCCTGCCTGTTTTCTGCTTCCATTTGCTTGTAGAATTGTTGACCAGCCTTTTATTTTAGAGCGTGCCTATCTTTTGTGGTGAGATGGGTTTCCTGCAGGCAACAGATTGATGGATTGTGATTTTTAATCCAAGTTTGTAATCTGTGTCTCTTGATCGGTGAATTAAGTCCATTAACATTTAGTGTTATAATGGAGAAACTATTGTTAATTCCAGACATTTATTATGTTTAGTAGCTTTTATAAGTATATTGCTTCGCTTTTAATGGTGTTATATTTGCCTTCTGTTCTCCTGGATATGCCTGTTTTTTTCTTCACGCTTGAGTATCATTTCTAGCAGTTTTTGAAGGCCTGGTTTGGTGGCCATGTATCCCTTAAAGTTGTCTTTGTGCTGGAAAATTTTTCTTTCTCCCTCGATCATGACTGATAGTTTTGCAGGGTAAATCAGCCTGGGTTGACATTTTTGCTCATTCAATACTTGAAGTATGTCTCTCCAAGCTCTTCTTGCTTTTACTGTTTCGACTGAGAAGTCATTTGTTATTTTAATAGGTTTGCCTTTAAAAGTGACTTGTTTTTTCTCCCTTGAAGCTCTCAGCACCAGTTCTTTATCTTGAATGTGGAGTGTTTTAACTATTATTTGCCGCGGTGTGCTTCTAGTTTGGTCGTATCTGTTTGGGGTGCGGAATGCCTCTTGTATATGAATGGGCCTCTCTTTCTTTAGATGAGGAAAGTTTTCCTTGATGATCGTTTGAAAAATTTCCTCAGGGGTGGTATTTTGAGATTCTTGCTCCGGTATTCCATGAATACGCATGTTAGGCTTCTTCAGGGTGTCCCATATCTCTTGGATATTTCTCTCAAGTATCTTTTTGGCTTTAACAACCTCTTCCATTGAGCTGGCTAGTACTCCCACTTTATCTTCAAGGTCTGAAATTCTGTTTTCTGCTTCATTAGTTCTGTTGATAAGACTCTCTGTGGCGTTCTGGGTTGAAGATAACTTGTCTTTTAGCTCAGTTTTAAACTCTGCTTGAGTTTGTTTTAACTGTTCTATGCCACTTTTTGTTTCTTGCACTGTTTTTCTCAACTCCTCCAGATGTCTGTTGTGTTCCTCTTCAAAGCGATTGATTCGATTATGTAATTCCTCCCGGATTTCCTCTTTCATAGTATTGAACATGGTAATGATCATATTTTGAAAGTCGTTATCCTGGGTCAGGCTTTCTTGGCCTTTTTCCGCGGGTTTGTTCTTTTTGGAGTCTAACATTATGGGATTAATTTCTTCAGTGGGAGATTTGTTTACTTGAGTGTTGCTTCTCATGGATTTGCACTTTGACTTTGGCATTGTCATTTTAACTCTTAAGATCTCTCAATTTCACTAAACTGAATTATTTGGCCTGGGGTACTGGTGGGCGGGGCCTGAACGGGGACTTACCTAGGGAGCGGGGTGAGGCCCGGGTGGACCGCGTGCGTGTCCTGACTGGCGGAGCGGGGTGGGGTGAAAAGGGACGATGGGCGCGTCGGCGTGGAGCTATTTAACCCGAGGGCAGCTGGGGCGGGGCCCGGGCGCAGGGGGAGGTCCTCCTCGTCCCTCGGCCCCCGCGCGGCTCCGGCTGGATGGCGGGAGTCGGAGCCGGGTCCCCGTGGGCTGACCTGGGGTCCTAGAGCGCGCGTTGAGGCCCGGCTGGATCTCGCCTACGCTTCCCGACCGGCCAAGAAAAATTTTTATAATGAGAAAAGTATGGAGTTTTGGATGTCTTTCCAGTTCTGAAAGATAATAGGTAACAACCCATATTAATACACAAAAACAAATCATGTTTGATAATTGATGGCAAAAAAAAACATTCAATGAAGAAAGCAAGGTAAAGGACTTTATAACCTCTAGTCAGCCTATATAAGATACTCAAAGGAATTCGTTGGTCCAAAGATGATAAGCATATCAAAGAAACTGTGGAGAAAAAAAATAAGACTTTCAACAATAGTAATTAAACAAATGAAGATTAAAGAACAAACTCTTCAAAAAATGACAGGAATTAGTACACATATTTCAATGATAACTATGAATGTTAATGGCAAATTAATGGGTTGTACTGGGGAAAAATGATCCATCTATTTGCTGCCTCTAGTAAACTCTCTCCACTATCGAAAATGGATACTATCACAAGGTAAAATAATAAAAAATGAATTCAAAACAAAAATAACCTCCTAAAACAAGCGGGTGTCACTATTCTAGTATTAGAAAAAATAGAATAATGAACATCATTTCATACTGACTAACGAAAAAAAATCCACCAAGATGACATTAAAATTCTAACATACATGCATCAAAGCCAGTTGTACACAACATAAAACTAGCACTATTAAATGTAAATCACAGACTAGCACAACATAGTGATGTGGTAATTTCACTATCTATTGTCACAAAAAACCTGTCACCATTGAAAAAATAAACCAGGAAGAATCAGAGTTAAATGACATGATAAATCAAATGGATAGCAGATAGCTACATAAGAGTCTACTCAAACACAGTACAATATACATTCTTCTCAGCAGTCTATGGATTTTTATGGTTTTAAGACACAAAGCAAGACTTAAATCTGACTACTATTGAATAAAGGTACAACTCAATAAAAGAAAAACCACAGAAAATCAACAATCAATTAAACATTACACTATTGAATGAGCCACTGGAAAAACTAAAACATTATCAGAACTGAATGAAAATAATGAAAGACCATACCAAAATCTATGGCATAAAATGAAAGCAGTCCTAAGACAGAAATTTATAGGTAAAAGTGCCTACATCAAAAAATCATGTAAATCTAAAATAATTGCTTGAGGGACCCTAGGGGCTGGAGAAAAAACAAAAAAAACAAACACCCAAAGCAATAAATGCAAATAAGTAATTGAGAGCAAGGCATAAAAAAAACAATGCAAAGAATGAATGAAATAAATACTTACTTGCTTGAAAAGGTAAATGCAATTGACAAACACTGAAACTGATAATCAAAGGAAAGAGAAGACCCAAGTTAATAAAGTTAGAAATTAGACATTACAGCAGATACTAATGAAATTCAGAAAAATCATAAAGACATACCTTAAACACTTACATGCAGAGCCTACCCCTTGCCCTACCACTGTGCGGTGTTTACAGCAGGCAACAAGGCCCAGGAGCATCCAAGTGCTGAGAATACGTAGCAACCGCCCCTTCTTCTGTCTCTTCCCATGCATTATATTCAATGCCAGGGGAGTGAAGTCTAGGTCTGCTCAAGTGCCTGGAATCACCAGAAAGCACCCTGCAGCCTTCCCCACTCCCCCACGGACGTGCCAGAAGCCCAATGAGCCAGTCCCAGGCCCTATCATGGACAGAGATCCCTGGAAGGATCCCCACAGCCCTTCGCCTTCTCCCACCCCAACAATAGGTATTGTGGGACCAGTAAACTATACACCTTCTACCTTACCAGGGATACCTCCACAGTGGCACAACCATTTTGGGAAGCAATGTGGAGATTCCTTAAAAACCTGAAAATACAACTGAAATATGAACCAGTTATACCATTCTGGAGCATATCATGCTATAGAGACACTTGCACATCCATGTTCATTGCAACCCTATTCACAATAGCAATTAAAAAAACAAGTCTAAATGTGTATGAATTGATGAGTACAACTTGTCAAAATAACTGTGGACAGCATGGCTCTAAACAGGATATCTAAATTGCCCCCAACACAATAGATGGGGGAAGGTAAGAATATGAGAGTGTGAGTGTAGGTATAAGTGCTGACAGATGCTTTCCTCTTTCATGATGCAGCTGCTCTACCCAAGAATTCACTGTAGTAATGGCTATTTCCTGAAGAACTGCATAATATTTGGCCTATCAACATTTCTCTATGAAAGGGAATGACCTCAAGGCGCCCTACACTTCCCTCAGAGAATATTGAAGGTTTATGTCAGACAGGAGAAAGGGAGCTTCTTTACTTAATAAGTTACCCACTGATAAGTCATCCGTGTTCAGGCATTATTTAGTACGGGAATCCCAAATGAATCCAATGGGCCACATATGCAAAAAGACACAGAGGCATGAGTGGAACTGGCTGGAAAGAAGAAAGTATGCAGTGGGAAATGATGGCTGGATGGGATTTTGCAGTAAAGTTTAAAAATAGCATAAATTCATTATATTCATGTGAAAGTGTCAAATAATAAAATAAATTTTATTAACAAAAGAAAAATATGTACAATAAAGCTATGCAGAAGAATAATACTCTATTTCCTTATTACATGAAACAAAACTTATGGAATAATTATGAATGGAAGTGCCTTACCCCAGAATACATAGAGAGAGGAATTAAAGGGATAACAGAAACTGCTTTTTGAATGCTCTTCCTAGAAGACAGAGATGATTAAACAAAATACCCGGTAACAGGCATGTGGTATCTTCTAATGAGCTGTTGGTCAAAGATGTCCCAAAGGCCCTCAAAACAATATAGGTTTTTTCCATTGCTCTTGTTTGCTCACTAGAACCTGATGATAAGCCTATTTCTGCAGACACTGAAAGTTGATCCATAGGACATGGACAAAAGAAGCTGGAACAGATCAAGACACTTATTCCTTGCTAGTAAGCTTTCATATTGCCAGAATATGTAGGCTTCTGGAGTGGAAAAGCAATCAACAGTCTTGCACAGCTATGAATTGTGCAAACTACAGTAAAAAACACACAGGCAAGATGTGACATTGCTGCAATAGTTCCACGGATGTTATGGAGTTAACTAACTACATTTTCATTGTATTTAAATCCTACTCCTCAGTAGGTAACACATGCTTGATATTGCAGACCAGGTTAAGAACCTGTGGATAGGGGGGTTAGAGCTTCTACAGGGAACCAAGTACTTTTGTTTTCCTGTATAGACATAATATCAAACCATCTTGTAAATGCTTACCATTATGTCCAAAGATCAATAGAGTTTTTGCTACCCTTTAATGGAGAAATTTCCTTTTGTAATGAAAGACATTAACTATAGGGAACCATAACTGATGGAAGCACAGAACATAAGTGATTGTGGAAAGCTTAGACCTAAATAGAGTATCCTTATCACCAATCCCCCTATCACAAGCCTCAGAGAACATCATAGAAGAATAGGCTGTAAGCATATAAAAGCCAGAAGTAGGGAGCGAAGCCATCAAATAGTACCTTCTGGATATGATAGGTTTATTCACACATGAGATCACTGATGCTTTATTTTCACAGGACCTACATGAGACTTGTCCTATCAACATTCATCATGGAGGCGGGAGACCACATGAGACCTCTGTGGGAATAGGGGAATCTACTTGGCGGGTGGTGTATCCATTGACAAATTGTCCATGTCACAACAACTACTGAGACATTTTTCAATGCAGGGAAGTTCCATGAATCACACCCACAAAAAGATGAAAGGAAGAAGGAGATTGGTTGAAAAGTACTTTCAATGGAAGGAGTGGGAAGGTGATCTGGTAATGGAGGGAAAAACTGAAATTCATTGTATACATGTACAAATCTGCTTAACAACTAAAATAAAGAGAAAATATTACTAAAAACTTATTTTACTAGATCTTGAAAGAGTAAATAATGACAATACTTCCCAAATTATTCCATAAAATAGAAAATGAAGGGCTGGAGAGGTGGCTCAGGGGTTAAGCCTCTGCCTTGCAGGCGGAAGGTCCTGAGTTCTCATCCTAGACCCCAGTATAGACACCGGGCAGAAGCGGGGGCGGCCTGCGTTTCTGGTCCTGGTAGGGCCGAGCCTGTGAATCCCGGGACAGAGTAAACAAGGAGGAGGTGGAGGCGTCCATGGTGGTTCCCGAATTCGCCTGTGGTTCTACATACACACATACACACACACACACACACACACACACACACACACACACGCACAATTGAATAAATAATAAAAAAATAGAAAATGAAGAAGCACTTAACAAGCGCATTTTATGAAACTGGTATTACTATGACATCAAAATCAGAAAAATATAGAATGAATAAAAAAATATAGACAAATCCCCAAATGAACACAAAATTTATCAGTAAAATAATTACAAACCAGATTCAAAAACAAATTTAAAAGATCATTCATGATTAAATCGGCTTTACTCTAGATATGCAGGGAGGGTTCAACATTCAAGTCAATAACTGTTAAATCACATGAATAGAATTGAGGACAGAAATAAGTTGGTTATTTCAACATATATAAAAAAACTTTGTGAAAATCAAGCTTCCATTCGGGATAAAAATCCAGAAGTGACTAGGAATAAGGGAATTTATCTCAAAATAGTTATAGCTCTAGGCAACAAGTCTACAGTCAACAGCTTGTCAAATGGAAAAAAAAATTCAAAGTAATTGCATTAAGTCAGTAACAAGACAAAAGTGTCTACTCATTCCACTCCTACACAATATATTGCTTGAAGTCTTAGCTAGAACAATAAAACAAAACAAAGAAATGGAAGAAATACTAAGGATAGAACAAAGTTATAAGTATCTTCATTTTCAGATGACTTAATTCTATACATGAGACACTCTAAACACTAAACCAGAAAACTCTTACAGATGATAAAAGTTATTTTCTCCCATTCTGCGGGTCACCTTTCAGAATGATTATTGACTTATTCTGCAGAACAGAAGCTTTTCACTCTTATGAGATCCCATTTGTTCATTGTTTGTCTTATTTCCTGCATGAATGGACTTCTATTTTTTTTTTAAAGTCAACCAGTTATAGTGTACTCCTTGTTCTTTTTTCTAGGAGATTCAGTTTCTCCAGCCTAACACTGAGGTTTATGATCCATTTGAAGTTAGTTTTCACACCGAAAAAGGAAATTGAGAATGACCCTAGAAGATGGGAAAAACCTCTCAAGCTCATGGATTCAAAAATTACTAGTGTAAAAGGTACTGAATTAAGAAAAGATACATCTCTATCAAAGTTCTAATACCTCTTCACAGAAATATTAAAAAATCTTGAAATTCACATGAAAACACAAAAGACCCAAGATGGTTAAAGTATTTTTGCACAAAAAGAAAAATGCTACTAGAGATTTCACCATACCTAATTTCAAGTTACACTGTAGCAGTAACAATATTTTAGAACTGTCACAGTTTATAAACTGAATAGAATAAAATAGTGGACCCACATATGTGTCCTAAAAACTATAGTCACTTGACTTTTCAAAGATGTGAAATATACACATTGGAGAATAGAAAAACCTCTTCAAGAAATGGAGTTGTGATAATAGGATGTCAAATGTAGAAGAATGGACAAGATATTTGTATCTCTCACCCTGTATAAAATCAACTCCAAATAGATCAAAGATCATGGCAAAAAAAAAATTTAAGGAAAAAAAACTTCATCATATAGGCATAGATAAGAACATTTTGAACAGGACTCTGGTTCTGGTAGATAAAGCAAACATTCAATAAAGGGATCTTCATAAATTTAAAATTTTATCCATATACCAAAGGAAACAATTAATTTAGTGAAGAAACAATTTGCACAATGGGAGACTTTTTGTCAGGCATACATATTGCAGATAAATAACATCCAGAATAATATCAAGAGGTCACAAAATATAAACTTAAAGAACAAGGAAACAACCCAGTCAAAAAAAAAAAATGGGCTAAGGAAGTGGACAGTCTTTCCCAAAGACACAAAAATGGTCAATAGACATTTCCATCCATTATACTTAAAACTCCTTTGAGATTCTATTTCAACCTAATTATAATAATCAAAAACCAAGAAAATAACAACAAATGCTGGAGAGGGTGTTACAATAACTGGTTTATCCACTATGGAAATCAGCGTGGTGATTTCTCAGAAAAAAAAAAAAACTACAAGAATCAGCAGCAAGAAGTCAAGCAGGTAGGTACTGAGGAGATTTATTCACGTGTAACCCCACTCCGTGCAGAGGCTGTGCTTCAGAGGACTGAGGCCACAGTTGGCAGCTTCACTCAGTCTTCATTGGTTTGAGGATTCCTTTGTTCTCTTCGGGAGGCTTTTTACAGTGCACATGCTTTAAGGTCATCAAAAGGGGAGAAATCTTGTAGTTAAGTGTGTTTACAGAAGCAAGAACTTATGATCAAACAATTAAGGCATTCCTCTTAACATGACTGAATACAGCAGCTGTGTTCACAAGGTAGCGGAAAACTTTTTGCAAAGAGGAGACTTGCACAGTATAGCTATGAGCTATGCTTACTATCTGTTTCTCAAGGTTGTACTTGTGAAAATTTTTCCCTTCACATGTTGGACAAAATCTGGGGCTAATAATGTTCATTAGCCTTAGGGTTATGTTTGATAATATTCACTTAATTACAGTAAGTCATTTATCCTTCCTTATTAAGACTCTATATCCTAACCACAGATTCTTCTATATCCGTTATTTCTGATCTCTTCATATCAACAAGTAAATTGAACCAGTCTAGCTGTCTATCAGTCAATGAATAGATAATGAAAATGTGATGCACTTATACAATGAAATTTTATTCAGCCATTATAAAATTCATTGAAAAATGGATGGAATTGGTAAATATATTAGATGAAGTAAATCTGGCTTAGAAACACAGATACTATATATTCTCACTTATATGTGAAAATTAACTTCTAACTTTTTATATATGTGCATGTAATAAGGGAGATAGTTGAGTGTAGAACTCTGGAAGGTAAGAATGGTTAAATTATAGGGGAAAACAAGGTTCTTTAAAGGCGTATAAGGTGAGGGAAGAACAAGTGTGTTTACAGTTATGATAGTGAACAAAGCAGTCCTGAGGTTGAAAAGCGTTAAGCAAAGAAGGGGGACACAAATATGGAGGAGAGGAGAGGTTTGTTGGTTGAGGATCAACAAAAACTTACAATGTATGAAAAAGCCATAGGGGAATCTGATATTAATAAACTAATTTTAAAAAGAGTTGGAATAGAGGCCAATAATACTGTGGGTTTGATGCCTCTCTATGAGTTGTTGCTCAGGGAGGCCACTAAAGGCACAATATAAGAGATTGTTACTTCTGCTCATTGCCAATGAGAATTAGATTGGCAATACCTCATTGTCAAATATGTCACGTGTCTTGGTATTAGATATAGATAAGCTGGAACTGGGCTAGAAGCATCCCCCATGCTGCCTGGTCCTTATTGTGCTGCAAGGTGCTGTCTAGGCTGTTGTTGGATAATTGGCATAAACGATCTTACTCACTATAGATTATGTGTGCAATATTGACCAGTCTGGCACAATGGGTCCACTGGCAGGATAAAGGCAAGTCTATTGTGGAAGTAAGCTGTCAACTTTCACTGGATCTGATGCCTAAGCCACAGAATAGAATTCTTATCTGTACTGCAAATGGAATCGAAAGCTCATGATTAGAGAGGTCATAGCCCTTAGTAAATAAGCTGATGCTGTTATTTTACTAAACAGACATAATGTGTGTGCCAGTTTTACCCATTGACTCAATATTTGGAGATAGGCCTCTGATTATACCTATGATGAACTATCTAGCTATGGTAGGCATTTGAGAAAGTCTGGGGAGATTGTCTTGACTGCATAACTGATGTGGAAATGTCCAGGCCATAGAGGGTGGGACCATTTCTGGACAGGTGGATAAAATAGAAATTAAATAGCAGTTGGCAGATTGGCAAGCTAGATTACAGCGCTGATCCTTGCCTTTCCCTCAGTTCTTGACTTTGTATATTATGTGCCAGTTGCCTTATATTCCTGCTGGAATGGACTATGACCTAGAATGGTGAGTATTGATTAAGAACCCCTTGTTCATTTAAATTGTTTGAATCGAATATTTTTTTCCTTTTTTTTCTTTTTTTTGTTAAAAATTTAATTATGCATTTTAAAATTTTTTTACCAGTTCCCTCCCCCTCCTCTCCCTCCCCATCCCCCAGTGCCTCCCCCCAAATTCCCAGAGAGTCCTTTATTGTGTACACCTAACTCTCCACTGGGTCCTCCTCTCCGATGACATATAAGGACCCAGTGGCATTTCCATAAGCCCTTTCTCTTGTTCCCCTTAAGCATAGGATCACTACTATGGCTGTCAATCCCTTGCCTCCAGGGGTCTCGGTGCCCTTAACAGATGCTAGACTTTATGAGGGCAACAGTGTGCTGGACATTGCGCAGGGCATGCAAAGTCCCATTATGATTGCTTTGGCCCCAACTATCGTTGAGAATCTTGCAAATCGTTGCTCCTCCCATCCTTTTGCTCTTACAATCTTACCGCCCCCTCTTCCACAAATGTCCCTGAGCTCTAGGATGGGGAGAGATTAGGCTGTCCTAGTTCTATGTGATTGATATAGAGTCTCTGAAGTTCTGGATTGTGGTTTGCTGATTTTCTTTTGCAGTTTTGCTGCTCCTGCAATGCCCTTCACTCCATTCTGCTGGGCACTGTATGTCACCCCCTGGCCAGAGACAAAAAGCTGTTAAACTGGAGTCGTGTTATAATAGCACATTCAAGGGTAGATGTAATAAGAGTAGGAAACCTCAGTGAGGGAGGGGTCCATCACCCATTTGCAAAATGATTACTTTTTATCTGCTAGACTATATGAATCGAATATTTTATCACAGTAATGGAATAATTGCTAAGACAAATGACTAATAAAAATAGGAAACAATCAAATTCATTCAATGATGATCCTACCCTTCCTGAAGATTTGTATGCAGATAAGAGTCAATAGAGACAGTGATAATTACTTCAGTGGGGTAACTACTGATAACTTTTCCATGTTCCTTCAAATATACTCTCATCCATGCTCCTACAACCATAGTCTCAAACATACATCCCCCAAAAGATATGAAAGTAAAAAGAAACTAGCTGGAAAGAGGAAAGGGAGTACCAGGAGTGGAAGGGGGATAAGAGAATACAAAATGAAGTAAACATGATTGAAATATATTATATACATGCATTAAAATGCCATAATGAGGCTATCATGGGTAATTAACACATGTTAATAAAACATTTAAAAAATTCATGTCTTTGAAAGAAAGCATTTGAATTAAGGATTGCTTAATGTGATGGAAAATGATCTTTTTACCAATTTATATTAAAACTTTCAAATTTAACTGAATATTTTTCTAATCAATCACTATATATGACTACATGGATTTATAATTTTCTACATGTGCTTGTGGTTTCATATTGTTTGCATGGTACCTAATTAGCTTATAAGTAAGTGGCAACACGAAACTCTTGTTAAGCTTAAATTCCTTTGATTAATAATGTAACTAAATTTTTAAAATGGAGAACAAAACTAGTACATAATTAAACAGTCTTCATCAAGGTGTCATTTGGTTGGTCATTGTCTCAATGCTGGCTTTACAAGTAGTCTAAATAAGCCCCTATTGCTTAAGAGAAATAACTTGTTCTCGGGACATTATGGGTATTAAGTGAATGTATAGACTCACATTCATGAATGATGGTCTAAATTAATGAGGTGGTACTTTAGGTTCTGTTATTCCCACATTCCAAAAATTGAGATGACTTATCTCTGTGTCTTCAGTTCTCATATAGTTGAAACAGTTACCTACAAAGGCATGTAGGGAGCCTGAAGGATCTTCTTTACCTCCACCCCTGCACCTGACTTATGTTCCTTTGCAGTTTGTGGGTGTTAATAGAAATCTCTCTTTAAATATATCATTTTGAAGGCTTAATGCCAGGATCCATTATTAAGAGAGAATATGTTGCATCCGTCTTTGTCCAGGATACTTCGATCAGTATCATTTCCTCCAACTCAGTTCACTGATAGGCAAATTTCATTAATTCTTTTTTTCTTGACAGCTAAATAGCATTCCATTGTATATGTATACAACATTTTCATTTTCCATTTGTCTTCTGTTGGACATCTAGGTTGATTCAATGTTTTTTTTTTTTTTTTTTTTTTTTGCTATTGTGAAGAGAGCTGCAAAAGAACATGGCTGTACGCTGGTATCTATAGCAAAATTTAGGTAGTTTCAACAGAACAATGCTGGGAAGGTCTTTGAAGGTCCTTCCCCACTGCTGGGATTATTATGAAGGAGTACGCCCTATTAATCTGGAGGAATTGGTTCTAATTCTTCACAGAGATAAGGTCACCAACTTCCCTCAACTCTCTGTTCATGATAGGATATGGAGATGAGCTCTCCATTGCAGGTAATAAGCTAAGAAACAGCTGGACTATGAGGTCGGCCACAAGATTGACTTGGCGGGGCTGCAATATGAACAGACCTATGAGATGTAGGGGACCAAAAGCCCCAATCATGTTTGCAGAAACTGGAGCTAACCAACGAGGAAAAGCTACTTTTCCTGGGCCTGCCTAAGCCTATAAATATCCCCTGACCCTGCCAGTCATTTTTGGCTCCCTTGCCCCCTATGGATTCCATGTATGCAGTCTGTGTGAGTTCTTTTCCACCTCCCTTGGCCCCTCATGGATTACATTTTTTTTTTGAAAATTAAGGTAGAGTTTATTAGTAAAGAGAAAGGTTGGAACTCACGGGCTCCAGATATGGAGAGCCATGAGGAACTAGGGCACCTCCATGAGAAACAGACATGAAACAGAGCTCCTGGCACTAGAGTGCCATGAGGGGCTAGGGAGCCCATGAGAACTCACAGTGCCTAGGCATGGAATTCATGAGGAGCAAGGAACAAGAAACAGACTCATGGCACTAAAGGGCCATGAGGGGCTAGGGAGCCTGCAAGAGAAGTAGGCAGCTGGAAACGGACTCACAGCACTAGAGGGCCATGAGGGGTTAGATCGCCCATGGATTACATTTTTGAAGTCTGTGAATTACTTTCAATTCCCTTGCCCCTCATGGATTCCGTGTCTGGAATTCATGAGTTCTTATGGGCTCCTTTGCCCCTCACAGATGTCAGAGAATTCCATACTTTTTCTCTAATAAAATCTGCTGTAATCCTCTATGCATGTTCTGCTTTTCAGTCTTTGACTCCTGAACACAAGAACCTGGACATAAAAATCCTGCAACAAAATGAAGCTTTCTTTGGGAATTTTCCCAGGAGTGATATAGTTGGTCATATCAGTTAACTCTTTTAAGATCCGCAAAGGAGTTGTGTAAGTTTGCATTCCCAGTAGCCTTGATTGGGTGTTTCCTTCTTCCCTCGTCCTCTTCAGCCTATGTTATTGTTTGTATTTTGGATTTTAGCTATTATGATTGGGTTGAAATGATAACTCATGATGGTTTTAATTTCACTAATGACTAAGGAGGTATAAAATTTTTAAAGATTTCCTTTAGATATATGAATTTCTTCCTGTAAGAAGTTCCCTCTGGATTTTAAGACTCATTTTTAAAATTTTTTATCATTATTTATTCAATTGTGCATGTATGGTGTGTGCATGTGTGTGCATGTATGTGTGTGTGTGTGTGGAACTACGGACGAATTCGGGAACCACCATGGACGCCTCCACCTCCTCCTTTTTTACTCTGCCCCGGAATTCACAGGTCCCTACCAGGACCAGAAACGCAGGCCACCCCCACTTTCGCCAGGCGTCTATACGTGGGGTCTAGGATCCAAACTCGGGACCTTCCGCCTGCAAGACAGAGGCTTAACCCCTGAGCCACCTCTCCAGCCCCAAGACTCATTTTTTTAAATAGGGTTGTTTGCTTCTTGATATTTAATTTTTTGAGTTCTTTTCGTTCTCGGGATATTAGTCCTCTGTTAGATACGTGGTTGAAGATTTTTCTCCCATTCTGTGGGTTGCCTTTTTGTTTGATTGACAATATATTTTGCTTAAGAGAAGCTTTGTAATTTCATGAAATCCGACTTGTTGAGTATTGGCCTCATTTTATGACTTCAGGCTTCTACTAAGAAGATGCCGACCTAGATCAAATAGATCCAATGCATGCCCTATTCTTTTTTCTAGGAGTTTTGTACCTTCTAGTCTTTAATTCATTTGGAGTGAATTTTCATGCAGGGTGACAGACAAGGGTCTAATTTTATTCTTCTGCATGTAGATATCCTTTTTTCCGCATAAAAATTTGCTGAAAATACTGTCCTCTTTCCAATGGCTTTTTTTGGCACCTATGTCAAAGTCATTTGAGTGTAGGTGTATGAGCTTATATCTGCATCTCTGTTTTGGATAGTAGCATGATGTTTTTATTACTATGACTTTTTGCATAATTTAAGGTCAAGTATGGTAGTACCTCCAGCAAAGTTTTTATTATTCAGGATTGTTTGTGTTGTTCTGGGCCTTCTGTATTTCCATATGAGTTTTTAATTTATTAATTTAGATTGAAATGGCATTGAATATGCGTATTGCTTTTGGTAGGACAATCAGGAGATTCCAGAAGACACTAGAAAGTGGAAGCGCCTCCCATGTTCATGATGTTAATACTACTGATCCAGGAACATGGGAGGCGCTTCCACTTTCTAGTGTCTTCTGGAATCTCCTTTTTTTTTTTTAACAGTTTTTATTATTATTTCTGCTCATACAAATTTAATAGGTACACCACTTCCCTCCCTCCCTTCTCCTCCACCCGAACCCCCTGCTCCCCCTCCCCTCACCCCTCCTTCCCCATCCCCCAGTGCCTCCCACCCCAATCCCCAGAGAGTCCTTTGATGTGCATCCTTGACTCTCCTCTGGGCCCTCCTCTCCGATGGAGTACAAGGACCCAGTGGCATTTCCCTGAACCCTTTCCCGTGTTCCCCTTAGGTATAGGAACACTTCTGTGGCCATCAATCCTTTGCCTCCAAGGATCTTGGTGCCTTTAGCAGTTGCTAGACTTTGTGAGGTCAATAGTGTGTTGGACATTGCGCAGAGCATGCAAAGTCCAATTATGATTGCTTCGGCCCTAATTAGTGTGGAGACTCTTCAAATCATTGCTCCCCCCATCCTTTTGCTCTTACAATCTTACCGCCCCCTCTTCTGCAAATGTCCCTGAGCTTCAGGATGGGGGGAGATTAGGCTGGCTTAGTTCTATGTGGATGATATAGAGTCTCTGAAGTTCTGGATTGTGGTTTGTTGATTATTTTTTTTCAGTTTTGCTGCTCCTGCAATGCCCTTCACTCCATCCTGATGGGCATTGTATGTCATCCCCTGGCCAGAGACAAAAAGCTGTTAAACTGGAGTCTTGTTATAAAAGCACATTCAAGGGTAGATGTAATAAAAGTAGAAAACCACAGTGAAGGAGGGGTCAATCACCCATTTGCAAAATGGTTACTTTTCCTCTGCCAGACTATATGCCCTCCCCTTCTGGTGAGATCATACCCCCTCAGTTGTAAATCATCAGGAACGAACATCTGTGAACTTAACTAGGTGTCTCATTACTTACTTGTAGTCCTTGATGGAGGCCTATTTTCTCTGCTGTAACATGGTCCCCTCTCTCCTTGTGTCTGGTGTGGCCCTTCAACTCCATCCCTCCTGGCCATAATCCTTATAATTACTGTAGGTATTACATAGATTTACCGTTGAGTGTCTCAAGGTGGGCTGGGTGGGTTTGGAACTAGGAGCCACCTATTAGGGAGTACATACGGCACATAATTTTCTGGGTTTGGGATACTTCACTTAATATAATTGTTTCTAATGACATCCATTTCCTGGCAAATTCCAGTAATTCATCATTTTTGATGGCTGAGTAGTACTCCATTGTATAGATGTACCACTTTTCCTTATCCACTCGTCAACTGTTGCACATTTGGGTTGATTCCATGACTTTGTTATTGTAAACAGTGCTGCTATGAACATGGTCGTGCTTGTGCTATCGAAGTGAACCTCTGCTGTATGGGGGTTATTCTTAATTTCTTTAAGAATCTCCAGACGGCTTGCCAGAGTGGCTGTATGAGCCTGCATTCCCACCAGCAACGTAGGAGAGTTCCCCTCTCTCCACATCCTCTCCAACATTTGTTGTTGTTTGTATTGTGGATTTTTGCCATCCTGACCGGGGTGAGATGATATCTCAGGGAAGTTTTGATTTGCATTTCTCTGATGGCTAAAGAAGTGGAGCATTTTTTAAGATATTTGTTAGACATTTTAATTTCATTCCTGGTAAAGTTTCTTTTAAGTTCCAGGGCCCATTTTTTAATTGGGCCATTAGTTTCCTTGGTGTTTAGTTTTCTAAGTTCTTTGTGCACTCTGGATAGTAGAGCTCTATCAGATGTGTGGTTAGTGAAGATTTTCTCCCATTCTGTGGGTTGCCTTTGAGCTCCTGTTACAATCTCTTTATCTGAACAGAAGCTCTTTAATTTCACAAGATCCCAACTGTTGAGAGTTGGTAGCAGTGACTGTGCCATTGGATGTCTGTTTAGGAAATGTTGGCCTAGCCCAATCAGCTCGAGGGAGTTCCCTATCCTTTCAACTATGGTTTTTATAGTCTCTGGCTTTATATCAAGGTCCTTGATCTATTTGGAATTAATTCTTGTACATGGTGACAAGTATGGGTCCAGTTTTAATCTTCTGCATGTGGACATCCAGTTTTGCCAGCACCTTTTGTTGAAGATACTGTTCTTTTTCCATTGGATTTTTTGGGCCCCTTTGTCAAAGATCAAATGGCTGTAATTTTGTGGGCTTATATCTGGGTCTTAAACCCTTATCCATTGATCTGTGTGTCTATTTTGGAGCCAGTACCAGGCTGTTTTTATAACTATGGATTTGTAGTATAGACTGAGGTTTGGTATGGTGATACCTCCAGCAGTGTTTTTGTTACTCAGGATTGTCTTTGCTATCCTGGGTCTTTTGTGCCTCCCTATGAACTTTGAGATTGTTTGGTCAACTTCTCTGAAGAATTGCTTTGGGATTTTAATTGGTATAGCATTGAATTTGTACATTGCCTTTGGTAGGATGGTCATTTTTATGATGTTGATTCTGCCAATCCAGGAACATGGGAGGTCTTTCCACCTTCTGGTGTCTTCTGCTATTTCTTTCTTTAGGGTTTTAAAGTTTTCACTGTAAAGGTCTTTTACCTCCTTGGTTAGGTTTATACCAAGGTATTTCATTTTTTTAGGCACTATTGTAAATGGGATTGAGTCTCTCAGGGCTTTTTCACTTCTTTCATTCTGGGCCTATAGGAAGGCCACTGATTTCTGTACATTTATTTTGTGTCCTGCCACCCTGCTGAACTTCTGTATTAGTTCCAGGAGCTTCCTGGTAGAGTTTTTGGGATCACTCAGGTATAGGATCATGTCATCTGCAAATAGGGATAGCTTGACTTCTTCCTTGCCGATTTGAATCCCTTTTATGTCTCTTTCTTGTCTTATGGCTTCAGCTAAGACTTCAAGTACAATATTGAATAGAAGTGGTGAGAGTGGACAGCCTTGTCTAGTTCCTGATGGAAGTGGGAATGCTTCCAGTTTTTCCCCATTGAGTATAATCCTTGCTGTGGGCTTGTTGTATACAGCTTTTATTATATTGATAAAGGTTCCTTCCATCCCTACTGTCTCTAGCGTTTTGATCATAAAAGGCTGTTGGATCTTGTCAAAAGCTTTTTCTGCATCTATCGAGAGTATCATGTGGTCTTGGACTTTGGACTGGTTTACATGATGAATTACATTTATTGATTTGCATATGTCGAACCACCTTGTGTGCCGGGGATGAAGCCTACTTGGTCCCTGTGAATGATCTTTTTGATATGTTTTTGAATCCGATTTAAGACTTTGTTGAGAATCTTTGCGTCTGTGTTCATCAGAGAGATCGGCCTATAGTTTTCTTTTTTAAGTGAATCTTTATTAGGTTTTGGGATTAAAACGATATTAGCTTCATAGAAGGAATTTGGTAGTGTTCCTTCCTTTGCTATTTGATGGAACAGTTTAAGGAGTATTGGTATTATTAACTCCTTAAATGTCTGGTAGAATTTTGTGCTGAATCCATCTGGTCCAGGACATTTTTTGATGGGAAGATTCGAGATTACTTCTTCAATTTCCTTATATGTTATAGGGCTATTTAAGTAATTCACAACTTCCTGATTCAATTTAGGTAGGTTGTGTTTACTTAGAAATTCATCCATCTCTTTTGTGTTGTCAAACTTCACTGAGTATAAGTTTTTGAAATATGATGTTATAATTCTCTGGATTTCTTGGGTAGCAGTAGTGATAACTCCATGTTCATTTCTAATTTTGTTAATTTGGGTTTTCTCTCTCTTGCTTTTGGTTAGTTTTGCTAGGGGTGTATTGATCTTATTGATTTTTTCAAAGAACCAGCTTATTGACTGGTTGATTTTTTGTATCGTTTTCTTAGTCTCGATTTAGATATTTCTCCCCTTATTTTGCTAATCTCCTCTCTTCTACTACTTTTGGGATCAGATTGCTCAAGTTTCTCTAAAGCCTTAAGCTGCATCGTTATTTATTTCTGATGTTTCCATTTTTTTGATGTAGGCATTAAGTGCTATGAACTTACCTCTTAGGACAGCTTTCATTGTGTCCCAGAGATTTTGGTAAGTTGTATTTTCATTATCGTTCACCTTCAGGAAATCTTGAATTTCCTTTTCAATTTCTTCCTGAATCCAGTTCTCATTCAGCATCATATTGTTAAGTTTCCAGGAGTTAGTGTATTTTCTCTTGTTTGTTGTGTTGTGGACGTCCAGCTTTAGGACGTGGTGGTCTGATAGGGCACAGGTTAGAATTTCAACTTTTTTATATATGTGTAGATTCGTTTTGTGGCCCAATATGTGATCTGTTTTGGAGAAAGTTCCGTGTGCTGCTGAAAAAAATGTGTATTCTTTGGTGTGTAGTGGAATCTCCTTTATAAATGTTTTAAAATTTTCATTATATGGGTCTTTTGCATCCTTGGTTAGATTTATTCCAAGGTATTTCATTTTAATTGGAACTATGGTAAATGAAATTCTTTATCTCAGTGCTTTCTAGGCTTGTTCATCCTTGGTGTATATGAAAACTACTGATTTGGGGATGTTAATTTTGTAGTCTGTCATTCTACTGAACATAATTTACGAGATCCAAGAGTTTCCTTGTGTAAACTTTGGGTCTCTCAGGTCTAGAATTGTGTCGTCTGCAAATGGGGATAGCTTGATTTCTTCCTTTCTATTTGTATACTTTTTAATCTCTCTTGTCTTATAATTCTAGCTAAGACTTTAAATTTAATATTAAACAGAAGTGGTGAGAATTGTCTAGTTTCCAATCTAAGTGGGAGTGTTTCAAGTATCTCACCATTTAAGATGATTTTTTCTACAGGTTTATTTTATATGGCCTTTATTATGTTGATATATATTCCATCCATTCCTGTTGTCTCCAAGGCTTTAATCATAAAAGGGTGGTGAGTTTTGTTATATGTTTTTTCTGTATCTATAAGGAGGATTATGTGATTTTTGTCTTTGCATTTGTTTATATGCAAAATTATATTTATTGATTTGCATATATTGAACCAACCTTGTATTTCTGGGATCAACCCAATCTGGTCATAGCAAATGATCTTTTTGATATGGCTTTGAAGTTGGTTTGCTAATATTCTGCTGAGGATCTTTGCATATGTGTTATCAATGATTTTGGTCTACAGTTTTCTTTTTTGCTGTGTCTTTATTTGGTTTTGGAATCAGTGTAGTATTAGTTTCATAGAAAGAATTTTGAAGTATTCCTTCCTTTTCTTTTTTTCTGGAATAATTTCAAGAGTAATAAACTTAGCTGCTCTTTAAATGTGTGTTAGAATTCTGCACTGAATCCTTCCAGTTCTGGCTGCTTCTTTTTCTTCTTCTTCTTCTTTTTTTTTGGGGGGGGCAGATTTGTAATTACTGATTTAATTCTGTCCCTTGTTATAGGACTATTGAAATAATTCAATTCATCCTGATTCAATATTGGTATGTTGTTTTGCTTAGAAGTTCATCCATTTCTTTCTGACTGTCAAACTTGGTGGAGTATAAATTTTTTGTACTACGGCCTTATTATTTTCTGAATTTTCTTGGTATCAGTTATGATAGCTCTATTTTGACCTCTAATTAATTTGGATTTTCTCTCTTTTGGTTGTGGTTAATTTGGCTAAGGGTTTATTAATCTTGGTAATTTTTTCAAAGAATCAGTTCTTTGACTGGTTCTTTGTACTTTCTTTGTCTGAATTTTGGATATTTCTCCACTGATTTGCTAATCTTCTCCTGTTTACTGCTTTTGGGATTGGTTTGTTCTTGTTTGTCTAAGGCTTTAAGCTGTTTAGTTAGGTTATTTACTTGTGATGTTTCTATTTATGAATGTAGGCATTGATTGCTATAAACTTTACTCTTTGGATTGCCACCATTGTGTCTCACAAATGTAGATATGCTATGTTTTATTATCATTAAGTTCCATGTATTTTTGGGTTTCTGTTTTACTTCTGCCTGGACCCATTCCTCACTTGGTAGCATGTTATTTTGTTTCCAAGACTGTGTATTTTCTGCTGTTTACATCACTATGCATGTCTAACCTGATTTCATAGTGACCAAATAGTATGCAGGATGCAATTTCAATTTTGCTGCATTTATGTAGGCTTGCTTTGTGGCCTAGTATGCGGTCTATTTTAAAGAAAGTCCCATGGGCTGCTGAGAAAATGTGTACTCCTTGGTGCTAGAATGTAATGTTCAGTAGTTGTCAGTCAGGTGCATTTGGTTTAAGGTTTTATTTAGTTCCTGCATGTCTTTGAGCAGTTTTTGGCCTGTTGACCTGTTTAGTAGTTTGTTAAAATCCCATACTAATATCATATTTGGCTGATTTGTTGTTTTATACATTGTAGAATTTCTTAATGAATGTGCGTAAACCTATAATTGATGCACATATGTTTAGAATCATGAAGTGTTCTTGATGGATTGTTCCTTTGATGAATATGTAGTATCCTTCTGCATCTCTTATGATTTGTTTTGGTTTAAAGTCTATTTTGTCAGATGTTAGAATGACTTCTCCTGGTGTTTTCTATTTCCACTTGTTTGGGATGCCTCTGACCAGCCTCTCACCATGAGAAAGTGCCTACTTTCCATGATGAGGTGTGTTTTTTGAAGGCAGCAAATTGATAAGCTGTGACTTTTAATCCCTATTGTTAACTTGTGTCTCTTGATAAGGGGTTTGAGTTCATAGATGTTGAAGGTTTTAATTGAGAAGTGCTTGTTGATTCCTGTCATTTTTTGAATTTTATGATTTTTATATTAGTGATTCTTCACTTAGTAGTCGTGCTGGCATTGTTTTTCTCTTGTATCCTCTTGAGTGTGTTTATCAACTTCTTCAGTCTTGAGTATTTTTTTCTAGTGTCTCCTGCAGACCTGAAGATTGGTGGTCATCATGCAGATCAGTTAATTTTCATCATGGAAATTTTTCTTTCAATTCAATTTTGACTGGTAATTTTATTGGATATAGCAGCCTTGGTTGACATTTGTGATCATTCATAACTTGAAATATGCCTCTACAAGCTCTTCTAGCTTTTACTGTTTCCATAGAAAAGTCAGCTGCTATTCTGATGGACCTGCCTTTAAATATGACTTTGTTTTCTCTCTTGGACTTTTCAAAACATTTTCTTTATTCTGTATCTGCAGTGTTTTGACTGGTATTTGTCTAGGGTTATTTCCATTTTGATCCTATCTGATTAGTATGCAAGTATGCATCTTGCACTTGGATGAGGATTTTTTTCCTGAGAGGGGAGAAATTTTCATTTATGATGGTGTGAAAACTTTGTTCTGGGGTGTTTTTGGGGGTAAGGTTTCTTATTCTGGAATGCCATAGAAGTGCAGGTGTGACTTCTTCATGGTGTCCCATAGCTTTTGAATATTCCTTTTATGTATCTTTAAACGTCTTCAGTTTCTTTAATTGATCAATCTTGTTCTTCCAGCTTGTCTTCCAGGTTTGATATTCTATTTTCTACTTGATCTGTTTTGTTGGTGATACTTTCTGCTGAGTTTTCTGTTGTAGTTAGTCTCATTTTAGCTCAAGTTTAATTTTAGATTGTGATTTTTTTACACTGTTCTGTGCTTATTTTTGATTTTCTATTGTCTTTTTCATCATTTATTTGCTTGTTATTTACTTCTTCATATGTGGTGATGTGTATATTCATCTCCTCTTGGAGTTCTTGTTCTTTTTGAAGTGCCACTTGCATATCCTCGAACACATTAATAATATACTGTTGGCACTAGCCACTGGGACACCTGTACAGGGGATGCCAGGAGTGCAAAGGTGGGGGGGGTATCAGAGTTTTGGGTAACCCTGGGAACCTTTGTTAGCATGGTGGGCGTTGGTCACTGGAAATTGAAACTAGGTTTTTTCATTAAACACTGAGTTTGGACTAATGATCTGAAAAGCTGGACAATAGCATGACATGCCAAGTTTATACAAAGATAAGTTCCACTTATAAACCTGTCATTAGTTCCAATTTGACTTTCTGTTTTGATTTTCTTTAATTTTTGGATGCTGTTTGTACTCAGTAATTACAGCTTCTATGTTCTTTTTAATTTATTCTAACCCTAGATTTCTCCTTAAATTTTTTCTTTTATATTTTATTCATTCTTATTATATAATGAGCAGTATATTATTTAAATGATATTTTTATTTACTCTTTGAATCTTTTATATATGAACACATGTATTTTTTCATATGTACACCCACACATATCCATTCTCTTTTCCTTGAGCCCCTCTTCCAATCCAATTTTTGTTTATAAATAACTGAACTGATTAGGGTTTCCCAGGTGTGTGCATGTGATATGAAATGGATGTGAAAGATTCCATTGGGGTATGGGCAACCTATAAGTACTGAACCCCAAAGAAAAGGGACTGTCCTTTCCCATGAAGTCATCCACTGTAAAATAGCTCCTTGGCTAGAAGTGGACTCTAAAGTCTCCCTCCTGTCAATGCTTGAATTTTGAGTGGCTAAAGCTTATTCAGATTGTCTGATCTGTTCTAAGTTCATGTGCACAGCAACCACATCAATCCAAATGACAGCCTTTTTATGTCTCCTCCCCAAACACTGGCTTATATAAATTTCTGTCTATAATCAACAAAACCCCCTGAACTTGGGAGTAGCAGATATCCCATCTAAGCCTGAGCACTCGCATTCATTTATTCTCAGCACTTTGACCAGTTATGAATTTCTGCATTATTCACTGCCACTGATGAAAAACTTCTTTGACCAAGGTTAAGAGCAGCACAACTCTATGGTTATAAATATAAATACTTAGAAGGCAGTTTAACAACAAGACCATTTATTAAAACACCACCATTGGATTCCAATCTATAACCTATTACCTCCTCACCAGTGGGCTTTTGACCAATTTAAAGGTGCGAATTCCCTCCCTGTGCAGTCAGTTTCAAATCTAATCAGAAAGCAGTGATTGCTGCTATGAGTCATGCTGCTATTACACCAGTGGGCACAACTTGTTTGTCAAGTCACATCTGTAGCATACAATATCCAGACCTGGGTAGGACCACTGATGACTTCTGCTTCCTGATAGCCTGAGCAACACCATTTTATACTATTAAAACTACCTAGAAGGGAGTAGGTTTTGAGGTCGGCTCAAGATTGATATGTCTATGTCCTAAAACTTGCCTGTGTGGTATCTTCAGAATTAGGCTCTTACCATCCAGTTATGGTGGGCAACCAAAAGCAAAAGCAATATTGTATGTTTTTTTTTTTTTTAGTTATCTATGGGGCCTTGCAGACCAATAACTCCTTGGAAATTTTCTTTTGTCTAGCACTGAGGTTTCCTTTATGATCCACGTCTTCTGAGAGCAATATTGTCTACCCACTGAGGGTATCTGTTTTAACTCCTGTTTAATACTTTTTATTCTTGATCATTTCATAATTTCATGCAATGAATTTTAGGTATTTTCACCACTGCATATCACCCTATCCCTTCCACCCTTTCTACCATTAAAAACTTTCTTCACTACAAGTTTCTCTTCTACTTTCAGGTGTGAATGTGTGTGTGTGTGTGTGTGTGTGTGTGTGTGTGTGTGTGTGTGTGTCCCACTGACTTTAATAAGGATTGTCTGCATTAGCATGTGCCTAGACGCTTGCTAGAACAAAGTCACTGACTGCATCAGAGTCTACACTACAGAAGACAGCCGCTCCTTTCTACTCTCAAAAAAGGATGGGGTCTCATGAGCTCTTTCACATTTCATGATGGACTGTTGACAAACCCAAAATGATCAGAGGTGTCTTCAAGTAAACAGCTGCAGTGAGTTCAAGGTTCAGTGGCCCTGTTATTTCCAGTTGACCTTGTTTAGTGTCAGCATGCCTTCCCACCCTCTGTATCTTATATTTTTCGGCCTCCTCTTCTATGATGTCCGCTAAACCTTGTCAAAGTCAGGAAAAGGATGTGATATAGGTGTCTGTTTTAGGACAGTGTTCCTTAGTCGCTTATTCTCTGCACTTTGAACAGTTAGGACTCAAGAATTAGCCATCATCTATTGCAAAAAGAAACTTCTTCGATGAAGGCTGAGAGCTGCACTAATCTGCACGTACAAAAAAAAAAGATTTAGAAGGCACTATAATACCATGTCATTTAGAAAAAGTCACATTTTGGTTATCTCTTAGACCTATGACTTCCCCATTCACAAAATTTTAGCCAAGTTTATGGTAGCAGTCATGAGTCTCCTCTGAAGGAACAGATCTTAAGTCCAATCAAAAATTGGTGATTACTACAATAGCACTTTGGTCATTTATTGCACCCATAGATAAATTTTGATGGGCTGATTGCTATCGTAGCTTATAGAGTTCAGAGCTGGGCAAGACTATTGATGACCTTTCTCCTCCAGCTGCCTGTATAACACTTAATTGGAAAGGTAGCCTGCAGGAACAATTTTATCAGGTAAGTTTCTCCATGTCTTATAACTGAAGTATGTGGTGACTTCAACAATACAGTCTTACCATCAAGTATTACAAGAGAAATGGCAATGCACTTTATTGTTTGGGGATCTCTGAGAACTTTTTGACCAACAACTCATTAGAAGGTATCTCATGCATAATACTAAAAGACTAATTTATTTACCTATGGCTTCTGGGAGGAGCTTATCAAGACAGTTTCTGTTATCTCATTTCTTGCCATCTCTGAGTAGCCCTGTGTAGGGTATTTTTATTCAAACTGTTTTCCTTTTTTATTTTGATTCTTTGATAGTTCCATAATGTATACAATGAATTTAACTCCTTTTCACCTTTGTTACCTGCTCCCATCCCTTTTTCTTCTCCCATTAAAAAAAATCCTCTTCTTTCTGCCCCAGACCCTAGACCTGTGCAGACTCCCTGCTCCTCAAGGGAAGCCCCCTACTGTCTACAAATGCAAATACAAAAAGAAGGACATAAGAGATAAAACAAAAATGTCCAGGTCACAGTGCAAATCCATGAGAGACAAAAACCAAGACAAATCTCTTTCAAAAAAAAAATCGACCTCATAATGATGGAATCCAATTAGAACGAACTCACAGAAAATAGCGAAGAAGGCCATATACAAGATAATGATTTCAAAGCCTGATCTTCACTATGATCAATACAATGAAAGAGGAAATTCGGGAGAAGTTAAGCAACAGCATCAACCACTTTGAACAGGAACACATCAGGCACTTGAAGGAGATGAGAAAAGCAGTTGAAGAAACAAAAATAGGCATAGAGCAGTTAAAATAATCTCAAGCAGAGTTTAAACTCGAACTAAAAGACAAGCGATCTTCAGATCTTCAACCCAGAACTCAATAGAGTCTTAGCAGCAGAAAATAGAATATCAAATCTTAAAGACAAAGTAGAAGAACAAACCAGTTCAATCAAAGAGCTTGTTAAAGACAAAAAGATACTTGAGAGGAATATTCAAGAGTTATGGGACACCTTGAAGAAGCCTACCATGCACATTCATGGAATACTAGAACAAGAATCCCAAAATACTACACCCGAGGAAATTTTTCAAATTATCATAAAGGAAAACTTTCCACGTCTAAAGAAAGAGAGGTCCATACAAATACAAGAAGCATTCCACACCCCAAACAGATATGACCAAAATAGAAACTCACCATGGCAAGTAACAGTCAAAACACTACACATACAGACAAAGAAAATGCGCTGAGAGCTTCAAAAGAAAAAACAAGTCACTTTTAAAGGTAAACTTATTAAAATAACAAATGACGTTTCAATGGAAACAGTAAAAGCCAGAAGAGCTTGGAGGGACATACTTCAAGTGTTGAATGAGCACAAACATCAACCCAGGCTGATATACCTGGCAAAACTATCAGTCATGACCGAGGATGAAAGAAAGATTTTCCACCATAAAGACAATTTGAAGGCTTACATGACCACCATACCAGGCCTTCAAAAAGTACTAGAAAAGATAATCAAGTTGAAGAAAAGAACAAGCATATCTAGGAGGACACTAACCACATATCTCATAGAGCTCTATTATCCAGAGTGCACAAAGAACTTAGAAAACTGAACACCAAGGAGATAAATGGCCCAATTAAAAAATGGGCCTCAGAACTCAAAAGAAACTTTTCCAGGGACAAAATCGAAATATCTAACAGATATCTTAAAAAATGCTCCACATCCCTAACCATCATAGAAATACAAATCAAAACTATCCTGAGGTATCATCTCATTGTGGTCTGGATTGCAAATATCCACAATACAAACAACACCAAATTCTGGAGAGGATATGGAGAGAAGAGAACTCTCCTACATTGTTGGTGGGAATGCAGGCTTATACAACCACTCTGGCGATCAGTATGGCAATTTGTAAAAAAGTTAAGGATTGGCATGCCATATGACCCTGTTATACCACTACTGGGAATAATCCTCCATAATGTAGATATTCACTACAATGACACAAGCACAACCATGTTCATTGCAGCACTATTTACAATAACAAAGTCACGGAATCAATCCAAATTTCCAATAATTGATAAAATGGATAATAAAAATGTGGTACAATTATACAACAGCATACTACTCATCCATCAAAAAAGATAAATTAATGAAATTTGCTGGGAACTGGATGGAATTAGGAGAAATTATACTGAGTGACGCATTCCAGACACAGAAAGTTAGATGCTATATGTACTCCTTAATATGTGGATCCTAGTTGCAAACCCACTTAAAGACATACTCGAAGGTAAATCTCTGTAACACCCACTATAATTGCAAAAGATTATAAACAGAGGGAAGGGGAAAGAAGACTTCAGAAGAAAGGAGACAAAAGAACACACTTCAATAGAGAAATTAAGCCATTGTCATATATCACATGTAGGTAGTAAGACATCTGGTGCAGCTCACTCTCACTTCCCTTCCTGTTTACTTGGGACTGAACAGGTTTGATCTCCCCAGTCAGGGAGGGTATAAACTGGCAGTTAGCTAGTAACCAACTGGCAAATGGAACACTGACCCCCTCCCCCACTGCTGTGTCCTACTCCTATTCTTCCATCTACCTTTGAGCCTCTTCTTACATTAAGATCTTTGCTTGAACAGTCTTTTATCTTTGGTTAGGAGGTGACCTTCCATACCAATCAGGATGCAGCCAAGGGCGGTGCAGGAAAAGCAAAACTGAAAACAACAACAAAGCATAATTCAGAACACCAAAGACCCTACATTATTCACCTGGAACCAGACCAGCCAAATCTCTCCCCATCCTAAAGCTCAGGGAACCTCGCGGAAGAGGGGGTGACAAGATTGTAAGAGCCTACAGATGGAGAGGACCAATAATATGCAAGATATGCTGCATAAGCTAGGGCTGCAACAGCCAGAATTGGACTTTGCCTGACTTGCACAACGGTTGACATGTCAATGACCCCTAAAGTCTAGCATGGATCACAGGGAAGAAGGCTCCAGGCAGTAGGATCCTTAGAGACAAGGGGTTAAATGGTCATAATAGAGTTCCCACACTAATGGGGAGCCCAAGAAGGGGCTCCAAGCTATACCACTGAGTCCTAAACCCTCGCTAGGGCAGAGGACTCAGAGGGAGGTTTGGCATTCATAGGAAAGGATGTTCTAGGGAATGGGAGGGAGGAAGGGGGAGGTACTGGGAGAGGAAAAAAGAGAAAGGGAGGTGAAAGGAAGAGGTGAAGGGGGAGAGTGCAATGTGGGACCACTGAGGAGGGGAGGGGGGATGGAGAAGAAGAGCGAGGGGATACCTATTGGGCTTGTATGATTAGGAAAAAAATAAAATGTGGGAGAAAAAAATTCCTCTTCTTTTCAACTAATCTCTTGCCTTCTTTCGTGACTTTTTAGGTGTATGGTCTATGGAGCTTCATCAGGACTTCTTCCATTATTAGGGTGTGCCCGGGCACTTGCTGGAGCATGGGTGATGCAGCAGAGTGTATGCTATTCAAAAGAGTATTTCCCTTCCCACAGCCCGCATTGTAGTGCTCGGGTTTCTCAGCGAGGAATAGTGCTTCATGTGGTCTTTCCTCTTCTGTGATGGAATGTCCACAGACCAAATCCTACGTAGATTTTGTGGAAGTAAATGCAGATTCAGTGAATTCACAGGAGTATCATCCCTGTCATGTTTAGAACATACTATTTGGTGGCATTCCTCTACCCCTCTAACCTTACATTCTTACTGTTCCCCCCTTCATGATGTTCCCTGACCTTTGGAGTGGCAGCGGTGGTACATATATCTTCTTTAATGCCAGGCATACCACAATCTTTTATTCTCTGTGTGTTGACCAGTTGTGGTTCTTCGTATTTAATGCTTCCATTCCCAAAGGAAGCATCTCTGTAGGGTACTGAAAGTTGCACTGATCTATGGGAATAATGGTAAGCATTTACAAGAATGTTTGATATCATGTTCATATAATAAATCTATAGCATTTTATTTCTCCTCTAGAGTTTATGATCTCCCTATCCACAGGCTCTTAGCCTGCCTGATAATGTCAGGCATGTGTTGCCTATCGAAGCGTGAGCTTAAAAATCCAAGGTTAACCCTTATGATTTGAATGTGAATGGTCCCCCACAGGATCGTGAGTTTGAATCCTTAGCTGGTGTTGATGTTTGGAAAAGTTGTGGCAGCATTAAGGTGTGGATCCTCCCTCACTGAAGGAAAGCATGCCATGTGGGGAAGGCCTCTTTGGTATCCAGGCCTTGCTTTGTATCAGGCTCTTTCTTTCTGCCTTCTTCATGGCTATGGTGATCAGCAGATGCCTCCTGTTTCTGCCTTCAGCTATGTAATTTCCACCGTAATGGACTGTATTCCTTCTGGAAACATCAACCAGACAAATTTCCCTTTCACTCTTAAGTTGTGTATGATTATTGTCTCATACCCACAAAAGCAACTTCAACACTCCTAACGTGTGACAGTACTGCACCAATGGGCACAACTTACCAGGATAGTTGTGCTTGTAGCTTACCGAATTCACGTCTGGGTAAGACTTGATGGCTTTTCTCCCCAAGCAGCCTGAAGAGCGCCCTCTGCTATTTTGAAAGCTTGATAGCACAGAGTAATTGTCTCGATTAGTTCCAGCTTGTTTTTGTCTGTGTCCTGTGGTCAATGTGTATAGTTTTTTTGCAATAAGGTCTTATCATCAGGAACCAGTGGGCAACTAAAAGTAATTAGAAAAGTCTATATTGTTTTGGGGGCTTTGAGCCTTTGGGACCTATTTGGTCAACAGTTCATTAACACACATGGTACTAAGAGCTTTGTTTAATTGACTATGTCTCTTGGAGAAGTATCTCAATGAAATTCCTTTTATCCCTTTTCTTCTCCACACTGTACCCTAGTATTGTGCACTTCCATTCACAAGATTTTTATTTTCCTGATTAAGCTTATAATATAGGATATTTAGATCTGATTGCATTATATATCCTTAGTAAAACTTTAACTTGTATTGTTAAATAAACTTTTAGGATAGTAGGTTTCCACAGTTTTACCACACATTCTTAGGTTTAATTATCCATCTTCCAATCTCTTATACAGCATATTTCCTTATTCCTTCTACCCAGAAGCACTTCCACCCATTTTCCCTCTTCCTACTTTCAAACCACCTTCATTCTTCTATCCTTATCCCTTAAGGTCCTCCTGTAGTCCCCTCCCTCTATGGCCCAATCTAGTCCCTGACTTTCACAGGTATCAAAAACATGTGGAGTTTGTTTGTCTGGGTCTGGGTTGTATCACTTAGTATATTTTTTATAGTTCTAAACGTTCACCTGAAAATTTCATATGAATAAAATTCCATATATATATATAATCTCACATTTTCCTTATTTATCCACCAGTTCATAAAAGTCTAGGTTATTTACACTTCCTAGCTACTGTAAATGTACCTGTCCTATATACCTACTCTTTCTGTTGCCATGAGACACCACTCAAATTCAAGAAGTTTAAGGAGCAGAAAGGAAGATTTATCTGGCTTACAGTTCCAGAGGAGAAATACAGTCCATTATGTCGAGAGTACCATGCAGAATGTACGGCAAGGTGCAGAAGCTGCAGGCGGGGTAGGTTTCTGCAGACATCATGGAGACTGAGGGAGCACACTGCCAACTACTAGCAGAAGCAGTACAGGGCTCCAGCAAGGCTCCACTTTCTAAAGTTGCCACAACCTTCCCACATGTCAACTAAGGATTCAAACACAAGAGATTGTGAGGAACAACTCGCAATTCAAACCATGAGCTTACTTATGTCTTGTATCTCTCTCTTTCTATTATTGAAAATAAAACTGCAATGAACATGGATGACCAAGTATCTATGTATTAGGATACAGAGTCTTTTGGAAACATGGCCAATAGTAAAGTATTCTATCTCTTACCTGGTAAATTTACCTAACCAGATAAACTAATGTCTGCTTTGCTGACATTAATTATTCAGGCTGTTGTAAGATGTAAAAGAAACTATTAATTGAATCAGTAGGCAATTATATATGTGACATAATATATATATTATGAACTTAACATATGAACATCAAGAAAGCAAATAATGAATTAAAAAACAGTCCATGAAGCTAAACAGAGAGCTGTCAAAGAAGTATAAATGTTTAAGAAATGTCAAAAAAGTGTTCAACATCCTCATGCTTCAAAAAAGTGCAAATAAAAACTACTTTGATAGTCTATCTTACAGTACTCTTACATGCATATTGAAGTATCTCTGCATGTCTAGAATGGATCTCACTTAACCCTGGTGAGTAATCTTTATGATGATGTCGCATATTGCTGATAGATGGTTGACCAAATGGCTTACGGGAACAAGATGTTTTATTTCAGCTTACAATCGTTCTGTTCTAGCTCTTTGTCCAGCTTGGCAGGAGAGCTCACAAAAACATCAAAGGCCAAGGGAACTGGCTACGCCATATTTGCAAGACTGCTGAGAAGGACAATTCCCACTTGTGAGACCAGCATGTCTGGTCAAGTATACCAAAGGATGCCACCTTCCTTACCCATTTCCCTCCATCTTACTCGCCTGCTCACCATGGACAGTACTTTCCCCATCAGCTACACAATGTCTTGGAAGTTTCCTCAGAACTCAACTTAATTCTTTACAAGTGTGCCTAGAGCTTGAACCCCCAACCATTAAGTTGACACCTTTATCTAACTACGACAGATGTATTCTTGAGTGTGATTTGAAACTATTTTACTGAGTAAAGTCATATCTGTGTTTATTAGGAAGAGTATTTTGTTGTGTTTTGGTAGCTTCATAATACTTGCTTAATAAAAATAATTAGAAAGTGTTGCTTCATTTTCTGTTTTACAAAGTAATTTGAGAATTATTGAGGGTTTTTAAATCCCTGGTAGAACTCTGTGCTTAATCCATGTGGCCTTGGTTTTCTTTTAGCTGGGAAAGTTTTAATTACTGCTCCAATCTCATTGGTAGTTATTCACCTTTTAAAATTATTTATTTCATCCTGTTTTAGCTTTGGAAGATTGTATCGTTTAGAAATTCACCTATTTCTTTTAGATTTTTCTTTTTAGTGGAATATAAATTTATTATTTGTGTTTTCATGATTGAATTTCCTCTATCTGTGGTAATGCTTCTCTTTCATGTCTAATTGTATTAATTTGAGTTTTCTCTTCCTTTTGGTTAATTTGGATAAGGATTTGTCGGTCTTGTTTATTGTTTTCAAAGAGCCAACTCATGGTTTTATTGATTCATTTGTAGTTTGTTTCTATTTCATTAATTGTTGTCCTCATCTTGATTATTTATTCATGTCTATTTCTTATGGGATTGGTTTATGATGTTTTTCCAGTGCCTAAGGGTACAAAATCAGGTTAATTACTTGCGATCTCTCCAACTTTTTGATGTAGTCACTTAGAGCTATAAATAGATACTGTGATAGCAATACTTGCTTATTTCCTAATTTCATTTGCTTGTAATACAATTTTCTTCTTTTTGCCCTTAGAGCATTTATCTTTGATGTCAGGGTGTACTTTTCAAGACAGCAAAAGAAGGACCTACTTCCTGATCCATTCTGTTAGACTGTGTGTGTGTGTGTGTGTGTGTGTTAGATGTGGGTGGGTAAGTGTACGTGTGTGTGAGCATGTTTACAAGAGGGCATTTGAATGTGTGTGCTTGTGGAGGCCCAAGGGTCATATTAGGAGTCATCCTGTATTGCTCTACTTCCTTATTGCTTTACTCTGGGGGTTCTCAGGTTTTGCCTTCCAGCGCCAGAATTGCAGTAGGAAGTTATATCTGCCTGAGATCTGGGAATTTGAACTCAAGAGTTTTTTCCCTGTAAGGCAAAAACTTTAGCCACTGATCCATCTCCCCAGTCTGATAGTGTTTTTTTTTTTTTATTGTTTATTCAATTGTGTGTGTGTGTATGTAGAACCATGGACGAATTCGGGAACCACCATGGACGCCTCCACCTCCTCCTTGTTTACTCTGCCCGGGATTCACAGGCTCCGCCCTACCAGGACCAGAAACGCACGCCGCCCCGGCTTCCGCTGGCGTCTATACGTGGAATCTAGGATCCGAACTCAGGACCTTCCACCTGCAAGGCAGGGGCTTAACCCCTGAGCCACCTCTCCAGCCCCTGCCCCTGATAGTGTGGGAGTTTAGCCCTCTAGCATTCAGAGTTGTTACTGAAGGTGTGTGTTGTTTTCTGTCATTTTGTTGAACTTGCAGCAAGTGCCTAAGCATCACTTGATTTTTTGTCCTGTATTCTTTTGAGTGTGTTTATATTTCTTTTTATTTTGAAGAATTCCACCCAGTATCTTAAATAAGATTGTCTTGGTGGTCATATAGTCCGTTTTATTGCTTTTATCATGGAATATTTTTTCCTCCCTTATTTATGACAGTTGGTCAGCTATATTAGGCTAGGTTGGCATTTGTGATCCTTCAGGATTTGAAATAGATCTTTCCAGTATCAATTGAAAAGTCAGTGGTAATTGTGATGGTTCTGCCTTTATGTATTTGTTTATTTACTTATTTATTTATTTACTTTGTGCATGTGTGGTATGTATATTTGTTGATGTTGTTTTAATTCAGGTCACCTTTCTTCTTTCAGAGGATGTATGGGCAGTGTTCAGAAGAAACTTGGTTTCATTATGGTAGTGGTTGTGGTAAAGGTTTTCTTGTCTAGCCTGATGGTCTAAGCTCCAGGGTGTATGTTCCAATTGTCCTTGTAAGCTGAGATCTGAGACTGCTATTGTGGGTTGAGTAATTTTAATAATAACAGTCACTGTCCTGTGGTTAGCCCCCCCTGAAAATGAGTACTTTACTAAAAACAGGTACTTATTAAAGAGATAGTAAACAAACCCTTATAGCATTGTGTGTACTAATATTCTAGTGATTGTGGATATGAGTGGAAATGAAAAAGGAAAAATAGAGGTAGAAATCCTGGTGGAACTAGTGTTTAGTATCAGGTTGCAAAATAGGAAGCATACATAGAAGAAGGAATAGTAAGAGGGGGAAAATAGGAGTGTGAAGTACTGATATTTTGTTTAATGGCACCTTAAAAGGAGGGGAAATCTGGAGGCTGAAGAGATGGCTCAGGGATTAAAACTCTGTCTCGCACACAAAAGGACCTGAGTTCAGATCCTAGATCCTCTGTAAAAAGCCAGGTGGAAATGGCAGTGGCCTGCAATTCCAGCTCTGGAAGGTGGAGCTTGGGAAATTCCAGAGCAAAGTCAAAAGGATGTAGAGCAATCCAGGATGATTTCAGAAGTCACTCCTGGCCAGGCACACACAGGGTCCTCTGATCTCTGTCTCTTTCTCTCTCTCTCTCTCTCTCTCTCTCTCTCTCTCTCTCTCTCTCGCATACACATACACAAAATAGTAATAAAAATAAAAATAATGAAGGGGAAATATGTACTGAGATAACATACTGGATCATCATCTGGTATTTAGAACATTCAATAGTAAGAGGAATAGGCACAGGGTAAGAAAAAAAGAGAATGAAAGTAATAATACTAATAAGATAATTTATATATCTACAGGTCATAATATATACTTATATACATATATAAAATATGTATATATATGCACATATAATGTATAGATTATAATATAGATATAAATAAATTATATTTTATATCTATATTATATAATATATACATACATATATAAAATATGTACATATATGCATATATATGAGAGGATTAAGGGTGTGGACAGCAGGGACATTTACCTTTGGAATTATATAGATAAGGAATAGCTCTAGGAGGAATGAGAGCAAGGTGTAGGTTGAAAATGAGTAAATTACTGATCTCAGGGTGTTGACCTACACCTGTTCTGGGTTATATGTATTGATTTGAATCAATGCAGGTCTTCTGGGAATTCCTAACTCTACCTCTATGTGAACTTTACTTGTGGAATTATTTTTTTCTCTTCTGCAACCTGGAGATGTCAGCAATAAGCTCCGTTCCATTGACTCCATCCCCCAGGGCGTGAAGCGCTGGGTGGCTATGTAGTCACCCACACACTACAATTTGTGTTTAGTTTCCACAATTTCCTAGTTCTGTGTTGGGATGCTGATGCTAACTCTAGTGGAGTCACTGGGACATCCTCTGTAGACATCTTTTTTGCTCTGCTTCTGTAGGGTTCATGAAAGTGATCTTTAAAACCAGTTTGCAATAACTGCTGGTGTCTGATACATTGATTACTATTGCAGCAAGTCCGCATCAATGATACAGGAAGCCTTTTGGGGGCACGGAACAAATGGATCATGGAGACTTTAGTGATAGCTATTGGGGTGACACATTATACCGGTCCCCTTTTATTCCCTAAAGATAATCAGTCACTAGCAGAATTGTGGTTTCTGGATTGTTCTCTTGCTTAGAAGACACAAACTCTGGTTTTAAAAATATTTGAGTTAATTTATAAACTAGTGAGTTTCTGTAAAGCTTCTTCAAGGATCCCAAGTTTTTGTTAACTTGTTCCCTATCCTATCATCACTCCCACTCCTGCTTTACCTTTAACATTTAGCATTTTCTCACCCCTTGTTCATTCATATTTCATGTGTTCTACTATGCCCTTCAATTATATTTTTTATTTGAGTTGCAAGAGTTTCCTGCAACTATATCATACACACTTCATTTTGGTTAATTCTTTCCCACCTCCTCATTTCCACAGCCCCCAGATTCATTTATATTCAATTCCTCTATTCACCTTTTTTCATTTTATTGATAATCTACTATCTCCTGACCCTTAACACTTCCACACAACGACTTGTTTCTACTTTCTTAGATTTTGCATGTATTCCAAGTTGAACACACACCAAACAAGGAGATTTAAAGCAAGGATTCATGCATGAGGCAAAAAAATGTGCTCCTCTTTCTTCACCAGTGTGGCATCATTCAGTGCAGTTTTTTTCTGTTCTATCCAATGATGCTCAAAATTTCATAATTTTGTATGTTTCTTTGTGCGTCTCTCTGTACGTGTCTGTGTGTACCCATGGAGGCCCAAGGATGACTTCAGGAATCACTGCAGATTGTGCTATTTCCTCTTTGTTGTGCTCTGGAGTTTCCCAGGCTCTGCCTTCCAGGGCCAGAAGTACATGGCCACTGCCATTTCTGCCTGGTGTTTTTACATGAGATCTGGGATCTGAACTCAGGACCTTTTGCTTGCAAGGCAAAGGCTTAACCACTGCGCTATCTCTCGAGCCCAAATTTCATAATTTTGTTTTCATTACAGGTGAATATTATTTCACTGTGTATTTGTACCATATTTTCCCTATACATTCTTTAGTCGATGAACACCTAAACTGATTACACTTGCTAGCTATTGTTAACAAAACACCAATAAGCATGAATGTGCTGTACTAGGATATTAAATTTTTTGGTAGTGATATATTTGGGTTATGTGGTAGCTTTTTGTACAGTTTTTTAAGAAAATTCAGACTATGTTCCTAAGTGATAGTGCTATCTTACATTCCAACCACGAGTGCATAAGTACTTACTTTTCCCCACAGCCGGGCCAGTTTTTGTTGTCATTTGTATTACTGGCGATAACCATTCTCACTGTAGTGTGATGGAAACTTAAAGTAGTTTTAGTTTTAATTCCACTAATAACTAAGGATATTGAACTTTTTTTAAATGAACCAAAACTTTCTTTTTATAAAGTACTTAAAGTACAATTTCATTTCTAAAATAAAATCATGTGTATATAGTTACGCCTCACCAGGCTGAAGAGATGGCTCAGGGGTTAAGAACCTGCCTGTCAAATAGTAGGTCCTGAGTTTGGAATCCAGGTCCCTGGTGGGTGGAGCCTGGGAAATCTCAGAGCAAAGCAAAGAGGTAAGAGAAACCCAGGATAATTCCCAAAGTCACCCTTGGTCCTCCACAGGGACGTAAGTGCCCTCTGATACACACACACACACACACACACACACACACACACACACACACACACCACACACACTAAATGAATGGATAAAGTTTTAAAAAATGGAGATTGTCCTACATTTTGTTTTTTTAAAAACAACATGCTAAACCAAAAACTATCCAATAAGGAAAAACTTTAATGGAGCAAATACAAACACAGTGTAGAGGCTTCTGACTTCCCACGCCTCATCAAGCATAAAAATCAAAAATCTTTTAGTCCTTTTCTTGCACATTATTCTGTATCCACAGTCTCTGCATCTGATTGGATCCCTGGATTTTATTTCATTTTCTGTGTGACATTCTGTCTGTCTGTCTGTCTCTCTCTCTCTCTTTCTCTCTCTCTCTGGCTGCTGCTTTGGGGGTTGAACATCCTTCTGGGTGTCCACAGTTAGACCTTCAGCAGCAGAAAGATGCTCCCCTCCGCGCTGCACACAGCAAGCCCACCATCTCAAAACCACACTGCACTGCCGCTGGATAGTGAACATTTTTAAGTGTTTACTCGTCATTTGTATTTCTTCTTTCGAGAATATTCTGTTCAGTTCCATAGCCCATTTGTTAATTGTGTTGTGTCTTTTCCTTATGTTTACCTTTGTGAATTCATTTTGTATTCAAGACACTAGTCTTCTACTGGACTTAAGGTTTGCAATTATTTTTCTCTCATTTTGTGGGCTGCCTGATCACTCAAGACAGTTTCCTTTGCTGTAAGGAAGCTTTAGAGTTTCAAGAGATCCCATTTGCCAGTTGTACTTCTTATATCCTAGGCTACTGGAGTCATGTTCAAAGAGTCCTTACATGTGTCCATAAACTGAAGTGTACTCTTAACTTCTTCCTCTAGCAGTTTTAGCATAACAGGTCTTACATTAAGGTCTTTAATACATTTGGACTTGAGTTTTGTGCAAGACAAAAGACAAGGATATAATTTAATTTTTCTGCATGCTGAACCCTAAGTTTCCCAGCATCATTCGTTGAAGGTGCTTTTCTTGGTTTCTTCAATTATTAATTTGTTTTAAATGTATATATATCTAGTTCTATTGGTATTCATATGTAGTTTTATTCCATTTTGGTCAGGAATAAGACAGGACGCTATTTAGATTTTTGTATATTTCTTGAAGCTTGCTTTGTGTTCCTAATATGTGAGCAAATTTGAAGCAGGCTCCATAGTCTGCTTGGGAAAGCGTCATTTGTTTAGCGCTTAGGTGGGATGTTTTGTAGATGTCAGTTAGTTCTATTTTGAATTTATGTTATCATTTAAATCCAATGTTTCTTGTTCTTTTTTTTTGTTTGTTTGTTTGAATGATCTGTTTATTGGTAAAGAACAAGGTAATGAAGTTACCCATTGTCACTATATTGGGGTTAATCTGAGTTTGCATCTAGTAGTATTTGTTTTGTGAGGTTGGGTATACCTGTCTTCGGTGCATGGATATTTGGAATTGAAATATCCTTTTGATAGATTGTTCCCTTAATGAATATAAAATGACTTTCCTAATCTCTTCTGACTAGCTTTTGTGTTTTTTTCTTTTTATTTATTTTTCCGCTCATACAAACGTAATAGGAACCCCTGTCCCCTCCCTCCCTCCAACCCTCCCTAGACCTCCCTTTTCCCTCCCCCCTTTGCCCCTTCCTTTCCCCCCTCCCTCCCTTTCTCCCAGTGCCCCCCTCCCCCCATCTCCGAAGCATCCTTTAATGTGTATATCAAACTTTCCTTTGGGTCCTCCTCTCTGATGAGGTGTAAGGACTCAGTGGCATTTCCTAGAACTCTTTCCTGTGTTCCCCTTAAGTATAGGAACACTATTGTGACTGTTAATCCCTTGCTTTTAAGGATCCTAGTGCCTTTAGTCCATGCTAGACTTTGAGGGGCCAATGATATGTTCGTCATTGCGCAGATCATGCAAAGTCCTATTATAATTGCTTCAGCCTGACTAGCTTTTGTTTGAAATCTAGTTTGTCATGTGTTAAAATAGTTACACCTGCTTGCTTCTTAGCTCTATTTTGTTGTAATACCTTTTTTCCATCCTTTTACCCTTAGATGATGTATATTGTTGATAGTGAGGTCTCTTTCTCAGAGGCAGCAAAAATTGGATTTTGTTTTTAATGCAATCTGCTAGTCTGTGTCTTTTTATTGGAGACTGAATCTGTTAGTATTCAGAATTATAATTAAAATGTATGTGTTAGTTCTTGTTGTTTTGTTAATTTTGTGATGTTTTCTTAGACATTTTTGACCAATTGTCTTTGTATTATTTACTACCTTATGACCTTTTGGGTGTGTTTATCCTTCTCTTCTATCCAAATTATTCCTTCCAGTAACCTCTATAGAACTGTCTTATTTACTATAAATCCCTTTAATATGCTTTCATCATTGAACAATTCCACATCTTTTTCAATTCGAATAGATGGTTTTGTTGGACTTAATAATGTGCATTTCTATTTGTGAGTTGACTGACTTTAAAAGTTACTATGGAATAGTCAATTGTGATTCTCATGAACCTATCTTTAAGATAGACTTGAACTTTGTGTTTTGAGGTTTTCAATACCATTCCTTTAGTCCCTGCTTTTAGTGTTTTAACTATAATATGTTGAGATGAATTTCTTTTCTTGACCTTTCTATTTGGTGTTTTGTAGGTCTCTTGAACTTTACTAATCCTTTATTTCCCTATGTATGGAATTTTTCTATATTGTATTTAAAACATTTTACATGGAGTTGAATTACTCTATGCACGGTCCCCCATGTTTTATCATACATGCTTTTAAATTTAGCTCTAACATTTACTGAGTGATGCGATTATTTAAACTTGCCTTCAAGCTCTGATACTCTGTTTTTCACATCATTGATTCTGTTGGTAAAATTTCCATTCAGCTTTTTGTTTGGATTATGGGGTGTTTCATTTCCAGCATTATTTTAATTTGTCTTTTCTTCAGCAATTCTCTCTCTTTAATGAATTCTATTTTCACATCAGGCATTTATTTTTTATCTGGGAATATATGCATATCTTTGAATTGTTTGAAAGTAGATATAATCATTCTTTGAAGTATTGTCTGGAAGTTCTTCCAAGTAATTCTTATTGAAAGTTATTGTTATAAGATTAGTAATTTGGGAGGAAATAAATTATCTTACATTTTCATGTTGTTTTTGTTTCTGCTCTGAGAATTGTACATCTGGAATTAGATTAATAGCTGAGTTTTCCTCCCTCCCATCCTCCCTCCTTCCCTTCCCTTCCTTCCTTCCTTCCTTCCTTCGTTCCCTTCCCTTCCTTCCTTCCTTCCTTCCTTCCTTCCTTCCTTCCTTCCTTCCTTCCTTCCTTCCTTCCTTTCTTCCTTCCTTCCTCCCTCCCTTCCTTCCTTCTCTCCCTTCCCTTCCTTCCGTCCTGCCCTTCCCTTCCTTCCTCCCTCGCCATCCCTCCTTCCGTCCTTCCTTCCTTCCTTCTTTCCTTCTTCTCCTCCCTTCCTCTTCCTCCCTCCTTCCTCCCTCCCTTCCTCTCTCCCTCCCTTCCTTCCTCCTTCCCTCCTTCCTCCCTCCTTCCTCCCTTCCTTCCTCCCTCCCTTCCTTCCTCCCTTCCTTCCTCCCTTCCTTCTTTCCTCCCTTCCTTCCTTCCTCCCTTCCTTCCTTTTCTTTCTTTTCTTCTTTTGTTTCTATCCATATATGTACCTACTACCTTACCTACCTACCTACCTACTTACCTATCTTTCTAGCTAGCTACCTAGCTCTCTATTTATCGTCTTCCTTTCTTTATTCATATCATTTTTTCTTTTAGTAATGCCATTTACAAGTTCAAAAGAAGACTCTGTTGTATTATGATTGACATATCATTTTTCTTTGTGGAAATAGCATTTATGGCTTCTATTTCTCTCCTTAGTCTTCCTCTGAGAGTCAGCTGTTGTCTACAATACCTGTTACCATCCAATTATCAGTAAAACCTAGATTGTCCATTCCTCCTGTGCCATCTGGTATGGTTCTCTATAAGTACTCTACTCTGGATCAGCTTTGGCCAGATGCTTGCTTCTGTACCTTTCCATACCTGGTGTGGGACACTGTGTAGGGTGCCTCCTGTTCAGCATCAGCCCTCACTAGTCCCTCTGGGAATTATAGTATCCATTGAGATAAACCCCTGTCATAGTTAGGCAAAGACGTAACTTGACAGTTGAGGGTTTGAGCTCTGGGCACATTTGCAGAGATTTAGTGGCTGAGTTAAGGCCAGAGCAAACCTGCAGGACATTGTCTAGCTGATGGGGAAGGCCCAGCCCGTGGTGGGTGGGACTAGGCCCTGGAATAAAATACAGATTGCTGGTTGGGAAAGTTGGCATCCTTGTGTACACCTAGCCAGACATGCTGGTTTAGCAAGTAAGGATCGTTCCTCTCTCAGCCATTATGTAGAGATAGTGTGGCTATTTTCCTCGGCCCTGGTGCTGGTGTGAGCTTTCCTACTAAGAAGGACAAACAACTGTAACCAGAAATGGTAAGAGGAAAAATAAATCCCTTGCTCCCCTAAGCTGTTTGACGGTGATTTATCAGCAATCATGCAGGGGAACTGCTACATCCCCCTTTATTGGGGAAATGTTGATAGACCAAGTATTGTGTAGGTCTTTTGGAAATAGACACTGCTGCAATGAGTTCTTGGATATAGGAGCCTTATCATGATCAGAAGATACTGTCTGGAAACACCTCTCACTATCATTAGGTCCATACATTGTTAACAACTCCTCTTCTGTGAGGTGTCCTGAGCCTTGGAATATAAGACTGATTTCAATGTCCTGTTTAGGGCCAAGCAGTACACAGTACCTATTCTCTGCACTTTTTAGAAACTTGTGCTCTCTGTATTATGCACTTTCCATTGCAAAAGACTGCTTCTTGGTTGAGGGACAAAAATTGCTCTAATGTATGGGTAAAATGATAGAGATCTAGATGGCAATTTACTGTAAATTACTTAAAGTTAAAACCTTAGTAGTCTGCTACTACATAGGGCCTATGGTCTCCCCTTCCATGGGTTCTTGGATTATTGTACAATACCAGGTATGTATTCCCTGCCAAAAGTCAGGCCTCCTAAAATTCAATCAAAAAATAGTCGGTTATTCCCATGAATGCCACTATTGTACCAATAGTCCCCTCGTGCCAAATTGGCTGTTATTGTAGTTTATAGCAGTCACATCTGGGTGAGACTGTTGATTGCTTTTCTCCCCTGACAGCCTGCATCATATCTTTTGGTAATATGAAAGCTGTCCCAAAAGGAGGTAACTTCCAGATCTGTTCCAGCTCGATTTCTCCATATCCTATTATCTAAATGTGGATTCTTCAGCAATAGGGCCATACTATCAGGTTTTTGGAGGACAATCAGTGCTATTAGAGAAAGCCTATATTGTTTTGGGGAGAATCTTTGAGACCTCTCTGACCAACAGTATACCTGGTACAGGGAATTGTGCGTAATTATCTATGGCTTCTAGTAAGCATCTCTGTGCAGTTTATTATCGCTTTACTTCCCTTCTCTCTGGTTTCCTGTGTAGAATATATCTGTTAACATTTTTCTAATTGTATTTTTGATAACCTTGTAATATAGATGGTTTCTGTCTGTTTTTAATCTTACATCCTTAGTGTTAATTATTTCCCCCACCCATTCCTGTACTATATACTTTTATTTCTCCCCCCACCTTTTTAAAACTTTCTCCCCTTTCTAACTTCTTAAAACCTGTGATCTTTAAATCTCCTACTTTAATATCTTTATCATGTCCCTGCAAACCATCTATGTGAAGGTCCCTTTGAAAATTTTTGGCTGGTACCAGAATTCCTAATTAAGTACAAAAATCCAATGATTCAATTCTAGCATCCCCATGTAAGACAGAATATATGGTATTTGTCTTTCTGTGTCTGATATACAGCACTCAGTATGAAATTTTCTAGTTCCCTCCATTTCCCAGTGAATTTCATTTTTCTTTATAGTTGAATAATATTTCATTGTGTGTATGTATTCACTAGCCATCCATTAGTTGATAGGCCTTGTGGTAGTTGGGTGTCAACTTGACCACACCTAGCATTAACTAAGATTACCAGGCAGATTACCTGAAGAGATTATTTAGATCTATACATTACAATACAAAGACCAGCTCTAGATCTTATTGGAACCTCCAAGTAGTAGACCAGATAAAAGGAATCATAGAACAGCATATTTTTGAAGAGAAACTCTCCAGGATGTTTGCAGTGACTTAGCTGCCTCCAGCTTCAGCCACCAGCCATGTCACCTCCATCATGAAAGACTATTTCTCCCTTTTGGAACCGTAAGCTTAATAAATATCCCTTGCTCCCTTAAGTTGTTTGACTTTGGGTGTTCTCTCACAGCAACTGTTACAGGCATCTAGGCGGATTCTTTTTTTTTTTTTTTTTTTTTTTTTTTGCTATTGTGAATAGAGTTACAATAAACATGAATTCTCAAATGTCTCACCTTAAGATGTAAAGTCCATTGGGAATAAGGACAAGAGGGGTATAGCTGGGTCATAGAATAGTTCAACTTTTAGCTTTTTGGGGAATCTTAATATTGATCTCCAAAAGGGCTGTACCAGTTTACACTCCCACAAACAATGAATATGGGTCCCCTGTTACCTGGATCTTTGCCAACATTTGTGATTATTTCTGTTTTTGATCTTATCCATTCTGACTGGGATAAGATGAAATCTCAAAGTGTTTTAATTTGCATTTCCCTGATGGCTAGGGAAGTTGAACTATAAAATCATATAAGAAATGGGCACCATTCCTATGGATGGTTATGGCAAAAGGAGAGGGATAAAATTGAGACAGCATTTAAGTGCTCAAGGCTCAAAAGCTAACAGTCTCACTACAAAAATTATAATAGATACCATGAAAATGTAGAAGTTGAATTCCAAAGTTTTTGGCCAAAAGGACAGTGGAGTCTGACATCATATTGCAGGTTGTCTGCATTGTTGCCAGTAAATTCATGACCACATGGCTTAAAGGAAGAAGGCGTTTTATTCTGGTTTACGATTGTCTGGAGACAATCTCCAGCTTGGCAGGAGTATACACGCCAACACTAAGGGCTGATGAAACTGGTTAAACCATATGCGCAGGACTGCTGAGAGGGACAATCCTTACTTGCTAGTTAAAGCTCGTTAAGGTACTCTTAGGCACTTAAGAGGCACCTCATGGCTCTATTAGCTTTTCTTTTACCAGTTATGTCATCTACTACGATGATATTCTATAAGCTTTTGAGATTAATTTATAGTAGCCATGCTTTGGGCTTTAAATAAATGGATTTGTTCAATGTAGAAGTTGATTTCAGGTGGAAGAATGTCAGGATTCCTTGAAGAATTACTTAGGATAAGCCTCAGAGCAGTCCTGTAGGAAATTACTTAATTGATGTGGGAAGAACCACTTCACAGTATATAAAAATCATTGTCTGGGCAAGTGGAACAAATAGAAAGAGATCTAGTTGCCATTTGGCAGACTGTCAGATTAACAAGTTGCAAACCTGTAAGGTAAATGATATACATTGGAACTTCTCCATTTCTCTTGACTGGATATGGTTAGTTCCACCGGCTCTTGATGCTGGTTTGACTTCTCTGGGCCATGATAATCAACCATGACCAGAAATCATAACCATTAATAAATACTTTGCTAAATTGATTGGGTTATGTGTTCATTGCTACAACCAAAATTCAATACTAAGATATTAAGTATGTAACAAACAAAAGTAAAAGAATAAATATGAAGTAGCAGAACTAGCAGATAGGATAATAAAACATTATTACACTGGGTGATATTAACGTTTAGCAGAGGTGATTGAAATAGCTCAATTGAGAGAGCAAACAATTGAGAGAGCAAACAAAAGGTAGCATCCAGAGCTCACAAATATCCAGAAGAAATGTGCTAGGGAAGAAACATAGAGGCAACTACCTGGATGCACTCATCAAGAATTCTGGGTACAGCTGAGCATACCTTTTCTTCAGCCTGCAAATAAAAGAATACAAATAATATCAAAGTTTGTGCTTATGATCAACTAGCAGAAATGAGTGGAAAAGTCCTGATTAAACAGTCTACTGGAGTTCTGAATTGAAAGTTTGGGGCAGAACAGACCATTCTCTCCACGGATGAACTTCTAGTTTCTCAGTCCTGCTTCAGTCATTTTTATATTTTGGAATCAACAATATCTTTTGGAAATGGTTTACTTTCTAGTGGTTCTCAAGGACACAGATTTTATTATCTTGAGCAGCTTGCTGTTTTTCCCTCTCACCATTACTGAACTAGGTGCCTACCTTGACCCAGGATAGGGGATTTTATAAGGAAAATTCACATAAATATGAGTCTCAGAAAAGGGAGAACTTCCCAGCTCACAAAATTCACTTTACAAGCTTAAATAGCACAAGACGATTTACCAACATAATTTGCATTACATCTGGGTCAAGATCTGTTTACCAATTAAAGGCATATTACAGATTAACAGAGGTCTTGTTGACCATGTGACATCACTTGAAAAAACAGAATATTCGCTTTGCGTTGACTATGTTCTTCGAGAAAAAAAAAATTGCATTCAGTCAAACCAGTGGATCTTTATTTATTTTTTATTTATTTATTTATTTATTTATTTATTTATTTTTCCCCAATCATAAAAGCTCAGTGGATTACAGTGGAATCTTGACACCCTGTGTTTGTGTGGCTTTCGAGAACTGCAGGATCTCTGGGAATTAGGGGGGAGGCACTGGGGGATGGGGAGGGAGAGGAGTGAGAGGAGGGGGTTCGGGGGGGAGGAGGGGGGAGGGAGGGAACTGGTAAAAAAATTTTAAAATGTATAATTAAATTTAAAAAAAAAAAGAACTGCAGGATCTTTTTAGAGGAATCTCACCATCCTTTGGGACCTGGTTTTGTATCTGGTTTCGAGGATCAAAATATTGGCTGTCAGCTCAGTCCCTTTATCTTCATTTGTTTTGTCCTTCAATGTGGTTGTTGCTCACCCAGAAGGTCAGTTAGACGAGTCTTGAAAAACAAATAATGGTTTCAAATCTAGATTCTCTGCAACATTTAATTAAAACTTGACAAAACTATACTTTTTCACTTTTTGTTTTTTATTCTAATTGTCAAGTCACTATATTAGCAAAAAAAATAGCAAAAATTGGGAACCTGCTGTGCTTTTGTATTCTGTCTCCTCTGTACTGTAAAACAAAATCGTATTTTTAAATAAATTGCAACTTTGTTAAGACTTGGTTACCTAAGTAATTAAATGCCTGACTAGGAACAGAAAGTGAAAGCACTTATTTCGATAAAACAAAATCATCTTGATTTCTTTTATCTCAATAAAAGAAAATCATAACATTTTTAAGTTTTAACTTCTATAAACCTTTTTATATACTTTGAAATTCTGGGTGTACCTAAATTTCTGTTTCTATTTTGAGGCAATAATTTACTTTAGGAATAAACAGATTTATCATACTAATCCTTTCTTATCTAAAAGCATTTTCTTTGTACCAGAAATGTGTTTCTATACCTCTAACGTTTTCTCTCTTTCTTTCTTAATGGTTCCTTTCCGTCCCACATTAATCCCTAATGTAGTTTGGGTTCTTCTGTTAAATCCATAAAAACTTGACTCAGGGTACATCGGATCACTTTTTGTCTTTTCCAAAACATATCCAGTTGTCATTGTCTCTGACATTTAACTTAAACTGACTAGTAATATTGTATAAAACCTAGTTAAGTTATTATTTTGTAGATTTCAGGGATTAAATTGTCCCAATTTCACAGAATACACCTGAGATGTGACTGAGTAGGAATCAAAGGATTCACAGTCCAGGAATCAGGAATTACCTTAATCAGCTGGGGTTCAACTTTTTGGATGGTGAGGGTCAAGATCCACAAATTACCTAGGAATCAGCAGGAGCATGCACTGTTCAATACTAAGTCCCAGAATCTTAGTGGGAATTGAGATGTGCTCTACCCAAGAAACACATTAGTCAATAGATTCAAAGTTTTCTGACTTGCAAGGGTCAAGTCCACAAGTTGCCTTGATTGGTGAAGATCAAAATTATGCTTTTAATATAGTGTATTAGTTACTCTTTGTGCTGCTGTGAGACACCATTCTAAATCAAGCAACTTAAAGGAGAAAGGAGATTTATTGGGCTTAAAGTTCCAGAGGGGAGCTATAGTCCATTATGGAGGGAAAAGCATGGCTGGCTGGCAGAAGCTGAAAGTGGCCTAGGTCTCGACCATCATGGAGGCTGAGAGCTGCAAAACTATCTACTGCAAGAGCAGTTTTATAATAGTGTAGTACCCAGAGAGTTCATTCAAAAGCTATATAAAATGACATGCGTCCTAAAATGAAGGAATCAAGATGCCATCTTGAAAACAAGTCATGTAATTCATAGAGTGGCGAAAAAGGAGAAGCAGGTAGCAAACTAAAATCATTTAAATGGGAATATATCAACAATTTCATTAAATAAAAATTATCTAAACACACCAAAGGGTCAGAGCAGATAATCTATTATTGTAAGAGTAGATAAAATCAAAAGTATTGTTTATGGAACATAAAATCAAAATGTATTGTTTATGGAAGACTCACTTCAATCTAACATTATAGGCAGTTTGAGTGCAAAGTGGATAGAAAGCATGCTGCCATTTAAAAACAATTTTCAAAACGATCATGAGCATCTATTTAATTTGGATACTATAGACTTTAGAGTAAAGAAAACAACTAATGTCACACAGGGACATTGCATTTTGAGAACAAATCAGTCATACCAAGAAAAATCTAACAATCTTAACTGAAGAGGACAGAGTCCAAAAAATGAAAGAGCAGAAGACAGACAAACACATTAGCAGACACCTGTCTAATACTGATAGTATTATATAGAAATCAGAACTTTATGGAAAATCTGAAAAATGTGATGACTGATAGGAATTCAGTAACAAATCTCTCCTGCTAATAGTAAAGTACATATATATATATATATATATATATATATATATACATATATATTCTAGTATGCATGAAACATGAACCAGCATAGACAATATTTCAAGTCGTATAAAACATTACAAAGTTAAGAGGAATTGAAATTATGCAGATTTCATTCTTTTTCTGCAAAGGAATAATTAGGAATCAATACAAGGAGGATAAAGGGAGAACCTGTAAACTACTGTAAAATATTTATCTAACAGGAAATTCTGAAGAGAATAAAAACATTGAATTGAATGAAATTGAAAATACATCATTAAATGTGTGGAATGTGACTGGCACAATGCCAACAAAGAAATATAAATTAACAAATAATTATACTAGAATACAGATCTAAGTTTTATCTCCAGAAATTACAAAAAGGAAAACAAAATCAGCTCAATACCCAGGAATAAGATAAAGATAAAGGGAACTAATGAGACAAACATACAACCTAAAAATCAGTAAAATTGATTAATTCCTAAGAAGAATGTAAAAGATTAGAAGACAGGCATCATACGTCTTGAATATGCAAAAGGGAAATGTGTGGATATCTTAAATGAATTTATATATATATATTTTTTAAGGGAAAAGGGAGTTTTATTGGCTTACAATCAGGCTGGAATCCATCATGAACGTCATATTAGCATTGGCAACTGAAGGAAGTGGTCATATCATATCTGCAGCAAGAGCAGAGGGCAAGGATCAGTGCTTAGGGTTCCAGAGGGTAGATAGAGTCTTCCGTAGTGGAGATGGCATGGCTGGCTGGCCGAAGCTGAAGACGGGCTACGTCACACCCATCGGAGAGGCTGAGCGCTGCAAGACTGGAGAGTCTCACTTCTCCCTCCCTTCTTCTGTGCTTCCTTTCATCTGGCCCACTAGTGGGAGGTTCCAATGAGATCTATGGCGGTTCTGATGGGATCTGGGGTTAGTCTTATATTATCCAGATAATCTCTTCAGGTGGTCTCAGCTGATCCTAGTTAATGCCAAGTGTGTCAAGTTGACACCCAGGGTTAACTATCTCATTCTTCTTTCAGCCAACACACCTAACTCCCAGCCACTGCTGCTCCCCATGGTCAGAGCTAGCACCTGTGCCCTAGACCAGCTGGAAGTGTGGCGGGGATGAGCCTGAGCTCCGAGTGCTGCCTTTTGCTCACTTGCATGGAGAAGCCGTGGGGACTGGCAGTGGCTGGCTTTGTGCCCTCTCCTCCATATTCTGAACTCTTTCTGCTCCCATTCATGTCCTGATTCTTTTTTTTATTAATATATTTTATTATTATTTCAGCTCATACAAACTTAATAGGTACACCAGTTCCCTCCCTCCCTCCTCCTCCCCCCGAACCCCCTGCTCCCCCTCCCCATGCCCCTCTCTCCCCATCCCCCAGTGCCTCCCGCCCCAATTCCCAGAGAGTCCTTTCTTGTGCATGCCTGATTTTCCTCTGGGCCCTCCTCTCTGATGACGTACAAGGACCCAGTGGCCTTTGCCTGAACCCTTTCCCGTGGTCCCCTTAGGTATAGGAACACTGCTGTGGCTGCCAATCCTTTGCCTCCAAGGATCTTGGTGCCTTTAGCAGATGCTAGATTTTGTGATTTCAACAGTGTGTTGGACAATGCGCAGGACATGCAAAGTCCAATTATGATTGCTTCAGCCCTAACTAGTATGGAGTATCTTACATATCATTGCTCCTCCCATCCTTTTGCTCTTACACTCTTACTGCCCCCTCTTCCGCAAATTTCCCTGAGCTTCAAGATGGGGAGAGATTAAGCTGGCCTAGTTCTAGGTGGTTGATATAGAGTCTCTGAAGTTCTGGATTGTGGTTTGTTGATTTTCTTTTGCAGTTTTGCTGCTCCTGCAATGCCCTTCACTCCATCCTGGTGGGCATTGTATGTTACCCCCTGGCCAGAGACAAAAAGCTGTTAAAATAGAGTCTTGTGATAAAAGCACATTCAAAGGTAGATGTAATAAAAGTGGGAAACCATACTAAGGGAGGGGTCTATCACCCATTTGCAAAATGGTTACTTTTTTTTTATTTCAGCTCATATAAACTTATTAGGTACACCAGTTCCCTCCCTTCCTCCTCCTCCCCCCGTACCCCCTGCTCCCCCTCCCCACCCCTCTCCCTCCCCATCCCCCAGTGCCTCCCGCCCCAATTCCCAGAGAGTCCTTTCTTGTGCATGTCTGATTTTCCTCTGGGCCCTCCTCTCCGATGACGTACAAGGACCCAGTGGCCTTTGCCTGAACCCTTTCCCGTGGTCCCCTTAGGTATAGGAACACTGCTGTGGCTGCCAATCCTTTACCTCCAAGGCTCTTGGTGCCTTTAGCAGATGCTAGACTTTGTGAGGTCAATAGTGTGTTGGACATTGCGCAGAGCATGCAAAGCCCAATTATGATTGCTTCAGCCCTAACTAGTATAGAGTATCTTATATATCATTGCTCCTCCCATCCTTTTGCTCTTACACTCTTACCGCCCCCTCTTCTACAAATTTCCCTGAGCTTCAAGATGGGGAGAGATTAAGCTGGCCTAGTTCTAGGTGGTTGATATAGAGTCTCTGATGTTCTGGATTGTGGTTTGTTGATTTTCATTTGCAGTTTTGCTGCTCCTGCAATGCCCTTCACTCCATCCTGGTGGGCATTGTATGTTACCCCCTGGCCAGAGACAAAAAGCTGTTAGAGTCTTGTGATAAAAGCACATTCAAAGGTAGATGTAATAAAAGTGGGAAACCATACTAAGGGAGGGGTCTATCACCCATTTGCAAAATGGTTACTTTTTATCTGCCAGACTATATGCCCTCCTCTTCTGGTGAGATCACACCCCCTCAGTAGTAAATGATCAGGAACAAAAGTCTGTGAACTTAATCAGATGTCTCATTACTTATTTGGGTCCTTGATGGAGGCCTATTTTCTCTGCTGTAACATGGTCCCTTCTCTCCTTGTTTCTGGTGTGGCCCTCCTACCCCATCCCTCCTGTTCATAATCCTTGCAATTACTGTCTCTAGGTGGGCTGGGTGGGTTTGGTACTAGGAGCCACCTATTAGGGAGTACATACGGTGCTTAATTTTCTGGGTCTGGGATACTTCACTTAATATAATTGTTTCTAATGACATCCATTTCCCGGCAAATTCCAGTAATTCATCATTTTTGATGGCTGAGTAGTACTCCATTGTATAGATGTACTTTTCCTTATCCACTCGTCAACTGTTGGACATTTGGGTTGATTCCATGACTTTGCTATTATAAAAAGTGCTGCTATGTAAAAGTGGAATCGCAGGGTCATATGGCATTTCAATCTTTAATTTCTTTAAGAATCTCCAGACGGCTTGCCAGAGTGGCTGTATGAGCCTGCATTCCCACCAGCAATGTAGGAGAGTTCCCCTCTCTCCACATCCTCTCCAACATTTGTTGTTTGTATTGTGGATTTTTGCCATCCTGACCGGGGTGAGATGATATCTCAGGGAAGTTTTGATTTGCATTTCCCTGATGGCTAAGGAAGTGGAGCATTTTTTCAGATATTTGTTAGACATTTTAATTTCATCCCTGGTAAAGTTTCTTTTAAGTTCCAGGGCCCATTTTTTAATTGGGCCATTGGTTTCCTTGGTGTTTAGTTTTCTAAGTTCTTTGTGCACTCTGGACAGCAGAGTTCTATCAGATGTGTGGTTAGTGAAGATTTTCTCCCATTCTGTGGGTTGCCTTTGAGCTCACGTTACAATCTCTTTATCTGAACAGAAGCTCTTTAATTTCACAAGATCCCAACTGTTGAGAGTTGGTAGCAGTGACTGTGCCATTGGATGTCTGTTTAGGAACTGTTGGCCTAGCCCAATCAGCTCGAGGGAGTTCCCTATTCTTTCAACTATGGTTTTTATAGTCTCTGGCCTTATATCAAGGTCCTTGATCCATTTGGAATTAATTCTTGTACATGGTGACAAGTATGGGTCCAGCTTTAATCTTCTGCATGTGGAGATCCAGTTTTGCCAGCACCATTTGTTGAAGATGCTATTCTTTTTCCATTGGATTCTTTGGGCCCCGTTGTCAAAGACCAAATGGCTGTAAGTTTGTGGGCTTATATCTGGGTCTTCAATCCTTATCCATTGATCTGTGTGTCTATTTTGGAGCCAGTACCAGGCTGTCTTTATAACTATGGATTTGTAGTATAGACTTAGGTTTTGTATGGCAATACCTCCAGCAGTGTTTTTATTACTCAGGATTGTTTTTGCTATCCTGGGTTTTTTGTGCCTCTAAATGAACTTTGAGATTGTTTGGTCAACTTCTTTGAAGAATTGCTTTGGGATTTTGATTGGTATAGCATTGAATCTGTATATTGCCTTTGGTAGGATGGTCATTTTTACGATGTTGATTCTGCCAATCCAGGAACAAGGGAGGTCTTTCCACCTTCTGGTGTCTTCTGCTATTTCTTTCTTTAGGGTTCTAAAATTTTCATTGTAAAGTTCTTTTACCTCCTTAGTTAGGTTTATACCAAGGTATTTCATTTTTTTAGGGGCTATAGTAAATGGGATTGTTTCTCTCAGGGCTTTTTCATTTCTTTCATTCTGGGCATATAGGAAGGCCTCTGATTTTTGCACATTTATTTTGTATCCTGCCACCCTGCTGAACTTCTCAATTAGTTCCAGGAGCTTCCTGGTGGAGTTTTTGGGATCACTCAGGTATAAGATCATGTCATCTGCAAATAGGGATAATTTGACTTCTTCTATATATTTTTTAATTATTTATTTATTTATGAATTTTATTTGAAAGCAAGGCAACTTAGAAGAAATGGACCAATTCCTCAAAAAGAACCAACTATAAAGCCACTACCAAGTTGAAAGAGATAGTTCTAATAGTATTGTAATCATTTACAGATCTCTATCGAACTTTTCACCCATGTACCAAAGAATACACATTTTTCTCAGCAGCACATGGAACTGTCTCCAAAATAGATCACGTATTCGGCCACAAAACAAATCTACACATACACAAAAAAGTTGAAATTCTATCCTGTGCCCTATTAGACCACCACGGCCTAAAGCTGGACATCCACAACACATCAAACAAGAGAAAATACACTAACTCCTGGAAACTTAACAATATGATGCTGAATGAGAACTGGATTCAGGAAGAAATTAAAAAGGAAATTCAAGATTTCCTGAAAGTGAATGATAATGAAAATACAACTTACCAAAATCTCTGGGACACAATGAAAGCTGTTCTAAGAGGTAAGTTCGTAGCTCTTAATGCCTACATCAAAAAAAATGGAAACATCAGAAGTAAACAACTTAACAATGCAGCTTAAAGCTTTAGAGAAACTAGAGCAATCTGTTCCCAAAAGTAATAGAAGAGAGGAGATTAGCAAAATAAGGGGAGAAATATCTGAAATTGAGATTAAGAAAACGATAGAAAAAAATCAACCAGTCAAAAAGCTGGTTCTTTGAAAAAATCAATAAGATTGATACACCCCTAGCTAAATTAACCAAAAGCAGGAGAGAGAAAACCCAAATTAACAAAATCAGAAATGAACTTGGAGTTATCACTACTGATACCCAAGAAATCCAGAGAATTATAACATCATATTTCAAAAACTTATACTCTGTGAAGTCTGACAACACAAAAGAGATGGATGAATTTCTAAGTAAACACAACTTACCTAAATTGAATCAGGAAGTTGTGAATTATTTAAATAGTCCTATAACATATAAGGAAATTGAGGAAGTAATCTTGAATCTTCCCACCAAAAAATGTCCTGGGCCAGATGGATTCAGCACAGAGTTCTACCAGACATTTAAGGAGTTAATAATACCAATACTCCTTAAACTGTTCCATCAAATAGCAAAGGAAGGAACACTACCAAATTCCTTCCTAATTCCTAATACAGACTCACTTAAAAAAGAAAACTATAGGCCGATCTCTCTGATGAACACAGACGCAAAGATTCTCAACAAAGTCTTAGCAAATAGGATTCAAAAACATATTAAAAAGAGTATTCACGGGGACCAAGTAGGCTTCATCCCTGGCACACAAAGTTGGTTCAACATACGCAAATCAATAAATGTAATTCATCATGTAAACCAGTCCAAAGTCCAAGACCACATGATACTCTCGATAGATGCAGAAAAAGCTTTTGACAAGATCCAACAGTCTTTTATGATCAAAACGCTAGAGATAGTAGGAATGGAAGGAACCTTTATCAATATAATAAAGGCTGTATACAACAAGCCCACAGCAAGGATTATGCTCAATGGGGAACAATTGGAAGCATTCCCACTTCGATCAGGAGCTAGACAAGGCTGTCCACTCTTACCACTTCTATTCAATATTGTACTTGAAGTCTTAGCTGAAGCCATAAGACAAGAAAGGGGGACACAAGAGGGATTCAAATCGGCAAGGAAGAAGTCAAGCTATCCCTATTTGCAGATGACATGATCTTATACCTAAGTGATCCCAAAAACTCCACCAGGAAGCTCCTGGAACTAATTGAGAAGTACAGCAGGGTAGCAGGATACAAAATAAATGTGCAAAAATCAGAGGCCTTCCTATATGCCCAGAATGAAAGAAGTGAAAAAGCCTTGAGAGAAACAATCCCATTTACTATAGCCCCTAAAAAAATGAAATACCTTGGTATAAACCTAACCAGGGAGGTAAAAGATCTTTACAATGAAAACTTTAAAACCCTAAAGAAAGAAATAGCAGAAGACACCAGAAGGTGGAAAGACCTCCCATGTTCCTGGATTGGCAGAATCAACATCGTAAAAATGACCATCCTACCAAAGGCTATATACAAATTCAATGCTATACCAATTAAAATCCCAAAGCAATTCTTTAAAGAAGTTGACCAAACAATCTCAAAATTCATATGGAGGCACAAAAGACCCAGGATAGCAAAGACAATCCTGTGTAACAAAAACACTGCTGGAGGTATTGCCATACAGAACCTTAGTCTATATTACAAATCCATAGTTATAAAAACAGCCTGGTACTGGCTCCAAAATAGACACACAGATCAATGAATAAGGATTGAAGACCCAGATATAAGCCCACAAAATTTCAGCCATTTGGTCTTTGACAAAGGGGCCCAAAGAATCCAATGGAAAAAGAATAGCATCTTCAACAAATGGTGCTGGCAAAACTGGATCTCCACATGCAGAAGATTAAAACTGGACCCATACTTGTCACCATGTACAAGACTCAAAGATAAATCTATGTAATACCTACAGTAATTCCAAGGATTATGAACAGGAAGGATGGGGTTGGAGGGCCACACCAGAAACAAGGAGAGAGGGGAGCATGTTACAGCAGATAAAATAGGCCTCCATCAAGGACTGCAAGGGGTGACATACAGTGCCCATCAGGATGGAGTGAACGGCATTGCAGGAGCAGCAAAACTGCAAAAGAAAATCAACAAACCACAATACAGAACTTCAGAGACTCTATATCAATCACCTAGAACTAGGGCAGACTAATCTCTCCCCACCCTGAAGGCAGGGACATTTGCGGAAGAGAGGGTGGTAAGATTGTAAGATTCTTGCAAAAGGATGGGAGGAGCAATGATTTGCAAGATACTCCACACAAGTTAGGGCCGAAGCAATCATAATTGGACTTTGCATGCCCTGCACAATGTTCAACACACTATTGACCTCACAAAGTCTAGCATCTGCTAAAGGCACCAAGGCAAGGGATTGACAGCCACAGTAGTGTTCCTATGCTTAAGGGGAACACAGGAAAGGGTTCAGGGAAATGCCACTGGGTCCTTGTATGTCATCGGAGAGGAGGGCCCAGAGGAGAGTCTGGCATGCACATTAAAGGACTCTCTGGGATATGGGGGGGAGGCACTGTGGGATTGGAAGGGAGGGGTGAGGGAAGGGGAAGCAGGAGGTTCAGGGGGAGGAGAAGGGAGGGAGGGAAGTGGTGTACCTATTAAGTTTGTATGAGCAGAAATAATAATAAAAAATTTATTTTAAAAAGCATAGGAAACTACTGAAAATTAATATATATTAATTAGTCATTATTTTCAGGAGATATATCCATTGCTGCTATAATGCATTAGAACAAATCTGTGGGTTAAAGAAATTTACAAATTTATCATGACAGTGATGTGGTATACAATATTTCACAGCAGATGTGTACACTTTCAAAAAAATTGCGTGGGAACTGACTAATCAACACTTCACGGTGAAAGAAGAAAAATCTTGAGAAGCTCCATGCTTCTCTGACTAATGCTGATGGGGAAGAAAAGGTGAATGTTTTCCTCAATGGTTTACCCACTGATGTAGGATGCTTGCTGGAGCATGAATCATGACAGGGATATGTCATCAAAGACAAATTAGATGAAACATAGTGTGACGCACAAGTGAAAATATTTGAAAATAGAAAGGAGTCTGGCAAGGGAGATGAATGGTTGTAAGAGGAAAAGAAGGGGGATGGGTTTTGGGACTAAGGGCTGAAAATAATAAATTCACTATATCCATGCATGCAACATTAAAAAATAAAAGGATGGAAAAAAGAAAAGCAAATATAAAAGAGATTCATTTTCACATATTGCTATTGATTGGGATGTTATTTGCTCTCCAGAAATCAAGTTGAAAATTGTTGAGAAGCATTATGACATTTACTCATGAGGGAATAAATGTTGCTTTTGCAGTACTGAATTAATTATTGTAGGAATAAGTAACTTCTCTATCCCCTGGAACTATTTAGCACAAAAGCAGGTGGCTAGAAAGTGATGTGCCCCTTGGTACTTTACCACAGCTTGACACATTCACTTTCCTTTTCATTTTCACACCATGTTATGAAACAACATACGTTAATATGCCAAGAAGATGCTAGTGCCATGCTTTTGAATTTTGCAACCTTCAGACTCAAGAGCCAAAATAAGCCTTTATTTTTTGTAAAGCACTCAGTTTCAGATAATCTGTTATAATGACAGGAAACACATCCAAAGATTACTTATATTGAAAACACCCAGCGTTAGCAAGTATTAGAGAGCAAGAATTTGTTGAACGGTTTTCATGGAGCCGTAAATCAATGTTTCTGCAGGTCATTTGGGTAATATATATCAAAATGTAAGATGTCACTTATGAGAATTTGTCCGTAGTGGTACAAATGAAAGAAAATCTATGGAAGAGTACTTTAAAGCAAAATTCATGACTACAAATGATAGAGTGAAAAAGGAAAAACTATTTTTGAGAAGAGAAAAAGAGGAAAAAGTGATCACAGAAAAGCCCAAAAGGACCTCATAAAAGTACAGAGCCATTTCAATTTCAAGCTTGGATGCAGAGACACTGTTGCTTCAAGCAGTCAGGTAAGGTAGAGAGTAACAATCCAGATAATAGCAGAATGGCAATTATTGTTACATCCATGTTCATAGTAGCTGTTTTCATAAGAGCAAGGAAATAGAATCAGACTATCCATCCACCAATGGATGAATGAATAATGAAAATGTGGTACTTATACGCAATGGGATACTATTCAGCTATCAATAAAAATGAAATTGTGAAATTTGATGGCAAATAGATGGAACTGGAAAATGTATTGAGCAAGGTATCTTAGACACATAAATAGAAATGATGAATGTATTCTCTTATATGCAGATGCAAGCACTGAAATTCTGATTTGTGTGCTTAATTTGAAATTCCTGTAACAGACAGATTATTTGAAAGGGACCATTATGTGGAGGTAAGAGGGAGGGAGAGGATGAAGATATTAAAGGAGAAATATCAAAGACCATAAGCAGTAAGGTGAAAAGGGAAATAATGTAGAGGAGGGAAATACTTAAAGGGGAAGGGAGGTAAAGAAAGAGGGTACAGGTAGGACTGAAAGAACAACAAAAAGCACTACGATGGTAAGAATCGATCAGATAGAAACTTTCTATATTAGAAATATAACAAAGAGGACCTGGAGAGGTGGCTCAGGGGTTAAGACTCTGCCTTGTAGGCGGAAGGTCCTGAGTTCGGATCCCAGATCCCACGTATAGACGCCAGGCGGAAGCGGGGGCGGCCTGCGCTTCTGGTCCTGGTAGGGCGGAGCCTGTGAATCCCGGGGCAGAAGGAGGTGGAGGCGTCCATGGTGGTTCGCGAATTCGTCCGTGGTTCTACACACACACACACACACACACACACACACACACACAGACACACATACGTGCACAGTTGAATAAAAAAAATTTAAAAAAAATAATAAAAGAAAAAAAAAAGAAATATAACAAAGAGTTGTTTTTTTTTTTTTTTTCAAAAGAAGGTTGTGAACAGACATGCATGTGGGACCTGTGCTCTTTCAGGGGGGAACACAGAGAAAGGCAGATTTTGTATACTGGAAAAAATGTACTATGATGTACTATGATGCTGCTACTAGAAGTCATAAGCAATTAAACAAAATCACAAATACTAAATATGTGATATCTCCTAAGAATATACTGTTCACAGAGGTCTCAAAGGCCATGCAAATAGTACAGGATTTTGCTATTGCTCTTGGTTGCTCTCTAGAAACTGACAGTAAGAGCCTTATTGCTGAAGATACTACACATGTTGAGACTATGAATGGAGTGAGTATACTCAAACATAATAAAGTCTATGTATGACAAACCTGTAGCAAATACCATGATGAAAAGAGAAATCGTCAAAAACAGTTCCACTAGTACAAAAAATAAAACAAGAACATGCGCTATGTAAATTCATTTTCAATATAATGCTGTCTGTCTTAGCTATAGGAAAAAGATAAGAGAAGGCAATAAAAGGGATACAAATCAGAAAATATGAAATCAGAGAATCTCTCTTTGCTGATGATATTATTCTATATATTAGACACACCAACTACTCTACAAAAAAACTCTTAGTAGCTCTTAGAATCGATATATACTTTCAGAAAAGCAACAGGATACAAAAATTAAACATAAAATCATTTGCCATCCTATATGCCAATCACAAACATATTGACATAGAAATCAGGGAGCAATCTGATTCACAATAGCTAAAAAAAACCACCTGGGAATAAATATAGCCAAAGAAATGAAAGAATGAAAAGTTCAAAATGATAATGAAAGACCATGACGAATAAACTAGAAGATTGGAAGATCGCCAATGCTCATGAATCAGTGGAATAAATATTGTGAAAATGATGAAGACATCCTATCTAAATAAATCTGCATATTCAATGTAATCTTAATCAAACTTTTAGGATCATTCTTTGCAGAAATAAAAAAATCTTAAAATGCATATGGGAATAAGGTCAAGGGTAGGCAAGGCAATACAGAGCAAAAGGAATTTTGCTGGATGTATCACATACCAAATTTCAATGCATACTCCAGAGCCATAATATTAAAAGCAACATAATACTGGTACAAAAATTGACATATAGTTCAACAGAATTCAACAAAAGTTAGGCAAGTTTTTGAGCAGCCATGCTGGAACCATCTCTGAAGGTCTTTGACAGTCATCCCCCACTACTAGGATTACCCTGAAGGAACACACCTTACTAATTTGGAGGAACTGATTTTAATCCTCCACAGACATAAAATCACCAACTTCGCCCAATCCTCTGTTTATGAAAGGTTATGGAGATTAGTTCTCCAATGTAGATAAGCCCTACCATGAGGTTACAAAATAAACTGAGTTGGACCCCAATATGAATAGACCAACGAGATGTCCAAAGCTCCAGGCAAGTTTGTATAAACTGGAGCTAACCATAAGGAAAAGCTGCTTTTCCCAGTCCTACCTGAAACTATAAATAACCCTGACCCTAGTAGACATCTTTGTCTCCCTTGTCCCTCATGGGACTCCATGTCTGGAGTCCATGAGTTCCTTTCATTTCCCTTGTCCTTCATAGATTCCATGTTTGGAGTCCATGAGTTCTCAACTCTCTTACCCCTTGTGGGTTCATGCCCATGAGTTCCATTCTTTATCTCCTGTAATAAACTCTGCCTTAATCCTCTACAAGTGTTCTGGCTCCAATCTTTGACTCTGAACACAGGAACCTGGAAATACATTAAACCCTAGAGAAGCCGTGACATTTTGGCCAGCACAGCCAGGAGCTGAAACCTACAACAGAGGCGCTGGGGAGATGACTCATGGTTAAAATCTTTGTCTCATAAGCAAAAGGAACTGGGATCAGATCCCCAGAACCCACGTAAAAATGCCAGGTGGGTATGGCAGCAGCCTGTACTTCTGGCTTTGGAAGGGGGAGCCTTGGAAACTCCAGAAAAAGCCTTAACATGGTAGAACAATACAGGATGATCCAAACACCCTCTTTCTCTCTCTCTCTCTCTCTCTCTCTCTCTCTCTCTCTCTCTCTCTCACACACACACACACACACACACACACACACACACATACACAAATGCATGTGCACACATACACATGCAAAAAATATTTAATAGAAGACCAGAAAATAAATCCATACAACTGGAAACACCTATTTTTGCCTAAGATGCCAACATTATACATTGGTGAAAAGACATAAACTTCAACAAATGATTCTGGGAACAATGAATATCACTATGTGAAGAGTGAAGATCTTTTGCCCTACAGAAAAAAGTTCAAATGGATCAAGGACCTCAACATATGACATTATATTTTGAAAGCTTTAAAGGAAAAAAAAAAAGTAAGGAATACATTTCTGTATATAGGCAGAGATGATGGTTTTCTGAATAGGACTCCAGAAATAAGTTCAATACTCAACAAATAAAATCCCGTGGGGGGGGGAACCTTTATACAACAAAGGAAGCTGTAAATTGAGAAAAAGGACCGCCTACAGAGAGAACATTTGTCAGGAATATGCCAAAAACTAAAACTGAACATCAAAGAATCAAATTACCCAATTAAAAGTGGGTTTGAGAAAAATTTTCAATATAAAAAAATATTAATGAGTAATACATATCTCAAAAATGTGTTCAATAGTCATCAAGGAAATGCACATCAAAGCTAAGATTCTGTCTCACCCTCAGTCAGAATAGGCAACTTCAAAAATACAAATGACACAAATGCTGGTTTGGATGTGGGGAAATAACCTTTACTAATGCAGCCACTTGCAAATCAATGTAGAGGGATGCTAAAAATGCAAGAATAGGGACCTGAATTTAAGCTGCCTCAGCACCAGAGGCAGTCACGGGAGGCCATTTCACAGTGAGAGCACCAAACATTGACAAGCCAACAAGCACAAGCAAAAAGAGGCTCAGTTTATGCAAGGAAGTACACAAAACTTAACTGTGGCCTTGGCCACTGTTCTATAGTAATTTCCCCAAATTGAAATATTCCATCAATAAGAAAGACTCGTTAAATCTTAGAAAATTCTGAAGTGACATTTTTGATGAGCCTGAAAGGAGGTTCATTAAGTCTCAAGAAGTTCATGAAATTGACAAGGTTCACGGAGCTCTGTTTCAAGGTGAAGGAAGTAGTAACAGCTTCCAGGAGACTCTTACCAGTTGACGCCTGCCCATGAACCATGCAGGAAGCTGCAGGGTTGCAGTTTTCATGAATCGTCATCCATGTTGGGATGGAGTTTTCAGTGATACAGCTGTCTTTAAGTCATCCCCCACTCTTGTGTGGGAGCCCTCACCCATGCCCAGATAAATTCATTGGTTTACCAAGTTGGATTTTGGTGTTGTCATTACTTTGCCCCAAAATTGGTTTCTTATCTTAGGTAAATGGACATTTGCGTGGTGTCCATCCAGAAAAGTATTATGCAACACTTGGCATAGTTGGCAGGACGCAGAGGATGAGTTGAGGAGGAGCGGTTACATCTTCCTGACTATGGAGAGCAAGGCATGCAGCTGAGGCTAGACCAACCACTAGAAGGAAGAGCATTCGTGGGAGTAATGCTAATATGCCCATCATTCACCATGCAGTGTGGCAGTGTGCCTTCTTGCTATGGTGGCGGTTGAATGACCCCTCTGTGGTATGGCATGACATACCTGCTTGATGAATGGCGGGTACCTTGCAAGTATGGAGATGTTCCTTCAGAGTAGTCCTGAGGCAAGACTTACTGTCAAGGTTCTGTGACACTGTTCTGATTGATGTTTAGTCAGAAATGCATTTGAGGCTAAGGCCCATGAGGGAACTTGTTTACATAAAGGAGCAAATACAGTGGGAAAGACGCTGCTAGTATCCACTGGGTTAGCCTCTGAAACGGTGAGTAAACAGAGAAAAAGAAAGGATGAGACAGAGGTGCTGAATTGCAGTTTTTTAAGACTAGTTCACCGAAGGAAAAGAGAGTGCAGGTGGCGTCAGCCCTAAAGACCCCTTCTAGGCTCCAAAACTGGGAACTCATCAGAAGAGTCAGATAGAAGGAAGAGAGCGTGGTAGAAATGACAAAGAATATAAGCTCAGGTTCAACCACGAATAGAGAAAAAGCGAAGATACAGGATTCAAGAAGATACGCACTGGGGGTGCATAAGAATGGCCCAAAACAAGAAACACGATAATCAGGGAATATTCAGCAAGTAAACTGCTTGAATTGGGAAAAGATTTTATTTTTCGTTTGCTTATTTTCTCATGTACATTTGTGGATGGCATGTATGTGTAGGTACATTTATGCGTGGATGCATAAGCCTATGAGTGAGTGACCTTACATGAAAAGGTCCAAGGGAAACACCAGGAATCACCCTTAACCACTCTTATACCTTATTTTAGTGAGCCTGGGTCCCTAAAGAAACGCAGAGCACATCATTAGGGCTAGTGTGGCTAGGAAGTTTGCTCTGAGAAGTTCCAGGCTTCCCACTTTCTAGGGCAGAAATTTTCAGTGGGCCATCATCTCTAAACATCATTTTTACCTGGAATGGGGAATAAAAATTCTGGTCATTCTGCTTGCATAGCAAGTGCTTTAACTGCTGAGCCATTGCTCTCATAACCCTGGGAAAACTAAAACAATAAAACGGTATGTGACAACCTGGCTTATGAGGCTGTTGGATAAGTGGGCAGTAAGGAGAAACGGTGCTGTGAAATTTACTAACAAAATACTGAACCACCCTCCTCTTATCTATTGTAATGCTTCAGAAATCAAGGCAAGGTAACCTCTTAACTACTCTCATAGGGTACTGTTCCCCTGGGGTGAGGTGATTCTTACAATTCGCCCACTATGTCTCTTTCTACAGCATATATTCTTTATTAAAAATTTTATATCAATTATGATATCATAATACCTTTAACCCACACCTTAGGCTTGTTATTCCTGCATGACATTATCTAAAACTAAATCCTTTCTACTAGGATTCCCCCAGTAGTTCCTTGATCAGACCTATGTAACAGGAAATGTAATTCCCTACAGAAATTTTTTAATTGGATGTCTTCTGACTTTGACTATAATCTGCTTTGTAGTGGTGCTTCTAGTTTCAGGATTAATTATCTGTTCACTGGTATGTTTCATCCCTTATACTATCCTCTTCTCATGTATTACTTTATCTTCAGGCTATAGACCTTATAAATTCAGATTGGCTGACCCCACAATTCCTAATTTAAACATAAGGATGAAAATTATTATTTTAAGAAGAGGTAAGGTAACTTGTCTCCTTGTAATTTTCTTGATTTTTTTCTTTAATGCTCTTTAGCAAAAATTTATGTTATTCTACCCAGTAGCTTTTATAATATTTAGAAGTGACTACTGTAAAACTGAATTTTAGAAGTTAGAATGTGGGAGCTAAGGAGATGGATCAATGGTTAAAGTACTTGCCACACAAGCAAAAGGACCAGAGTTTAGACCTAGGTCAGACCCCATGGAAAAATGAGTGACAGGTGTGGTAGTACACCTGTAATTACAGTCTGGGAAGATTGACCCTAGAAATCCCCAGAGCCACATAGCTATCAAGACTAGCTCCATAGATAAGCTCTAGATTTAATTAGAAAGTAGCCTTAAAACAATAATTCGAAACAACAAATGAGGATGATTCCAAATATCTAACCCTGGTCTTGACAGACACATGCAAATTGCTTGTTTTAAACTGCACACATCTGGGCACTTGCACACATGCTAAAATTATGCATACACACGTACCCCCATACATACATAGAGAGAGAGGGGAGAGAGAGAGAGAGAGAGAGAGAGAGAGAGAGAGAGAGAGAGAGAAATTAAAAACCACGCTTAGAAAATTTTCTTATTACGCATTGCAAGAAAAAAAATGCTCCTCTTCCCTTATAGCACTTACTTGAACTACTTCTCTGATATTTGTATATCTTTCCTCTGTCCCTTTGGTAGGTGTACTAATTGTTTGGAGACTTTTGTTATCCTTATAGAAACTTTAAAATATATCCTTGAAATCTAAATATCAAGGGAGATAGTATCCATATCTGATTCTCAGCCAGGACATTCTTACTAAGGCCTTGTTTTAACTTTAACTACATGCTTCTCAAAGAGACATGAGAAGTTGAATTATCTCTATTATTCTTTCATTTGAAGTGATTAGGTAGAACTGATTATTTCTTAGTTACTAGAATGTGCAGTGAGTCTTAAAAATATAAAAATTCAGTGTGGTTAAGTTCTCTTACATGAGGACAAGCTAGTGTTCATTTTGAGAACATATATGTAAATGGATTGTATCTTTGCCTAATATATTAAAGGGTCTTTTTTCTAGGATTATCTATAATTTACTTTACACTTTACTTATATTTGTTTGATAATATTGTTGTGAGTTTCTGGATCACTGTATCTTACCAAACAAAAGAAGTCATACATTCACAAAATATCCTTTTAATGTTGCACTCTAAGGACTATGTCAAAAGAAGTCAAACCTACTGTAATTCTATAATTGCTAGAAACACCACTTTCCTCTGTGATTTTTGTTAAAATAAATAGAAAGGTTCATCAGATAACAAAGCTAACATGAGAGAGAACCTTAAAAAAATTAGCTTCCTGCACTGCAATGAGACGGCTAGTTCTACACAATAACTGACAAATCAACATTCCCCAATGGATAAGCGAGGATCTCAAGAGGTACAGCACCACCCAAAGAGAATCTTTGGGGCAGGTACTGGACAAGAAAAGGGGAGCTTCTCCACTCATAGGTTTGCCCACTGACGGGCCACTTGTGCCACTGAGGTCACCAGGAACTTGCTTGTACAGGTGAGCTCACATGCAGAGAGACATGGGAGTAGGAAGGAGATGCTTGGAATGGAGAACTGGAGGAGGGTAAGAGAAAAGAGAATGGGAGAGGAGGAGGGATAGGGGGCAAAGACACATAAATCTGATCTGTTTCTCTAAGAAAGTTTCAAAGAATAAAGAAAATAAGAAATATGACTATTTTGGACAGAACAGGAAAATACATTGAGTAAGGTATCCCAGACATAGAAGGACAAATGCTAAATGTTCTCTCTTTTTTTAAAAAAATTATTTTTTCAAACGTTTTTTAATGTGTGTGTGTGTGTGTGTGTGTGTGTGTGTGTGTGTGTGTGTGTGTGTCAGAGAGCACTGTGCGTTGCTGTGGAGGACCAAGATGACTTTGGAAATCATCCTGGACTTCCTGGATTGCTTCTACCTCCTATCTCCTTTATGCTTTGCTTTGAGATTTCCCAGGCTCGGCGCACCAGGGCAGGAAGTGCAGCCTCCCAGCCCCAGTCATTTCTATTTGGCATTTTTGACCAGTGACCTTCTGCCTGGGAGGCAGAGTCTTAACCAGTGAACCATCTCTCCAGCCCCAAATGTTCTCTTATATTCAGATACTGTTATTGAATCTTTAGATTTGTGTACTTAACTAGAAATACCTATAATGTCCAGAAAACATGAAATAAAAATAAAAAACCATAAAAAGAAATATGAACTTTTTCAGGACATAGTTTTAAAAGGAAGGAAATAAGAACAGTAACAACCATGGACATTATGGTATTAAGAGTGGACCTGGATTCTTTTTTAAAAAATATTTATTTATTTTTGATGGCTGAGTAGTATTCCATTGTATAAATATACCACATTTTCATTATCCATTAGTCTACCATTGGTCATTTGCGTTGGTTGCATGACTTTGCTATTGTAAATAGGCCTGCAATGAACATAAACGTGAGGGAAGGGGAAGGAGGACCTCAAAAGAAAGGAGACAAAAGAACACACTTCAATAGAGAAAATAGGCCGTGGTTAAGTATTGTATGTAAGTAGCGAGACATCTGGTGCAGCTCACTCTCACTTCCCTTCCTAGTCACTTGGTACTGAACATGATTAAACCATCCAGAAAATGGGACACTGACCCCCTTCCACATACACCGCTGTGTCCTACTCCTATTCTTCCATCTACCTTTGAGTCTCTTCTTATATTAAGATATTCGTTTAAACAGTCTTTTATCTTTGGTTAGGAGGTGACCTTCCATACCAATCAGGATGCAGCCAATGGCAGTGCAGGAAAAGCAAAACTGAAAACAACAACAAACCATAATTCAGAACCCACAGACCCTACATTAATCACCTGGAACCAGACCAGCCAAATCTCTCCCCATCCTAAAGCTCAGGAATCTGGTGGAAGAGGGGTGGCAAAATTGTAAGACCCTAACGATATGCAATGATATGCAGGATACTCCACACAAGTCAGGGCTGCAGCAGCCAAGATGTAGCCACAATGTGATTGGACTTTGCCTGACCTGCACAATGGCTGACATATCAATGACCCCCCCCCCCCAAAGTCTAGTACACATCACAGGGGAGAAGGCTTCAGGCAGTAGGATCTTTAGAGGCAAGGGGTTAAACAGTCATAATAGAGTTCCCATACTAGTGGGCAGCTCAAGAAGGAGCTCCAAACTATGCCACTGAGTCCTGAACCCTCACTGGGGTGGAGGACTCAGGAGGGTTCAGTGCCCACATAAAAGGATGCTTCAGGGGATGGGAGGGAGGAAGTAGGAGGCACCAGGAGAGAGGGAGGGAAGAAGGGGGGTGAAACGAAGAGGGGGAAGTGGGGAAGAGGTTGGGGGTTAGGAAGGGGGAGGGAGGGGAGGAGTTACCTACTGAGCTTGTATGATTAGGCAAAAAATAAAATGTGGAAAAAAATTTATTTTGCGTGTGTGTGTGTGTGTGTGTGTGTGTGTGTGTGTGTGTATCAGAGGGTACTGTGTGTCCCTGTGGAGACCCAAGGGTGACTTTGGGAATCCTTTCGGATTGCTTCTACCTCCTTTTTGCTCTGCTCTGGGATTGTCAGTCGCCAGCCCTGGGCCAGAAGTGCAGGCAGCAGCCATTTCTGCCTGGCGTTTTTACATTTTTTACTCAGGACCTCAAAAGCAGAATCTTCACCCTTGAGACATCTCTCCAGGCCAACTTAAATTCTTCAGGGAAATCTCTCCAAAGCCTCAAAATCCACAGAGCCCCCAGAACAAAGTGGCCATGTGAATTTTTATAGCTTCTCTCAAGTGTTACAGGCGTTTGCACATCATGTGGCCTAGTTTACTTTGGCCTAAATGCAAGAAGTCAAGACAACTGACAAAAGCAGGCTGTAATTCAAAGTCGTCTGGGTCCTGGGTTGAGGGGACAGAGGTCAGGCTTGCTTGCAAGTCCAAGTGGAAGGGAGCTGTCAGGGATAGGGAAGAAGCTGTGTGTGGGTGTGGCCTGGTTTCTGAGAGAAATAGCCAGATTTGCAATCTAATAGGTTTTTTTTTTTTACTTAAAAAACACATTTTCTACACTTAGCTTCATAGTATGTTAATATATTCTATTCACAACAATTATTGTCAATACATAGCATATCTTGTCTTTGGAATATTTCAGAAATACACCTACCTTCACTGTGGCTCTTAATATGAAGTGCTTCAGTATGGTGAAATGAAGCCTATTTGTGTTTGGAAATTTTATAATCCCAGGTATATTATAGACAAGATGAAAAGAGTTTCTGAGAGAAGATGGCTTTCTTTCCCACCACCATAATTAGTGCTGAAACATCAAGGTCAGATATTGGGACAAACTTTATCTTTCCTGAACAAACTAACTGTTTTGCCTATGGTGCAGTTTAATGGTGGAGTTTAGTTAATCAATCTCCAGTGCTATGTGACAACAATTATATATTTTCTTTATTTGGTTTTATGTAATTATACCATCCCACACAAATATAGGGAAAATGTCTAAAATGGTTAGGCAGTTAGTTACATATTAGAAAGTTTAGAGGACATTACAGCTAGACTCTCCCTCATGATCAACAAATTGTGAACCCAAAGAGTAGAACTGTGGGAATAATTGCTTAATCAAAAGAATAAGACCTGAGTCATTTCTCTAATTCTGGGAGGAATCATGATGGTTTACACTGCCTATAAAGATATTCATTGATACCTAACTCTGGTACCAGGAACCCTAAACCTTACAAGATTACTATCTAGCAGCAGGTTTTCTTCAAAAGAACAAGGACATATACCATAGTCTCTACTTTAAGAATGAAGTCAATTGTTGGGGTCCTGCCTGCATAGGTAGTGAGCGAATGCTGTGAGAATGGAGGGCGTGGCTAGAGAGCCACCAGACTGAGGAGTGAAGGGACTGCAATCCACTGCAGAGTGATGCTGGGCGTGGCGGCCCGAATGACCAACAGCAACATGGCCAATGCCCTGGCCAGTGCCACGAGTGAACGCTGCAAGGGGGGCTTTGTGGCTGCTGAGATTGTGAACAGCAATGGCGAACTGTACCACAAGCAGTGCTTTGTGTGCGCCCAGTGCTTCCAACAGTTCCCAGAACTGTGTTATCAAAGCCATGAACAACGGCTGGTACCCTGAGTGACCTCTGCCAGGAAGTGCTGGCAGACATCAAGTTAGTCAAGAATGCTGGCAGATGCCTGTGCCGCCCATGTCATAATCCTGAGAAAGTCAGAGGCCTTGGGAAATACATCTGCCAGAAGTGCAAATCATCATCGACAAGCAGCCTCTGATCTTCAAGAATGACCCTTAGCACCCAGACCACTTCAACTGTTCAGCTGTGGGAAGGAGCTCACTGCTGATGCCCGAGAGCTGAAAGGGGAGCTGTGCTGCCCGCCATATCGTGACAAGATGGGGTCTGTATCTGTGGTGTCTATCGGCGACCTATCGAAAACAGCATAATAAATGCCATAGGCGCGCAGTGGCATGTGGAGCATTTTGTTTGTGCCGAGTGAGAAAAACCTTTTCTTGGACATCGCCATTACGAGAGAAAAGGCCTGGCTTACCGTGAAACCCATTATAACCAGCTGTTTGGTGGTGTTTCCGCTGTAACCGTGTCATAGAAGGTGATGTGTTCTCTGCCCTCAACAAGGCCTGGTGCATGAACTGCTTTGCCTGTTCTACCTGTGATACCAAATTAACACTCAAGAATAAATTTGTGGAGTTTGACATGAAGCCTGTCTCTAAAAAGTGCTATGAGAAATTTCCTCTGGAGCTGAAGAAGAGACTTATGAAATTAGCTGAGACCTTAGGAAGGAAGTAATTTCCTGTGTTTGACCTTTCAGAGATAGATTACCAACTTACTTGACTCGTTCCTCCCATATTTAATGCTATGTCAAAGCATTTGAGAGAGAAGAATGATTTTCTTCATTTTCCTTTTTCACATTAAAAAAGAAGAAAAATTTATAATCTGTATGTTAAACAGATGAAATCAAGACTTGTCTTTATTTAGCCATATCAGTTTATCAGCACATAGGCTATACAGCATAAGACACATGTATAGATTCTAATTTTAATTAAAGTTCCCAAATTAAATGTAACATAAAAACAAAGGAGTCAGCTTTTACATGGTTCTGATTTAAAAAAAAATCTGTGAGCATTATTTTCCTTTGTAGTCAAAATAAAATCTCTTTCTCTCACTATCAGGGAGGGTATAAAGAAAATGTAAACAGTCAGGACAAATCTTATGCAGTCTCAGTAAGCTTATCAAATTATTACCTATAAACTGCATATACAAATTCCTAAGAAGTAAATGTACTCAGAACTACTTGACTTTTTTTGTTACTAAACACAAAAATCATTGCACTTATTTTTTTATTTTATTCTTTATAAGCTTCTTCCTTCATACAATTTACTTAATATAGTTTTAGCCAGCAAGAGTATCTTTTAAATTTTTGTGAAGAAAACAAATTTTAGGAGGTATCTGAAAATACAGCATAATTTCAATATTGGAAAAAAAATTATGCTTTTAAGCTTACTGCCAAATATATACTATTTTAATAGTAGATAAAATGCAATACTATGTCTCTTGGAATGTATCATCTTAAAGAGGTGGGTAAAACAGGATGCAGTGTCCCGCCTTTGTGATCCCAGCACTTGGGAGGTAGAGGCAGGAGAATCCAGAATTCAAGCCAAGTCTTAGCCTCACAATAACTCTGAGGGCAGCCTGAGCTACATGAGATACTGTCTCAAAAAGATGGACATGTATATCACATTGCCTTTATAACTATGCTAATAAGTGTGCTTCATATGTAATCAAACTTGCCTTGTCATGGATAATAGCCTAATCAGGAATTCTAGCTGTTTCATATAATGCATATAATGACTGAGATTTGTAAGTTTAATTTACCACTGATGTAACTAAGTTCAAAATTACTTTCTCCTGCCCATGGAAATTAATCCCTATCATCTTTGAAAGATGTTGATATGCTTCAAGTTTTTCATGTTCTATTTCTTAATTGGATTTTATTTACTATAAGTAAAGAGCATAAATGACACATCTAAATTGTAAGAGGTTTAATTTAGGTTAAAATTAGTGGATTAGTCTACTTCATACAAAGTTTTATCCTGAAATATCCAAACATTCTTCCTAGATAAACTCATTATGCAATGATAAGAACATTTTTTCATGTTTCTGCTGCTGGCGCTATGTTACCTCTGGGGAAAAAAGTTGTCAAGTTAATATGCTTTCAAGATGAAAATAAGTGGGATGTGTGTCTCCCACCTATGATCCCAGCATTTGGGAAACTGAGGCAAAAGACTGTATTGAATTGACAGTCAATATGGGGAAGATGTGAAATACTGTCTTAAAACTTAAAAAAAAAAGATAGCCCATTGTTTTACCATAAAGAATATCTCAGGGGGTTGGAAATATATGAGGACCTGAGTTTAATCCTCAGCACCCACATTAAAAAAAAAGTGACTGTACATAATGCAGTGCTGGGGAAGCCGAAACAAGCAGATTCCTGGGAATAACTGGCCAGCCCACCTTACCTAAGGTCCCAGTAAGCGATGCTGTTAAAAAGAGAAATAAACATGATCGTGCGACTACTGAGGAGTGACACCTAGGTTGACGTCTGCTCCACACGCATGCACTCACACAGGTACACGCACCTACCCACATATACACAGAAAGGAATATCTCAGGATGCTACTACTCTGCCTTTAAAATACTTATATGCATGATTTTAAAAAATATTTAATTATTCATATCACCAAATACTGTTACTATGTTTAGTGCTTAGATAACGTGTAACCAGTAAGGTTAAAGAAAGTTAAAGAGAATTATAAATGACTAAAGATAATCATTACATGGTTTATATTTGTTCAGTAGTTCAAAACTGTCTTTGACTAAGAGTCAAAATCTCGTCCATATGCCTTTGTCAGTTAATAATGACCAGCAACAAATATTTTGGAAGTATTGATTAAATATATTTATGAAATACAGTTATGAAATACAGACAAAGTAGAATTTGTAGTATATGGTCTTGATGCTAAGATCTTATGTATTCCTATACCAGAAATATGGAACAGAAAAGCAAGACTCCATACATTCTTAATAACTTCAAAGATGCATGGTTCTAACTTGATTGCCTTTGCTTTACACATTGTGCACAGCCAGGTGTACCTATATCCAGAGGCCCCACAGCTAACTTGCTTCGGCCTCTTCAGATATGAATGAATATTTCCTAGAAATTGAACCTTGCTAGGCTTTCATAGGGTGGAGTCATTTATCTAGATGCACTGCTTTCTTCCTTGCATGGAGTGTCGTTGGAGCCCTTTGAGTGGCAAAGGACATTGAGGAGATTTAATTAGAGTAGATGACAAACTTGTTTTAGCTCATGTAGTTCATGAAATGTGCCTGAGTGCTGACACTTATGCCAGGATGCTTCTTGTTAAAGTCCTAGGAAGAATATGAAAATTCACCCTTCCTACCAGTCTCTAAGCATTCTTTTGTTATTAGCTGGCCTAATATAACTGGGAAAAATCAATACAAGTACCATAAAATATTTTTGGATCACATTTAAAGCTTTATTAACAGTGTACCTAAAATAGGTCATTTTACCTCATCTGTTTGCCAAAGTAGCCATTAATAAGTTAAGGAAATTTTGAGGCAGGCTGATGTTTTATCATAGACTGTAAACTTTATAGCAGGGAACTACATCAATGATTAGGCTTTTTATGGAGCAACTGTTGCATTGTACCTTTGGTGCTAAATAAATATTCATAATTATTAATTGCTAAAAAACGAATGAATCCAAATGGCTCTGTCAATTATCTGGAAAGGAAAGTGACCTTCAACTGAACTTGCCTGTACCTGAGAGCTTAAAAATGATCTAATGGCCGAATAAAATGCAAACTCTCTCTCTCTCTCGCTCTCTCGCTCTCTCTCTCTCGCTCTGTCTCTCTCTCTTTCTCTTGCTCTCTCTCGCTCTCTCTCTGTCTCTCGCTCTCTCGCTCTCTCTCTCTCGCTCTCTCGCTCTCTCTCGCTCTCTCTCTCTCGCTCTCTCTCTCTCTCGCTCTCTCTCTCTCGCTCTCTCTCTTTCGCTCTCTCTCTCGCTCTCTCTCTTTCTCTCTCTCTCTCACTCTCTCTCTCGCTCTCTCACTCTCTCTCTCTCGCTCTCTCTCTCTCTCTCTCTCTCTCTCACACACACACACACACACACACACACACACACACACACGCACATACTAAAAATAAAGATTGTATGAGTCTGAAGGGGAAAAGGGGTACAGCCTGACACAATCTTCTGGACATTATAGGGTTGTTACATTCACTGCCACTTGCCACTTGAGTGTATTCTGCTTTGCAAGGATCCCTTTAGCCATTCTTAACTATTACTCCTCCAGAACATGCTACTTTCCACTATGCAATCTCCTGATCTACTACACAATATTCTGTGTGTTTTATAAATTCTTTCAATGCAGTTCCCAAGGATCAGGAAACCAAACAGAGTCTAAAACAAGATCCTGGTGTCAATACCGCTTCCTGTGCTCCTTCAAACTGCCAAGAGACAATCATTCACTGGGAAGACTGGAATAAGTGGCAGTAAGATTGCAACAGTCTGGGGCTGAAGAAAGGGGTTATGTCTCTGTCTCACAAACAGAAGGACCTGAGTTCAGATCCCAGATCCCAGCTGAAAATGCTGAGTGGAAATGTAATCATACCATCCCATATAAATGTAGGGAAAATACCTAAAATGATTAGGCAGTTAGTCATATATTAGCAAGTTTAGAGGACATTATAGCTAGACATTCCCTGATGATAAACAGGTTGTGAAGCCAATGACTAGAACTGTGGGAGTAATTGTTAGTCCAAAGAATAAGATCTGAGTCATATCTCTAATTCTGGGAGGAATCAAGATGGCCTACACTGCCCATAAGGATACACTGCCCATTAGGCAGTTTGCACCTTCAGCCTTGGAAGAGAGAGCCTGGGAAACTCCAGAGCAAAGCAAAATGGATGTATAGCCATCCATGATTCTTGAAGTCATCCTTGTGCCTCCCTCCACAAGCAAGAATCTCTCTCTCTCTCTCTCTCTCTCTCTCTCTGTGTGTGTGTGTGTGTGTGTGTGTGTGTGTGTCTGTCTGTCTGTCTGTCTCTATCTCCCCCCCCCACATACACACACCGGCACACACAAAAAATAAAGATTGTACACATTCTACTCAGCAGTCCATGAAACATTCTCAAAAATAGATCCTATGTTAGGACACAAATCAAGCCTCCATATATACAGAAAAATTGAAATCATCCACTGAATACTATGTGACCATCATGGAATACACACATCTACAACAAAAGAAATAATAGAAACTACGCAAACTCATGGAAGCTAAGCAGCATATTTTTGAATGAAGAATGGTTCAAAAATGAAACAAAACATGAAATTAAAAATTTCACTGAAGTCATGAAAATAAAGATACAACCTATCAAAATCTATAGGAAACATTGAAAGCAGTCCTAAAAGGAAAGTTTATAGTATTAAATTCTTACATCACAAAAAAGGAAAGATCCCAAATAAATGAATTAATGTTATACCTGAAAGCCTTAGAATAAATGGAGCAAACCAATCCTAAAAGTAGCACATGGGAAGAAATATCCAAGAACCTAGCAGAAATTAATGAACTGGAACTGAAAAAGACAATCCAAAAAAAAAATCAATGAAACAAAGAGTTTTTTTTTAAAGAAAAATAAGATTGACAAATCCTTAGTTTTACTAACCAAAAGAAGAAGAGAGAAAAATCAAATCAACAAAATCAAAATGCCACTTATTCCACAGTCTTCCCAGTAAATGATTGTCTCTTGGCAGTTTGAAGGAGCACATAAATCAGTAAGTGTGATTCATCATATTAACAGACCCAAAAACAAAGATTATAGGATCCTCTCAATAGATGCAGAAAAGGCCTTTGAAAATATCCAACATCCTTCATGATAAAAGCTTTAAAGAAAACAGCAATAGAGGGGACCTATTTCATGAAATGAAATGAACTCAGGTCCTTCTGTTTGTGAGACAGAGACATAACCCCTTTCTTCAGCCCCAGACTGTTGCAATCTTACTGCCACTTATTCCACAGTCTTCCCAGTGAATGATTGTCTCTTGGCAGATTGAAGGAGCACATAAATCAATAAGTGTGATTCATCATATTAACAGACCCAAAAACAAAGATTATAGGATCCTCTCAATAGATGCAGAAAAGGCCTTTGAAAAAATCCAACATCCTTCATGATAAAAGCTTTAAAGAAAACAGGAATAGAGGGGACCTATTTCAGTTTGATAAAGGAAGAGGGGGCAGTGAGATTGTAAGAATCTAAAGATGGATTCACCATTGGACAAGACATTCCATTCAAGGCAGGACTGCTCCATCCAGGAACTCACTGCAGTGAGACTTGTCCTTCCCAGACCTGCATAATGACTGACATACCAACATGACCCCATAGACTAGCAAAGAACTCAAGAAAGATAAGAACATACAGTGGAAAACTTAGGGACTAAAGCTGGTTGGGTGAAGGGAAACGCCCCTATCAGTGGGGTGCCCTGAAGAAAGGCAAATTGGTATGCCGCAGAGGTCTGAACCAGCACAGGAATAGTCAAGCCAAAGGGAAACCCTAGGGGTCCGTAGAAGCATACAGGGAGTGGTATGGATTGAGGAAGGGACAAGAGAAGAATGGGAGAGGGGGGGTAGAAATTAGAAAAAATAGAAAAATAAAGATTTGTAAGATTCTGAAGGTGGGCTTGGTGTGCTGCCAGACATGATCTTCTGGGCATGATAGGGCTGTGGCATCCAAGGACTTGCTGTAGTTATATGTGTTTCTACAAGAGCTCACAGGATTTGGGCTGTCAACATCTCCCTATGGAGGGGGAAAGATCACACACCTCCCCAAGAGACTGTTGACCATCAATGCTGATTAATACTGGAAGGTAGGAAAGAGAAGATACATTCCGTGGTGGTATACCTACTAATACTGTGATTCATGCTCCAACAAGTGCTTGGACACATGAAAATAAGAAGGACTCTACCAGGGGAGAAGATGGATTATAATGGAAGTGGAGGAGGCACTGGATTGGGGATTAATGTGTGAAAAATATCACAAATTCACTATATCCATGTAAAAAACTCTAAAGAATAAAAATAAGGTTGAAAAGATGAGCACTCCATTTAATTGGGAAGTCTGCATTATATGGAATTGACAATATTGATGAATTTATCAAGACCAGTTATTAGAAACAATCCCAAGGTCAGGAAGATGGCTAAGTATGTCAATGTGCCTGCTCTGCAAACTTGGCAAGTTGAGTTTGATCCTAGTACCCACAATGAAGAAAAAGAGAATCTACTCCTAAAAGGTGTCTTCTGACCTCTACACACATACACATAAACATGCATGCACAAACACAAACTTTCTAAAGAAATAAATAATTAAGAATGTACAAAATATGTTGTGTTTCATTGTTTTTAAGTCAGGGCTATTTTAGTTATAGGTCTACAAAGTCAATATTTTCATAAAATAATTACCCAGGGGAATGCAGAGTTCTGCACCCAAATTCTCTACCACTTAGATACTTACAGAACACAGAGTTCTGTAGGAAGAATTTGCAGTCATAAATTCTCGGAATTTATTTAAAATAGACAGAAAACTGCTTCTTATATATATGTGTGTGTATGTATATATATATTTATCAATTTGCATAAATGGGACTCTCCCTATGTCAACTGTTGCAGAAACACACCATTGTGATGCATGTGGTATGTATTTATTTGTTTTCTGGTATCTTTTTCTTTATTTCTTCTCTTGTTACATATTTGTTCCACTTCCAAATGCTCTTTTTTGTTGTAGAGGCGTCTGAATTGGATTTAGCCTTCAAATATGATTACTTTGATGTGAATAATGTTTTCATTTTCAAATTAATTTTAATTAATTGACAACAACTCAGAATGAGTCTTGCTATAGATGTATCTGTATTGCAACAATGGGTTTAATCTGTGTAGCAGAAACTTCCGTGTACTACTCATTGTATTGGCAGAGTTAGTGTCACACCGCAGGCACTGACAGCCCACTAACAAGCCAGGCTTCTTCACTTGTCCTCAATATCAATTGTCAAAGAAACAAGTAAGCCAGCACTGAGCAGCTGGAGGTATCCGGGCGGGACCATGGTGCCCTGAGCTGGAACCAGAACGACACAGAGGGCGACCAGATCAACGCTAGCAAAAACAAGCAGGATACAGGAAAAATGTTTGTTGGCCATCTGAGCTGGGATACCAGCAAGAAAGATTTAAAGGACTATTGTACAAAGTTTGGAGAAGTCGTTGACTGTCCACCATTGGACAGTCAGGAGGGTTTGATTTTTATCCTGGGCAAAGATGTTGCCAGTGTGGAGACGGTCCTAGACCAGAAGGAGCACAGGTTGGACAGCCGGGTCGTTGACCCCTAGAAAGTCATGGTTATGAAAAGGACCCCGTGGAGAAAATCTTGGGAGAGGGATCTGAATCCTGAAGCCAGTGAGGAAAAGATCAGGGAGCACTTTCTGGAGTTTAGGGAGTTTGAAGCCATTGAGCTGCCAATGGATGCTAAGTTGAACAAAAGATGGGGTTTTGTTTTTATTACCTTTAAAGAAGAAGGTTCTGGAAAAGAAGTTCCATACAATTAGTGCAAGTAAGTGTGAAATCAAGGTTGCCCAAGCCAAAGAGCAGCAGCAACAGTATGATTCTGGGGGTCCTGAAAACTACAATGGAGGGAACCGGGGCAGTGGAGGAGATCAGAGTCAGAAGTGGAACCAGGGCTGCGGCTACCAGCAGGGCTACAAGTACTCGCCCTGTGGCTATGATAGCTACAGCCCTGACTACACTACAGCCAGGGTAGTACAAATTACAGGAGGAGCCAGCGACACTGTGGCCATCAGAATAACTACAAGCCATACTGACCACTGTCACCTTTTTTCACCTTTTAATTTTGTGTTATTTGTGTTATGCATTTCGATGTCAACTTGGCAGTTGCAGACTGTTTGGGGCGCAGCTGTGGAGGGTTCATGGTTGGAATGGCCCCTGAACAAGTCTGCAGGTAGTTGATTGATTGCTGTGGAGAACCCAGCCCATGGTGGGTGGTACTTTCCAGTGGTGGACCGGATAATAGGAGGTGCAAGGAGGAAGGACTTGTTCGTCCCTGATCTGGTGTTGACTTGCTGTGGAGTCCACTCTGCGTGCACGTTCTTCGCCTTTAGAGCATCGTGGCCTTCTTGGTTGCTGCTGCTGCTGCCTGCGTCCTTGGCTGACTTGGAGCTTCCCCTTTTCCATCTGTTCCTGCTGCCTTTGGAGCCTGGTCTCTGGGCCTTGCCGCTGTTCACTGTTCATTACCGACGTTGGAGCCCAGCGGTTCTTCACCGACGTCAGAAGCCAGCATCTTCAACCCTCCAGAGGAGCAGAGGCTTGAGACCTTCTCGGATCTTTTGGCTTTGTGGAACATTCCAGCCAGGAAAGAGGCTGCGACGGGCGGCTACCTTGAAGGACACTCTTTTTATTGTGAGTTATTTTTAAATAAACTTATTTATATATACTACATTCTATAGATTCTGTTTCTTCAGAGAACTCTGACTAATAACTTTACTGTACTTTTTGGTACCTTTTAGGAATCTAATGCATTGTAAGGTATTTTACACGTGTCCTGATTTTGCCAGGACCTGGATATTGAAGCTACCCAAGCTTTTGAAATAAAATTTAACCTCACCCCCCAAAAAACGCAAACAAGTAATATTGGAAAGCATACAGGATATTTATTCCATGTGGTCATGTTAGGAAGAGTAACAAAGAGGTCCAAGGACTCCCCAAGTCCATTTTCAGTATCCTAAAATGAGGTTTTGTTTGAGTCATAAGCTAGCGGTATGTATAGGCGAGCAGCTTCACAAGGTGTTACTATTGTCACTAAAGCCTCAGCCCCCAGATCTTCTCTAAGAGTCTGACATGTTGTCACACTGAGTTCTCTTTAAGAGAGGCAAGCTTCCCCTCCGGTTGGCACCAGCTCCCAACCTTTTTCTTTTCCTAGCAAGTGACTGCTGGGAAAATTCCAATTTCTTGGGATCTATTCTTTCAACAGTCAAGATAGTCAAAGAAAAGTATGTAAATGTCTTTAGCAGATCTTCACTTCTGTCTGGTGGTGCATTGATAATCATTCATTCATTTCCTTTAATGTTGTTTACTGATTTATTCCTTCGCTTTCCAATCTCATTTGTGTTCTGTAGAACTTACACTAACCTACAATCGTCATGCAATGTGTGGTTTCTAGCGACAGATAAGAAGACATTCAAACTCCATAAGAGACACTTCCCAAGGGTAAGTTAATCACCTTCAATTCTCAGACTCTTGGATTTGGTTTCAAGCATATACTATTCATTCTGGACTTCAGCTCCTTTCACTTTCCTTTTCTTTCTCTCTCTTCTTTTTTCTCTTTTCTCTTTTTCTTCCTTCCTTCCTTCCTTCTTCCCTTCCTTCCTTCCTTCCTTCCTTCCTTCCTTCCTTCCTTCCTTCCTTCCTTTCTTCCTTTCTTCTCTTCTTTCCTTCCTTCCTTCCTTCCTTCCCTTCCTTCTTCCTCCTCTTCTCTTTCTTCTTCTTCTCTCTCTCTCTCTGTCTCTCTCCCTCTCTCCCTCCCTCCCTCCCTCCTCCTTCTTCTTCTTCTTTCTCTTTCTTTCCCTTTCTTTCTTTCTTTCCTTTTTTCGTTTTCTTTCTCTTCTGTCTTTCTCTTTCTATTGTCTTTCTGCTTTCTTTCTTTCTTCTTTCTTCCTCTCTTCATTCTTCCCTCCTTCATTTCATTCCTTCTCTTCCTTCTCTTTCTTTCCTTCCTCTTCCTTCTGCCTTCTTCTTTTTTTCCTTCCTTTCTGTCTTCCTTCCTTCTTTCATTCTTCCTCCTTCCTGCTTTCAATCCTTCTTCCTTCTTTCTTCCTTCTCTTCCTTCTCCTTCTCTTCTTTCTGTCTTCTTTCTTTCTTTTTTGTCTGCCCTTTCTCTCCATCCCTCCCTCCTACCTCCTCCCCTCACTCCTTCCCTTTCCTTTCTTTCTTTCTTCTTTCTTTCTTTCTTTCTTTCTTTCTTTCTTTCTTTTCTGTCTTTCTGTCTTCCTTCTTTCTTCCTTCTTGCTTCCTGCTTCTTCTTTGTTAGTTATTCCTTTCTCCATTCTTCTTCCCTGCCCTCCCTCCCTCGCACCCCCCCCAACCCAACCCTTCTTTCTTTCTTTTTTCTCCTTTCTTGTCTTTTTGTCATTCTTCGTTGCTTTCTCTTCGCTTACCTTACCTTCCTTCCCCCTCCCTCCCTCCCTCCCTCCGCCTCCTCCTTCCTTCCTCCTACCTTCTTTCTCCTTCCTTCCCTCCGTACTTCCTTCATTCCTTTCCCTCCTTCTTTTCTCCTTCTTTCCCTTCCTTCCGTTCACTTTCTTCTTCTTTCCTTCCTTCTTCCTTTCCTTCTCTCTGGGATTATCAGATATGCTCAGCTATCTTTACATAAACTATATTAAAATTTTTAATTGACAGTAATAATATAAATACTTATGGATTACATGTTTGAAATGGGTCTGTTCAATAGGTGTTCAATGTGAAATGTTTGGCTTTGCAGTAACTGGTATGTTTATCACTTCTGATATACATCATTTCTTTGAGAAAATTCAAATTTCTGTGATATAAGCCATCATGAAATAGTTATTTATTATCATACTATACTAGAGAACTGTACAAGTTATTTCTCCCATAAAGCCAGTTCCTCCTCTGTATAAGGTTTCATTACATATGTGGTATAATTGTCTTCATAGAGTCTTATAGTTTAACAAGATACCCAAGAAAGATTTGCCATTTGGAAAGTGTTATTATTTGAAACTTGGGCATATATCTGTTTGTCCCTACTAAGTATCTTGTTATTGTATATGTAAGATACACTTCTACACAATCTCTTTTCAGCACTTACATTGTTCCATAGATTTTTTAAGACACTTGAAATACTGATTTTGCCAAGGCTGTAATTCTACTATCCTACCGAGCAAAAGAATTTTACTTCCATAGTAGAAACTCACTTGATATCTATTTTTAAAAGCTTCTGTATAGTTCTTCAATGTAATAATACTAATCACTGCTGACTCTTTTTTCCATGCGTGCATGTGTGTGTGTGTGTCTGTGGAGGCCCAAAAGTGACTTCAGGAATAATCCTGGATTGCTTCTTCTTCCTTTTTGTGTTTCTCTGGGATTTTCCAGGCTCCACCTTCCAGAGCTGGAAGTACAGACTTCTTCCATTTCCTCAGGAGTTTTCACATGAGAACTGGTATTTGAGTTCAGGTCCTTCTGCTTCTGAGGCTGAGTCTTAACCACCGAGCCATTTCTCCAGCCTCCCATTCTGTTAGCTCACTGCTGACTCTTATGTGGTCCACAAGTTGCAAAACAATAAGAATACTTAACATGGCTGATATGCTCCAAGCTAGACTTATTAATGATGTTAATCTTTTCCAGGTTTTTGTTTATGTATTCTAATTGAATTATGACTATTGTCTTCGGCAAAGGCTACGAGACAGGATCTAGCATATATAAAAGGATTAGACAGTCGTAAACCTGTAAGCGAATGTTTTTGGTAATTCTTCACTAATTACTGTCTGTTAGCATCCTGCAGAAGTATAGCTTCTGACAAAGGAATCTGAACAACAGTTTTGAGATGCTAGGGCATCATTCACAGGATTAGCTGGAATGTAAGATCTTGGAAAGAAGTTAAAGCAGATTGTCTGATTAGAGCCTCAATGATGTGGAAAAGTTGGAATGCTGCAAGTTCAGAACCAAATTATCTTGGTCCTTTTTTTGTCCATTAATAGTCTTTTATTACCCACCAGTCTACGTGACCTGACATCTTTGTGGTTGTTAGGTAATTACATTGTACTGTACAACCAGACTTCTAGTCTCCTAGTTTCCAGTAACTGAAAGGCCAAGGATGTCCTTAGATATTATCTGGATCCTGTGACAGATATTTTCCTACTTCTCTGTAGTTCCCCATTTCCACCAGTGTCTTTGAAAAGTGTCTTGACATACGGTTTTCTTTTGTCTATGGTAATAATTTTGAAGAAACTGTCATTACAGAGGAACGAATGGAATTTTGGGTAACCTGAATCTGTGTTCTTGGGCTATGGCCACTCACATTTGACTCCAGAATAAACTATCTTCTTCAACTAGAAAGTTGTCGTTTTGTGTTTATAATACACAGAATGGACTTCAGGTATGCCTAATTTAAGAGCCACTCCAATATAACTCTTAAGTGCTTTAAATTGGCTACAAAAGATTTATTTGCACTAACTCCTTCACATCTCTTATCCCTCCAATTTGGGATTAAATCAGACTAACTGGAAAAACCTTATCCTGGAAACAAGAGAAAATAGAGAAAACACCACCATAAGACCAATCAGTGATGTCTTCAGAGTAGAGACAAGGGGAAAGCTTTAAGAATTGAAATAAAGTTATGTAGCGCATGGTAGTGCTTATCCTAGTACTTGGGAAGATGAAGGTGGGAAGATCATAAGTCTGAGGACAGATTAGACTTCAGGGTGAAACCCTGTCACAAAACACAAGATAGATTTGCTTGTGCCATTTTTTTCAAAAACTAACTTAAAACCTTATAAGGAAATGGTACCTGCTTCTAACAGTGTGTTTTAACTTTGGTTCGTATCTGCATTCTGTTTATGATATTTGTTCCAGACACAGGGGAATGTTCCACTTGCAGATTGAGTCGTTAACATAGAAAGTGGACAAATATAACCAGACTGACAGGGCTGAAATGTTTTAAAGAAACACTTAGTTCTCTCACTCTGGCTATCTGGAGCGTTGGAACAATGCACTGCAGAGAACTGGAATTTCTCCTACAAATCTCATGCTGGGAGCAAGAAAATGCCTGGTGCCAGTCGCAGAGTAAGTAAGTATTTCACAAAGTGTTGAAAACTCATCACATCGCCTTGTAGAAAAGACTATAGTCAAAGCAATGATGGATTGGTGACCACACCTTAGCCAGGACTGCTGAGTCATGCATATATTTTGCCTTCTGTTTAAACCTTACCTTCATGTAAGGACCCTGAGGATATCACTCAATCTCTATTTCCTTCTTTCCGATGTGGAAATAATAAATAAATCTTCTCTTACTGCTTTTTGATGTTTAAAAAAGATCACAAGATTTGAAACCTTGTAAGGAAGACAAATGAAAAGAAAGAAATCATGGTGAGTAATGATAGTTAGGGATTAAATAAGTAAATATCTAGCAATACCAGAAAAATAAAAGGAAGCAAAGAGTAGAGGTGTTTTACTGAGAATTCATATTCTGATAAATTACATTTGAACTTTTTGAGGAAAAGGAATTACTTGTAGACATGGAAAGAGAGCTTACAAATAATGAAAAATATTGTAAAATATTTTTTAAAATTACCAAAAACATTAAAGATCATTTATTAATTAATGCACGACTTGATGATAGTACATAAACCAATACATAACTAGTTTTATAGGCTGTAGGAAGTGTGATTACAATTTTTTGTAACTGTCTTCCAGAAGACAGAGATTACTTTCCTGGTTTTTCCTTCTTAATGGAGGTGTTTTTGTTCACTGTCACTGACAGAAAAATATATGAAGCTGTTTAAAAGGGGCAATGTTTGGGTAGATAACATTTGTGTGAACCAACTTTCAATAGAAAATTCCTGAGTGTCAAAAGATTGCTTGAGCAAGGATTTTGTGGAAGGGATGTCTTAGAGGTAAGACTCAGTTAAGTTGTCAATTGATTTTGTCAGATTTAGGTAAAATTAGGTAGAATTTGTAAGACTGGTACTGCTGCATGCCATATGCTTGTGGCATCAGCCAAAATTGTGTGAATGACAAAACCATACAAGTGAATAAGGTAACTATTCCTTTACCAAGAAACCATCTATCATGTTGGCACTCTTTCAATGTTTCCTGTCTAGGGCCATTGGATCTGGTAGTTCTTGATTGATGAAGCATTTGTTCATTCTTTTTAAAAATTTTTATTTATTTTTTTCCTAGTTTTGCGAGCACAATGTGTAATAATGCCTGCCCTCTTCTTCCCCCTCTTTCCCTTCCCACTACCTTGCCTCCCAACTTTCCACCTCCCTTCCCTCCCTTCATCACTTCATCCCACTCTCTCCCACCCTTCTGATCATCTGCTTCTATGATTCCTGGGTTGCCTCTGGATCATCTGCTCTGGTGGGGATTCAGGCCTCTGTGGGAGACCAGATGGCCCTTCCTCAGGTTGACCCACTGATAGGGGCACTCCCCTTCACCTGTCTAACCCTATCCTCTAAGGTTCCTACTGTGTGTCATTATTTCCTGAGATCCTTGCTAGTCTATGAGGGCATCTTGATTTTTCAGCCATTGTGCAAGTCTGCAAGTCTGGTAAGGACAAGTCTCATTGCAGGGATTTTCTTTTTTTTTTTTCCTTTTTTTTATTAAAAATTTAATTATACATTTTAAAATTTTTTACCAGTCCCTCCCTCCCCCCTCCCCCCCTCCCCTTCCCCCAGTGCCTCCCCCCCAATTCCCAGAGAGTCCTTTATTGTGTGCGCCTAACCTCCACTGGGTCCTCCTCTCCGATGACATATAAGGACCCAGTGGCATTTCCATAAGCCCTTTCTCTTGTTCCCCTTAAGCATAAGATCACTACTATGGTTGTCAATCCCTTGCCTCCAGGGGTCTCGGTGCCCTTAACAGATGCTAGACTTTATGAGGGCAACAGACATTGCAGGGATTTTCTAGAGGGTGACTGTTGTTGTCTATGCCACTGCTCTTCCACTGCACTGTGTCCTATCCAAACATAACAGCGGTTTTTAAAAAGTCCTTTATACAAGAGAAGACTTAAAGGAGAGGGAATAACAGGAATAGAACACAGTAGAGAGTGGGATTGACCTCCAGATAACCTACTACCTGCTTCCTAACCCCTAACCACCCCCCTTCCATGACAAGGAACACATGTGCAGCACTATAAACCAGTGAACAATAGGGGACAGGGAGGAACTGACAGTGGACAGAATCAAATGTCTTGATACTTATAGGATTTTATTAACAGTGGTCTTGTCTATTTAACTGTGTTCCTTTGTCTCTGCACTCTTGGGGTCTTTTTCCCCCTACCCCAGAAATTATGTTCCTTTGCAGTTATAATTGATATTACAGATTTCCCCTTGAGTATATCATTATGAGGGCTTAGTACTAGATTTCACTTATAAAGGAGAAAATGGGATGTTTGTCTTTCTGTGTCTGGGATGCTTTGCTCACTATAACTGCTTCTCGCTCCATTAATTTACCAGCAAATTTCATTAATTCATTTCATTAAAGGTATGTAGAATTCCATTGTATGTGTGTACCGCATTTTCATTATCCATTCGTCAATTGTTGGACATTTACATTGATTCCATGACTTTGCTATTGTGAATAGTGCTGCAATGAAGTGAATGTACATGTGTCTTTATAGTAAGATAAAATAGTCTTTGGGAATATTCCCAGTAGTGGTATAGGTGAGTCATATGGCATTTCAACTTTTAATTTTTTTAGAAACTGACATAATGATCTCCAGAGTGGTTGTACAAGTCTCCATTGCCACCAGCAATGTATAAAAGCTCCCTTCTCCTCACATCTTTTCCAGCATTTGTTGTATGTGTTTTAGATTTTAGTCATTCTGACCCAGGTGAGATGATATCTCAGGGTGCTTTTGATTTGCATTTGCCTAATGGCTAGGGAGGCGGAACATTTTAAGGTATTTATTGGACACTTTAATTTCATCCTGGGAAAAGTTTCTTTTAAGCTCTAAGACCCATTTTCTAACTGGACTGTTTACCTCCTTGGTGTTTAATTTTTTTAAATTATTTGTGCACTTTGGATATTAGTCCTCTTTCAGATGTGTGGTTAGTGAAGATCCCCCCCCCCATTCCATGGGTTGTCTTTTTGCTTGGTTAACAATATCTTGTGTTGAACAGAATCTCTTTAATTTCATATATCTCACTTGTTGAGAGTTGCTCCTATTTTCTACACAATTGGGGTCCTGTTTAGAAAATGTTGACCTAGGCTAATCAATCAGAGTGAATTCCTATTCTTTTTTTCTAGAGTTTTTGTAGTCTCTGGTCTAATACTGAGGTTCTTAATGCATTTGGAGTTGATTTTCATGCATGGTGACAAGTAAGGGTCCAGTTTAATCTTCTGCCTACAGATATCTAGTTTTGCCAGCACCATTTGATGAATATGCTATCCTTTTTACATTGTTTTTTCTAAGCACCTATGTTTAAAATCAGATGACTGTAACTTTTTCTTTTTTGTTATTTTTTTCTCCTACATTTTATTTTTTCCTGATCATACAAGCTCAATAGGTACACTGTCCTCTCCCTTCCTCCTCCCCTCCCCAGGCATCCCCCCTTGCACTCTACCCTTTTCCCCCTTCCTTTCAAGCCCCTTCCTCCCGGTCTCCCAGTACCCCCATCTTCCACCCTACCATCCTATGGAGCATCATTTTGTGTGAATGCCAAACCTCTCTCTGAGTCCTCCATCCTAGTGAGGAGTAAAGACTTAGTGGCATAGCCCTGAGCTCCTTCTTGGGCTCCCTGTTAGTATGGGAACTTTATTATGACTCTTAATCCCTTGCCCGAATTCCCACCAGCAATGTAGGAGAGTTCCCTTCTCTCCACATCCTCTCCAGCATTTGGTGTTGTTTGTATTGTGGGATTTTTGCCATCCTGACCAGGGTGAGATGATATCTCAGGGAAATTTTGATTTGTATTTCTCTGATGGCTAAGGATGTGGAACATTTTTAAAGATATTTGTTAGGCATTTCGATTTTTCCCTAGAAAAGTTTCCCTTGAGTTCTGAGGCCCATTTTTTTATTAATACATTTTTATTATTATTTCAGCTCATACAAACTTAATAGGTACACCAGTTCCCTTTCTCCCTCCTCCTCCCCTCAAACCCCCTGCTCCCCCTGCTCCCCCTCCCCTCACCCCTCCCTCCCCATGCCCCATTGCCTCCCGCCCCAATTCCCAGAGAGTCCTTTATTGTGCATGCCTGACTCTCCTCTGGGCCCTCCTCTCCGATGGCGTACAAGGACCCAGTGGCATTTCCCTGAACTCTTTCCCGTGTTCCCCTTAAGCATAGGAACACTACTGGCTGTCAATTCCTTGTTGAGGCCCATTTTTTAATTAGGCCATTTATCTCCTTGGTGTTTAGTTTTTTAAGTTCTTTATGTACTCTGGATAATAGAACATCATCAGATATGTGGTTAGGTTAGTGAAGATTTTCTCCCATTCTATGGCTTGCCTTTTTGCTCAGTTTATAATCTCTTTTTCTGAACAGAAGCTCTTTAATTTCATAAGATCCCACTTGTTGAGTGTTAGTTCTAGTGACTATGCTATTGGATTTCTGTTTAGGAACTTAGCCCAATAAGCTCAAGGGAGTTCCCTACCCTTTCAACTAGGGTTTTTATAGAGATGACTATAACTTTAAAACCCTAAAGAAAGAAATTTCAGAAGACATTAGAATGTGGAAAGACCTCCCATGCTTCTGGATCAGTAGAATTAACATCATAAAAATGAACAACCTACCAAAAGCAATATACAGATTCAATGCAATGCCAATAAATACTTCAAGGCAATTCTTCACAGGAATTGATAAAACCATCTCAAAATTCATATGAAGGCATAAAAGTTCCAGGATAGCAAAAACAATCCTGAGTAATAAAAACTCTTCAGGAGGTATTACCGTACCAGACCTTAATCTATACTCCAAAACATAGTAATAAAGACAATATGGTACTGGCTCCAAAATAGACACATAGATCAATGGATAAGGGTTGAAGACCCAGATATAAGTCCATACACCTACAGTCATCCGGTGAAGCATTTGTACATTTAGAATATATTTGAAATCAAGCCTTAGGTTTATGGCTCAGGTGTTAAAACTTTTGCATGGCAAGCAAATGGAGCTGAATTCAGATCTCCAGATCACATGTAAAAATGCTCAACAGAACTGGTTGCAAAGGCCTGTATTTCCAGCACTTAAGTGACCTCTATACAAACACACACCCACACCCACAGACACATGAAAAAACATATTTGAAATAAAGACATGGAGTATATTAAGAGAAGGATAAAACAGACATCTGTTGCAGTTACTTTTTTTTATTACTGTAAGACAATATCAAAGACAACTTAAGGTTGAAAGGAAGATTTATTTGGCTTACAGTTCCAGATGGAATATAGTCCATCATAGCAGAAATTGCTTTACAGAAAGCATAGCCAGAAGCAGAAGCAGAAGGGTGGTTCGTGTCACCACAATCTTCATAAAGAGGCAGAGCCAGCAAGAGCAAACTGAGAGGAAGCTTGGAAAAGTTCAAATCTCAAGGCTTACACCTTGTGCACCTTTGAAGGTGCCATAACTTCCCCAAATACATACCTGCAAAGGATTCAAATATATGAGCCTGTAGGGGGTAACTCTCAAAAATTATGACATCTGAAAATAAAATTAATTACATCTTGAGTTTCAGGCTAATTATACTAAGCTTGACAGCTAAATATGGTACTAAAATGTTGATCATACACTTTTCCATTATTCCTTTATGGTTATTTTACCTCTGTTTTATTTTAACTTTTGGTATATGTTCCTGCATGTTTGTAGTACTGTGGATATTTACTTTGGCTACTTTTATTATTCTAGACAAGTATTCTTGCCATTATTCTAGAAACCTCATTCTATGTTAGTTGACTTTCCCTAATCCCTAAGTAAAATGCAGAATGTACAAACAAATAATGTGCTAGCAATTCTTAATAGAGGTCAAGTTTAGAGGTTTATTGCTTTTCCCCTAATTTATATGTACATGTTAATTTAATGTTTTTAATGCATATGGAGGAGAAAAGATGACTGTTTTTTATAAGTTCGTAGATCTGAGAGAGTGCTCCATAACACTGATTTATATTCACAGCAGTTTACATAGAGATAAAATGAACTATCCAGTATAGCATGTCTGAACATCCTGTTTCCTACTCCAATTCATCGATATTTGAATAGTACCCTAGTGCATCGTCATTAAATGGAAATATTGTTGAGTCATGAGGACTTTGCCCTCATACATGAGATTATCTCTACTATAAAAGTGATTAAGTGTGCTACCTGATCCCTTCCACACAGTGAACAGGCAGTGAGAAAGCATCATCTTCAGAGAGCAAGCATTGCATAGATCAGCTTACCTCTTGATCTTGGACTATTCAGCCACTGAAACTGTGAACAGTAGGTTTTAAAATGGTTTTTAATTTTGTTTTAACAATCACTATTGGGTTTGGTTTTTATAAGAGGTGGTTACTTAAGACAATACCCGTATTTTTCGTTCTTCGGACACCTTCGTTTCGGATTTCTGCTCCCGGTAATGATGCGAGCGCGGGCGCGAGACAGGACGACAGTAGAGTGAGCGCGATCGCCGCCTGCTCGTCCCTCCCCCCGGCTGTGATTTCCTTCCTCTTCTCCCTGCGCCGATGTCCTTTCTCTCTTGCTCCTTCCCGTTCTCTGGACCCGCCCCCCTTTTTTGATTGTTTCCAACTTCCTGCCCTGCGCCGCCCTGGTGACCATAGTTGTCGTGGCCCCCTCTTGTCCGTCTTGTTATTCCTTTTTCCCTCTCGGCCCCTCCGCCGCTCGTGGCCCCCCCCCCCATTCCTCCCAATCCTTGCCCTCCCCTCCACGCCTCTTGTTCCGTATGCTTCTCCCCCGGACACGTTCCCACAACGCACAGTCGAAAGGGAGATGGGTACGCTTACCTCACTTGCACGCCTTCTTCACTCCAGTATCTATCCCACCAATCGCAAATGTCTAAATATATGGTCTGGTAGTTTTGGTTACGCTGGGTTCTTCACTACCATGGAGTAACGTTGAAACCCCTCGAAGGGTGGAGACCACTAGCAGATCACAGCTCTGCTGGATGCCCCATGATGGGTGTGGACTAGAGAAGTATGCAAAGGCATTCAGATCATCAGCATGCCGTCTGCACCACCACTGTTTAAGCTTCCACTGAATTAGTGATTCATGCGCATTGCAGCATCATAAGGGGATCAATGACCACGTCTTGTGCCATTACCACCACTTGGGATACAGTAGATGGTCCCTCTGGGAAATGTGGCATGGTGGCCATGGGCCTGCCCAGAACATTATCCCTGCATCCACTGATGCTGCCAAGGCTGTGGATAAGGTCATCCCAGAGCTTAATGGGAAGCTCACAGGCATGGCTTTCCACGTTCCTATCCCCAATGTGACTGTTGTGACATGCCACTAGGAGAAAGCTGCCAAATATAACAACCTCAAGTAAATGATAAATCAAGCATCAGAGAGCCCCTTGAAAGGCATCCTGGTCTATATGGAGGACGAGTTTATCTCCTGTGACTTCAACAGCAACACTCTTCTACTTTTGATGCTGGGGCTGGCATTTCCCTCAATGACTACATTGCCAAACTCTTTTTCTGGTGGTACACCTCATGGTCCACATGGCCACCCACCCTGTCACCCCAGAAAGAACACAAGAAAGGAAGAGAGAGGTCCTCCGCTGCTGGAAAGTCCCTGCCCCCAACTTAGCCTCCATCACTCTAAGTATCTCTCCTCATAGTTTCCATCCCAGATACCCAGAATGAGAGGGACTTAGGGAGCTTTCATGGTTTGAAATGGGAATTGTCCTCCATAGGTACATGTGTTTAAATCTTTAGTTGTTTGGGAAGGTCATGGTACTTTTGGGAGATCAAGCCTTACTGGAAAAAAGCAGTCATAGGGAGTGGGTCTTGAGCACTCTTTCTCTCTCTCTCTCTCTTTCTCACTCATTCTCTCATTATACATTACATCATTAAATCTAAGCATGCATTGAAGTAACACTGGGGATGCAGAAAGTACACATGATGATAACCTAAATCAAATATAACATTTTTACTTCAGGTCTGAATGCCACAAAATGTTGATAAATTCAGTATTCCTGATCCTGTATTGTTTAGATGAATTTTCTGCTAGTATGTTATTGTTCTACTAGGTATTAAGTACTTACTGAACTGTTTTGATAATGATTTGTTGAAACCAAACAAGTAGTGTATCCTTTTCAGGAAGGTTCTACCATATTTCAAACTATATTTTTTCCACATAAGAAACAGGACATTTGCATCTCTAAAATGTGGTTCAGTCTGCTTACCGTCAGTACTGACAAAAGAATGAACCTGTGATGCTATAACTTCTTTTTTTCACTACCACCATATTCTAAAATATCCAAGGTACCTAAATTAGATTTTCATAATTGCAGGTAGGTAGTAATTTATCAAAACAATCTTTGTAGTTCTTTTTACTGTTTTTACATCTTTAGATTGAACTGAAGTCTGATTCAAGAGATATCTGCCATACTCAGATGCAAACATTTATTTTAAAGACATTATTGATGCAAAACAGCTCTTTCTATACAAGGAATAAGATACAGTTTGTTCTATGGCAAAAAAATGAATGACCATGACCCAAGAATACAGATTTAGACTATACCAAATGACATTTTTTACTTTGGAAGAGTTTAGTGAACATTTATAATCACAAAACAAATGAAACCAATAAAGCAAGTTGCTTACCAAATACATTGATAGACATATCAAGTATGTGGGTTACAGGAGATTGGGGAAAGCTCTGCTACAAGTTTCAGATGTTATGACAGTTTTGGTTTTGGGGTTAAAAGCTAGTGTTCTGATATGTTTCATAATACATTCCAGAAGTTTTACCTAATAACTACAAAGAAATTGGAACAGATACAGCAGCTGGAAATAAATAGCTATTACTTGAACTAAATATAGTTTGAGACAACTTGGCTCTTGATCTGTAACATTCCATCTCTCCACAAATCAAGAAGTTCCACTTGGTCAGTTAATCAGTTTTCATGATCTTCCAACACAGATGCAGCATCTTCACAGAAACTGGTTTATGATATAATTGCAGAGTTAACTCTGTTGTGCCTTTGTTCTTTACGATTAGGTTCCTTCTCAGAAATTCCATGTTAGATCTTTTCACTCTTTATACTGGCTAAGTTTACTCCCCCAAATGCATTTCTGTTTGGTTGAAAATAGTCAGTTTGCTAGTCATTCTCATATATGTCTGAAACACACACAGATTCTCTTAGGGTTATCTTATAAGGATTTTTTTACTAACTCAAAAATCTTTAATATAAACTGAAGAAGAGATTCAAATTCCACAACAAATAGAAGGAATAGATGGGAGTGTCAAAATAAGCATGGTAATGCTTTCTTTTCTGCAAACATTTCTTAAAACATGATTATTTAAATTTGCAATACATTAAATGGCACAAAAATGAGAGCATTTCCTCTAAAATCAGGACTGAGACAAGACTTCTACTCTCCCCATTGATCAATACTGTGCTCAAAGACTTAGCTAGAGCAATAAGAAAATAAAAAGAAATTAATACAAATAGGAAAAGAGGAAACCTAATTATCCATATTTGTAAATGGCATGAACCTACATTTAAAAGGTTCTAAAGACTGTGAGAAAACTCTTCTACCTGATAAACACTTTCAGTAAATTAGCAAGATACATAGTCACTATACCAAAAAAGGTATCCACTGGACTTGGTGACTAATGTCTTCAATATCAACACTCAGGTAGCTGAGGTAGGAAGATAACCTTGGGTTTAAAACTAAACTAAGTTATAAAATGATTTCTGGAAACGTCTAGGCTACCAAGTGAGATCATGCCTCTAAAAACAAATGAATTAGTAAATTAAAAAGTAGCTTTCCTGTGTAATAGTGATACAGTTGCCAAAAAAGAAATTAAAGTTAAAAATGTTATTCACAATATGCTAACACACACACACACCACCTAGAAATGGACCAGTAAGATAGCTCAGTAGATAAGATACCTATTTACAAACGTGGTGACCTGAGTTTGCTTCCTAGAGGGCCACATGGTAGAAAGAGAGAACTCACTTCTAAATGCTGTCTTCTGACCTCTACCCATTCACTATGACATGCGTGTGTACTCTTTCTCTGCCTCTCTTTCTTCTGCTCTCTCAAATACATAAAACATTTTTAAAATACATAGAAATCTAACCATGAAGATGAAAGAACCCTATAATGAAAATTGTGAGACAATGGAGAAAGAAGACACTAAAAGATGGAAAGACCTTCCATGCTCACACACTGACAAAATTATAATTGTGAAAATGAGTAAGTTACTAAAAATGATCTAAAAGTCTATGGATAGGAAGGGGATAGACTTAGAGGAAAATCCACTAGTATTGTTGTGCTAAGTGAACATGGCAACAAATGACCTTTAATTATGTTTAAATCCATAAATTAGTGCAGCTTTTAGTCCTCATCCAAGAAGCCCATTTTTCCATTGAATGGTTAATAGCACAGGGAGTAACAAGTGGTCAAAGTGTAGAGAATACGTGACAGTAGAGTGATTGACTCTAAATGAAACTTCCAAATCTGTCCCCAATGTTTCAGGAAATATCACAGATGAAAGGGCAGAAAAAAATGTAAAACCCAAAGGGAAAAAGTACAGACAAATAATGCTTTCTGGAAATGTGTGAAAATGTGTTTATCTATACGAGGTTTACATAAGCATAAGCCACTCAATATTACATTATGAATTATGTAAGAGTTCTTCTGGCCCTAAGTAAGTATTGATGGTTAATGCTAGTTCAGGAAAGGAAATCCATTTTTTTCAGTGGTATTGTCACTGATACATTATCCATACTCCAGATATGTGCTATGTCCAGCAACCCTTATTCAATTCAGTGGGGACCACACAGAGAAAGACATAAAAGTAGGAAGGAAACTTGTTGGCAAGAAGAACATTATCAGTGAGAGAAAGAGGGGGAAATCAGGTAGAGTAAAGTGGGGGGGGGATACCAAAAATTAAAAAAGAAAAAAACAAACAAACAAGCACTTCTTTAAGAAAAAATAGAGATGGACAACAGCTATATGAAAAAGTGCTTAACCTCACTAAATGTCCATCAATCATATTCTGGTTAGCATGATTGTCATAAATATAAGAAATAATAAATTATGGTAAGCATGCAGAAAAAAAGAAGTTTTATACACTGTTGAAAGAAATGTAAAACTCATAAGGCTAAATGTAGAATTGTTCTGTAATCCAGAAATTCCATTGCTGGTGATTCAACTATAACCATCTTACTAAAGATATTTTCACTCCCATGTTTGCTGCAACACTATTCACAGTATACAAATTATAGGATCATTCCAGATATCCTTAATACATATGAATAAAAAAGAATGAAATGTTATTCTTTGGAGCAATATGGATGAAACTTAAGGTCATTATGTTGTGAAATAAGTCAGATAGACAAATATTACATTCTCACTCAAACTATTGTCTGTATAGTAGAAGAATGGGTTAAAATTGACTGGAATAGTAAAAACATGAGAGTGGGAATGTAGCATTGAGAATATGGAAGAAAATTCAATAATGGCACAAAAGCACAACTTGATTGGAGGAACTAGAGCTGGTACTTCCATAGTTACTCCATAATGATGTATGAATATGCCTCAATACAAAGAACGAAACTGGATGTGGCAGTGTATGCCTGTATCTCCAACACACAGGAGGATGGAGAGCTCAAGGTCAGCTAGAGAGAGAGAGAGAGAGAGAGAGAGAGAGAGAGAGAGAGAGAGAGAGAGAAATGAAATTAACATCCATAAGCTCAATTCTTGTTTTATGGTGATAACATTTAAAATTTACTTAAAAGTTTTGTGATGCATCATGAACTACTGATAAAAATGTTTGTCATGCTGTACAAGTATGTAAAAGAAGTTTATAACTCTAAATATGTATGTTAACAAACCAGAGAAAACACATTTAAGTGTCATGCGACACCTTATGGCTTTGAAAATATAACCAAATATAAACCAAATCAAAGTATTAAACAGGGAGACATAGTAGAACAGAAATCAATGGAAACAAAAAATAACGACAAAAATTAATCCATAAAACTAACAGTTGGTTGTTTAAAAGATAAAAAAAGTAAGAGGCTGAGAAAATAACTTAACAAGTAAGGCTACTGCTTGCAAAGTTGGAGACCTGAGTTTAATCCTCAGAAACCCACACGGTAAAAGGAGAGAAATGACTTCCAAAAGTTGTCCTCTAACCTCCTTACCCATATATCATGTGCATGTCTTTTCTCTCTCAAACAAACAAATACATAAATACACAAAATATTAGACGTAGAAGGAGATATAGGATGCTATGGGTGGCCAGGTGAGGAAGAGAATAGTGGGAAAAACTACTGAAGGGGGATGAAGGTATGGGGGGTCAGAGAGACTGAGGTAATAATATAAAAACCCAGAGAATATAGATTGCAACCAGATAGGAACCTCCTATAAGATAAATAAGTCAAAAAGTCTTTAAAAATGAACAAGAATAGACAGTCCCTATACAGAGGAGCACAGAGAGAGGACAATAGGACAAAACATATAATATCCTGGGCTGCTCCAACTTGAACCTAGAGAGAAACAATACTAGAAATAGCAGGCATGGGATACTTTCTGTTAGGCTGTTTGTCAGAGAGGTCTCGAAAAATCACCAAACAATATGAGCTTTTGCTATTGCTCTTAGTTGCCTTCCAGAAACTAACAGTAAGACCCTATTACTGAAGATGTATCACATGTGAATCACAGAATGTGGATAAAAATCACTAGCTAGAAATGGACTGGAAGCTTCTTCCTTGCTGGATAGCTTACAAAGTATCAAAGAGTATATGGAAGCTACTAGGGAGAAAAGCAATCAAAGGTGTCATCAATCTGAGAAATGTGTAAATTGCAATAACAATCACCATGGCAAGATGTGACTGTCCCTGTAAAAGTGATGTGAATATCAAGAGGAAACCAGCAGCTTCCAGACCAGATTTAAAGCCTGTTTATCAGTAGGGACCACATGCCCATAAACTAGAATAAGAACCTATGAAAGGAGAGGACAGAAGTCCCAGTGGAAGAAGAGGCCATGAAAGTGTAGTCATGAAGACACTACACCAAACTGCCTTTCAAACACCTGTTATTGGCATGGAGAGATGGCTCAAAGGTTAAGAATCTACCTCACAAGCAGAAGATCCTGAGTTCGGACCCCAGGTCCCACATAAAAATGCCAGGTAGAAATGGGGGCTACCTGCATTTCCAGTTTTGGTGAGCAGAGCCTGGGAAATCCCAGAGCCAAGCAAAATGGAGGTAGAAGCAATCCAGAATGAGTCCCAAAGTCACTCTTGGTCCACAGGGACCCACAGTTGCCCTCTGATACACACACACACACACACACACACACACACACACACACACACACACTCACACACACACACACACACACACACACACACACACTAAATAAATCAACAAATAAAATTTTAAAACCCACATGTAAACACTTGTTATTATACCCATAGATAGGAGAATCACTCAACTCTCAATCTCAAAGCCTCCTTCTGCAACAGAATGTGTTTACCACAGAAAAAAATAGCTGGCCAAATTGCAGGAAATAAGTCACTGTGCAATGCTTGGCCTTATTAGGACATCTAAGTCACATCCAACCTCACCCCAAGGCTCAGGAAGCATTGCTGAAGAAGTGGTGGTAAAATTGTAAGAGCTTGAAGTGGGACAATGGTAGATGAAGCACTATCTCCGAAAGATGACAAGAACTATAGGTATCTGTCCTATCAACAGGTCACCAGGAAAAGGGAAATATCTCAAGAAGTTCTATTTCTCCCTGAGAGACTCATGAGAAGTAATACAGGGAAGAAAAGGAAGAGAGACTCATGAGAAGTAAAATAATGGGAAGAAAAAGATGCTATCCTCAATGGTATACCCATTGATCTTTGACCTATGCTGGAGCATGAATTGTGTCAAGCATGTGACATTAAATACAAGATAGATGAAGTTCAGTGGGACACACAAGTGAACAGACTTGAAAATAGGAGGGAGTGTGACTGGGGAGATAAAGGGTTGGTGGAGGTGTCCATGGTGGTTCCCGAATTCTTCCGTGGTTCTACACACCCACACATACATACACACACAATTTAATAAATAATAAAAATTTAAAAAAGAAGGGGGATGGGAATAGGGACTAAGAGGAAAGAAAAAGAAAATTATTTTTAAAAGTATAAAAAAGTATGTGTGTGTCTATTCTCTCTCAAATAAATAAACTCTTAAAAGATAAACGAGATTGACAACTCTTAACCAACCTTACCTAAAGAGGGAGAAAAGACCCAAATAAATTTAGAATTGAAAATGGAGACATTACAGCAGATATCAATGAAATCCATAAGAACATACTTTAAAAATGTGTATTTCAATAGGTTGGGAAACTCTAAAAGTGAATTTCTAGACAGATCTAACTTACTAAATTTAAACCAACAGGTAATCAACAAGTGAAGATGTAATAAAACAAAAACAAAATCCATAGACTGAAAAAAAATCCCAGGTCCAGCAATTACAGAGCAATTCTATCATACTTTCAAAGAAGAACTAAAACCAATATTTTTCAAACTATTCCATAAAATTAAAATAGAAGGAATACTTCCAAACACTTCTATAAAATCAGTGTTGAATTCCAGACAAGATTGCAGCACAGAAACCGTGTCAGAGATAGTGACCGAGTATAGTTAGAGAAACAAAGGAACAGGAATACTATCTGTCTACAAGGCGCTTCTCCACTCAGCAGGATTCACCTGGTCAGCAACACCAACGATCTTTTTTTACCTTCAATCCAGACTGCTGTACAGACAGTCAATGCAGCAATCAATTGAAAAGTGCACACTGGACTAAAAGAACTGCCTGTCTCACAGGAAATCTACAGAAGCAGCATGAGTAGGGAATCTGTGTTCACACATTCCCACCAGTACTTCATCAGGGACACACTACCAGCACTGTAGAATCACAGCGGCTTCTCTTCCTTCTCCAGCTTCCAGATGAAAGATAATTAGCCTCACAAGAGAACAGCACTGAGGAGGCCAGCCTGGCAGTAATGCTAAACAGAAATGGTAAGGACAGTTTCTTCACATCCACTGAGCTGCAGGAACCAGAGAAATACACTGTGCAGTGAAAGATAGCCAAGGAATTGTGAATTGTGAATCAAAGAAATAAAAATAAAAAATTGTGAATAAAAGAAAATGGAACCAGGAAACGAGGAAGGGTTGTTTTCTAATTTATGAAAAATACGTATGATTCCCAGATCTCATCATGAAAACATTAATAACATGAAAAGCTAAGACAAATATATCCCCTCCCCAAATCACCAACCCCATAGTATACGGATAAATACATGAATTAATTTAAATATCAAAAGAATAAGCTCTGAAATGAAAAACAAGAAACATATACCTTCAGCTAAAAGAAATGATAGGGACAATTTGATATATGAGAATACATTGCAATAAAGAGAGAGAAATGCTGAAGGAATTCTAAAATAGAATAAAGCTTGAAATGAAAAACTTGAAAAAATACAATAAAACATTCAGTGAAAAGTCTCACAAAAAGAAGTGATGAAGTAAAAGTGATTATCAGAACTTGACACAAATGGTAGATTTGAGTCAGCCAGTAAGAAAAATAATAGGAAGAATGAGAGAGAGAGAGAGAGAGAGAGCAAGCTAATGTATTATGAGTATTATAGAAAGAAAATTTCCCAAAACTAAGGAAAAAGATGCCCATTTAAATGACAAATTTCAAATTACTCGGTGGTATTATTAATAAATTATCCACACTCTGGCAAGTGCTCGGACACATGCTAATACAGGCGTACATTTCTTATGAAACTCAGTGGAATAAATGTGCAAATGGACATGAAATTTACAAGGAAGACTTGTGGGAAGAGGAAGGTTTCAACTGGAAAAGGAGAAGAGATGGACTTGTGTAATATGGGGTAAAATGAGTTAAATTCATTGTTTATGTATGTAACTGTCAAAGAATACATATATATGCATACCCTTTAACTTTAAAAATATTATGTTCTCACTTTCTTTTTAACTACATATGCAAAACATGTGCTGCAGAATCTAAGGTTCAGTAAGATGATAATAATATGATCAGAATGGGACAGTTTGCAAATACAATTTCCCTATCAAATGTTAGTATTACTTTAATGTCAAAACCAGATAAAGACCCAGAAAAGAAAACTGTAAACCAATATACAGTATGTAATGAAAACAGATGCAAAAATCCTTAACAATGGCTGGGGAGATGGTACAGGGGTTAATACTCTGTCTCCCAAGCAGGTTTTTTTTTTTTAATTTTTAAAATCTATTTTTTTTATTTATACAATTGTGTGTGTGCGCATGTGTACGTGTATGGGTAGAACCACGGGCGAATTCGGGAACCACCATGGATGCCTCCACCTCCTCCTTGTTTACTCTGCCCTGGGATTCACAGGCTCCGCCCTACCAGGACCAGAAACGCAGGCCGCCCCCGCTTCCGCCCGGCGTCTATACGTGGGGTCTAGGATCCGAACTCAGGACCTTCCGCCTGCAAGGCGGAGGCTTAACCCCTGAGCCACCTCTCCAGCCCATAAGCAGAAGGTCTTGAGTTTGGATCCCAGGTCCCATGCAAAAACGTCAGGCGGAGCCTGTGAATCCCGGGGCAGAGTAAACAAGGAGGAGGTGGAGGCGTCCATGGTGGTTCCCGAATTAGCTCGTGGTTCTACACACACACACACACACACACACACACACACACACACACACACACACACACACATGCACAATTGAATAAATAAATTAAAAAAAAAGAATATCTTTAAAAAAGTCAGGCAGAAATGGCAGTGGACAGAGCCTGGGAAATCTCAGAGCAAAGCAAGAAGGAGGTAGAAGCAATCCAGAATGATTCTTGAAGTCACTCTTTGTCCTCTACAGGGATACACAGTGCCCTCTGACACACACACACACACACACACACACACACACACACACACACACACACCACTAAACAAAAAATCTTAATAAAATATTTGTAAACGGAACAAATGATCACATCAAAAAGATCAGTCATGGGTTAGACAGACTGCTTAAGCAGTTAAAGTATTTTCCACTCAAGCAAAATGAGCAGAGTTCAGATTCCTACATCTCATGCAAAATGCCAAGTGGGTGTGGATTCACACATGTAATGCCATGGAGTGACTGGGAATCCCAACCATAAGCTGACTACCCAGAACAGCTCTATTGGTGAGATTTGTATTTGATTGTAGACCTTGTTTCAAAAAGAATATGGTAGAAAATGTGATCAAGGATGTTTCTTGCTGTCAACTATGGGCTTCCACATGCACACATGTGCACACATACTCACACACACACACACACAAAATCATTCACCATGATTAAGTTGACGTTATTGCAGAGATGCAAAGATGGCTCACCATAAGCCAATTGATAAATGTAACACATCACATATGTGATTTCAAACACAGAAATCATATGTTTATCTCAACAGCAGAAAAGGCCTTTGTCGAAATCCAAAATCCATTCACAACAAAATCAGTATAGACAACAGGGATAGAGGGACCACATCTCAACATAGTGGAGGCTATCTATGACAAACCTGTAGCCACCATTTTGTAAATGAAGAAAAACTAAAAACATTCCCATTAAAAATCAAGAATAAGTCTGGGCTGCTCATTGTCTGTTCCTATGTAATATAATGCTCAAAAATCTCAGCCAGAGCAATTAGACAGGTAAAAAATAAAAGGGATACAAATACAAATGGAAGGAGTAAAAATATTCCTATTCACTAATGATATCACTCTAAAGACTGTACCAGTAAGTTCCTAGAGCTGTTAATCATTTTCAGTAAAGTGGCATGACAGAAAATTAACATATAAAATCAGTAATCTTTCTGTATATGAATTAAAAATATATCAAGATAGAAACGAAGGACACAATCTTATTCAAAATAGCTGAGTGGTGTGTCATACTTTTCCCCGGGAAATCACACCCAAACATCTATTCACTGCAGATAAGCATTCAATATAGACCAAAGTAACATTTACACCAAGTTCTACCTGATGAGCTAATGAGTCTACTATGGGTACTTACAGAAGTGTGGTTGAGGGTTACTTACAGGGGGCTACATCGCCAGAAAGCTCTTCTCAACATGTGTGAGACTCACGAAAGCTGTAACCTCAAAGCTCTCTGCATAGCTGCTCATTGGAGAGTTCCGTTCACACTGGTAGATTGCTCAGAATCTCCTTCAGACTGAATGGACTGTCTGGGTAGTCTTCTCCCTGTAGCAGTTATTTTACTGCTTTCTCCATCTTGTTAGTTTCAAGAACTTTCTGAGATAAACAGTTTACTTTATGAGCTTTCCTGCAGGATAGAATGTTTCAACTAGCCACAGGACAGCATCCTTAGGTTAGATGAGAAGCAAGGTCCAAAATCCTATTATCTTACTTCTGGAGGAAAAAATGTCATGCACCACCGACTTTCATTTTTTCTGTGACATAGCCACAGATAAGATACTTTTGGATGAGTTAATAACTTCTCACCCACTGTAACAGTTACTCTTTTCTGTTACAGGTAGATACCACTCAAAATCAAGCAATTTAAGGAAGAAAAGGGAGATTTATTCAGCTGATGGTTCCAGAGGGAAGAGACAGTCTATTGTAGCAGGAAAAGCGTAGTGGGCTGGCAGAAGCTGGATGTTGCCTATGTCACATCCATCAAGGAGGTTAAGAGCTGCAAAACTGCCCACTGCAAGAGCAGCCTTCTCCCAGAAGTAGGGTGGAGCTAATCCAACTCAAGGCCCACCCCATGAGACTGCCTTCCTTCAGCAAGGCTCCATCTCTTAAAGGTGCCATGACCTTCCCAAACAAGTAAAGATTCCGCCCATGGGAAACAATTCATATTTCAAACCATGACACCCACATTTGAGCAGTAAGTTCTAATTAGCTCAGTGGTCACACACAAATAAGGCAAGAAAGTAGGCAGAGGACTGGTTGGGAATAAGGGTTTCAACAGGAGAAGCGTGGTATAAGGGGAACAGGGAGATGAAAACTACAATAGATTAAAATGATATATGACACCATCAAATGACAATTTTTTTAATTTTTATATTTTCTAGTTTTGCAAGCATATTGAGTGGTTGTTCCTGCTTCCTCTCCTTCTCTTTCCCACCCTCCTCTCCCTTCATCAATCTGTCCCATTCCCTCCAACTCTCCTATTTGTCTTCTTCTGTGGGCTCCATGGTTCCCTTTGAATTGTCCATTCTAGTGTGGGCTCAGGCTTCTGTGGCAGATTAAGTGGCCCTTCTTTGGTGTTGCAGTTCTCCCGCTGATAAATGGTGTTGCTGATAAATGACCATCAAGTGGCTTAAGGGAACAAGGGGTTTATTTTTTTACTGATAGTCCAGTTACAGTTCTTAGTCCAGCTTGACAGGAGAGCACGCACCAACACCAGGACAAGGGAACTGGCCACACCATCTCTACATAATGGCTGAGAGATGGACGATCCTTACTTGCCAGACTAGCATGTCTAGTCATGTGTATAGAAGGATGCCAACTCTCTAAAGCTGCTATCTGTATTTTATTCCTGGGCCTAATCCCACCCACCATGGGCTGGACCTTCCCCATCAGCTAAACAATCTCCTATAGGTTTGCTGTGGGCCTAACTCAACCACTAATTTTCTACAAATGTGCCCAGAGCTCAAACCCTCAACTGTCAAGTAGATACCTGTACCTAACTATGACACTTGGGTAGACCCACTGATAGGGGCACTCCCCTTCACCTGTCTAGCCCTAGTCCTTAAGGTTCCCCCTGTATGTAATTATTTCTCCTGAGATCCTTGCTAGTCTATGGGGTAACGTTGATATGTCAGCCATTGTGCAGGTATGGTGAGGTAAGTCACACTGCAGTGAGATTTTACAGGCAGCAGCCCCTCCTTAAGTGGAATGTCTTGCCAGTAGACCGCCCCATCTTTAGGTTCTTACAATCTTACCATCTGCTCTTCCACAGCCTTAAGATGGGAAGAGATTTGATTGGTCTGATTCCTGCTGGGCATTTTACAGGATATTCTGCACTCTGGCTGATGGTTATTATCTATTTCACTACTCTTCCATTGCATTAGGCCATGTATTGTTTGGGTGTTGAGATTTTTTCTTATGTAAAGATAAAATGAGAGGTGTTTAGATGGAAGTTTATTCTTGTGTGTTTGTGGTTAGTATTGAGACATCTGATCCTGCCCACTGTCAGTTTTCTCCCTGTCCATTGTTGTCTAGACTGGTTTACAGTGCTGTATGTGTGTGCCTTCTCATGATGGGAGGGGGAGTTTTGGGACTAGTAAACAAGTGGTTGGCTATCTGGAGGTTGACTCCACTGCCTACTGTGTCCTATTCCTAGACTTCTCTCTTCTTTAAGACTTTTCTTACATAAAAGTAATTTTTAACTGTTTGTACATGGTTTTATTTTTGTTTCTGCTCTTTTGGGATCATCTTCCACCTCCCAACCTTATATTCCTTTGTGTTTGTAGATGTTGTAAGAGTTTTTGTTTGATTACATCAAACTGAATGTTTAATGCTAAGGATACACTTATAAGGGAGAACATATAGCATCTGTCTGCATCTGGGATATTTCACTCAGTATGATTTCTTCTGGTTTCATCCATTTACTGGAAAATTCCATTTGTTCATCTTTCCTGACAGCTAAATAGTATTCCATTGAGTATATATACCACATTTTCATTAACCATTCCTCACCTCTTGCACATTTAGGTTGGTTCCATTTCTTTGCAATTGTGAAAAGGGTTGCTATGAATATGGTTGTACATGTGAACATGCAGGATGCAGTGTTCTTTGGGAAAATTCCCAGGAGCAGTATTGCTAGATTTTATGGAATTCCAATTTTTAACTTTTTTAGGTACCCCCAAATTGATCTTCAAAGGGGTTGTATGAGTTTACAATCCTATCAGCAATTTATGAGGGTACCCTTCTCCTCATATCCATGCCAGCATTTGCTGGTGTTTGTGTTTTGGATCATAGCCATTCTGACTAAAACCATCTCAAGGTGGTTTTAATTTGCATTTCCTTAATGGCTGTTGTCATGGTTTGAAATGTGTCTCTCATAGTCTCATGTGTTTGGGAAGGTCATGGTACCTTTGAGAGATGGAGCCTTGAAGGAGGAAGGTGATCACCATGGGTGGGCCTTGAAATGGGATTAGTCCCACCCTACTTCCTGGAGAAGTCTGCTTTTGCAGCAAGCAGTCTTGCAGCTCTCAGACTCACAGATGGGAGTGACTTAGCCTGACTCTAGCTTCAGCCAGCCCGCCATGCCACCTCTGCCATGAAAGTGTTTCTCCACTCTGGAACTGTAACCTGAATAATTCTCCCTTTCTCCCTAAAGTTGATTGTCTTTGGGTGCTCTCTCATAGAAATAGTTAAGAGTAACTATTACAGCTATGGAAGTAGAACATTTTTTCAAGATGTCAAATAACAATTTAAAAAAAACTCAGAATAAACCGAACCAAGGAAGCAAAAGACCACTAGAATGAAAACTTCAAAACTCTGAGAAAAGAAACCGAGGAAGACACTAGCAAAGAAAAAGACTTCCCATGTTCATATATTGAAGAATTAATATCATGAAAATGATCACAATGCCAGAAGCAAAATCATAATTTTTTTCATGTGTATAGGTGCCCATGTGTATGTGTGTATAGAAGAGGACTCTGTGTATGCCTGTGGAGACCCAAAAGTGACTTCAGGAATCATATTGGACTGTTCTACCACCTCTTTCTTTTGCTCTGGGATTTCCTAGACTCTGCCTTCCAGGGGCAAATGTGTATGCTGTCAGCATTTCTGCCTGGCATTTTTACATGGGTGTGGGATCCACACTCAGGTCCTTCTACTTTCAAGGTAAAGACTTAACCCCAGAGCCATCCCTCCATAATCTTAGAATTCCTGTAAAAAGACAAAAACCATAAATAACCAAAGTAATCCTGAGCAAAAAGAACAAGTGCACATTATCATATCTTATTTTAAATTATATTTTAGAGTATAGTAATAAAACAGCATGTTAGTGGCATAAAAAGTATGTATACTAATAAAGTAGAATGGATGCCTCAGATATAAGTCTTTTCAACTCTATTTACCTAATTTTGACAATGATGTTAGACCTATGTACTTGAAAAAACCAACATTATTAACAGATGGTGCTGGAAAAACTGGATCTCTACATACAGGATAATGAAACTTGGTCCTTACATCTCACGCCATACAAAAATCAACTCCAAGTGGATGAAAAATTTCAATGCAAGATCTGAAACTCTGAAACTGCTATGGTAAAAAGTATGGGCTATACTATAAGATATATACAAAGGTAAAGATTTTATGAATAGGACCCCAGTTTCTCAAGAGATATTTGTCAATTTACAAATGGCATCTTATGAAATTAAGGTGCTTTTGTACAGCAAAGAAAACTTTCAATAGAATGAAGACAGCCTACAGGATGGGAAAAAAGTTTTTCTTAGCTATATGTCTGACAAAGTATTTATGTCCAGAATATATGAAAAACTCAAAAGTTAATTAAGAAAACAAATATTCCACTCAAAAATGGGGTATGAAATTGAACAGAGTTCTCAAAAGAAGAAACACAAAATGCTAATAAATATTTGACAGTGTTCAAAATCCTTAGACATTAGAGAAATATAAATGAAAACTACTTTGAAGTTACATTTAGCCCCAGTAAGAATGGTTTTCATCAAGACAAATGACAGCAAATGCTGGAGAGGACGGGAGAAAAAGCAGCCATTACACACTTTTGGTGGGAATGTAAACTGCTATGTTCACTATGAAAATTACTATGAACCTTTCTCTAAAAGCTAAAAGTGGAACTATCATACGACCCAGCGATGTACACTCAATGGACTGTATATGGCGCTACAGAGATAATGGGGCATTCATATTAATTGCTGCTCTATTCACAGTAGCAAGGAAATTGAATCAGTGTAGATATCCATCAACTGATGATTGTATAATGAAATTGTAGTAAATAAACACTTTGGTATTCTGTTTAACAATAAAGAAAAATGAAATTTGCAGAAAATGGATGAGACTGGAAAAGATTATACTGAACATGGTTACCCAAGCATCACACGCAGATTTCAGGCTTGAATTTTTTGATAGGTGTGTTTAAGCTGGAATAAAGGCCAAGTAGCAAGAAAGGAGTCTGAGAGGCAAAGGGAATAGGCTGAAGAGGAGGATAGTGAAGCAGATGTAACGTAAAAATAGAAGTGGGAAAATACTAAAGTAGAAAAGGTTTAAAGAGAGATGGAGTTGATAGACAGGTGGAAAGACAGGGTTAGGGTTAGGATCAGTAAAAACTAAGGACTTATGGAGAGGCTGCAAAGAATCCTACTATTTACAACTGAGGGGGTGTGATCTCACCAAAAGGGGAGGGCATATAGTCTGGCAGATAAAAAGTAACCATTTTGCAAATGGGTGATTGACCCCTCCCTCACTGCGGTTTCCTACTTTTATTACATCTACCTTTGAATATACTTATATAACAAGACTCTTATAACAAGACTCTAGTTTAACAGCTTTTTATCTCTGGCCAGGGGGTGACATCCAATACCCATCAGGATGGAGTGAAGGGCATTGCAGGAGCAGCAAAACTGCAAAAGAAATCAACAAACCATAATCCAGAACTTCAGAGACTCTATATCAACCACCTGGAACTAGGCCAGACTAATCTCTCCCCATCCTGAAGCTCAGGGAAATTCGCGAAAGAGGAGGCGGTAAGATTGTAAGAGCACAAGGATGGGAGGAGCAATGATATGCAAGATACTCCACACAAGTTAGGGCCGAAGCAATCATAATTGGACTTTGCATGCCCTGCGCAATGTCCAACACACTATTGACCCCACAAAATCTAGCATTTGCTAAAGGCACTAGGATCCTTGGCGGCAAGGGATTGACAGCCACAGTAGTGTTCCTATGCTTAACGGAACACAGGAAAGGGTTCTGGGAAATGCCCCTGGGTCCTTGTATTTCATTGGAGAGGAGGGCCCAGAGGAGAGTCTGGCATGCACATTAAAGGATGCTCTGGGGATTGGGGGGGAGGCACTGGGGGATGGGGAGGAAGGAGTGAGGGGAGGGGGAGCAGGGGGTCGGGGGGAAGAGGAGGGAGGGAGGGAACCGGTGTACCTATTAAGTTTGTATGAACGGAAATAATAATAAAAAATGTTAAGAAAAAGAAGCCTACTATTTAAGCTAATTAAAAATACTTTCTCTTTTTTTAACAAAAGGAGCTTGAACAGATGTATCTACATGGTACAAACTTCATGCTCTCCATGAACCCCTCAATATGGCATCAAAATCAATACCACCTGGCTAATGGATCAAGTTTTTGTCATGAAGCTGAGATGTAGCCTGGACCACTGGCACCACAGTTGTATCAGTGTCCATGTGCTAGACAGGCAGAACTCTGGAAGAGCAGGAAACTGTATCATGTTAGACCTTCTTCCAGTAAATGAGTATGAGTTTTCACAGAATGAAATCAGCACAGGATGGTATTCATCTCTCCCATTGTCCCAGTATTAAAAAAAAAAAAAAAAAACTAGGGCTGGAGAGGTGGCTCAGGGGTTAAGCCTCCGCCTTGCAGGCGGAAGGTCCTGAGTTCGGATCCTAGACCCCACGTATAGACGCCGGGCGGAAGCGGGGGCGGCCTGCGTTTCTGGTCCTGGTAGGGCGGAGCCTGTGAATCCCAGGGCAGAGTAAACAAGGAGGAGGTGGAGGCGTCCATGGTGGTTCCCGAATTCGCCCGTGGTTCTACACACACACAGGCACACAGACACACACACACACACACACACACACACACACACACACACACACACACGCAGACACACGCGCGCGCGCACATACACACGCACATGCGCACAGTTGAATAAATAATAATAAAAAAATTTAAAAAAAACAAAAAAACTAGGTTTTTCTTCAGTATTAATTTCTCTAGCAGCCGCAGCTGTTCTGTTATCTTCCCTTTCCTATTTCAAAACTTCAAAACTGCCAACACAGCTCTCTATAATGAACAAATCAGTCCATTATCTTTAAATTCAATGTAATCAAAGTCCTCATTCCTTTCCAAATAATCACAAATCTGGTTTAATTCATGCTAGTTTCCAAATGGCCCACTAAGCTCTGCTTATCAACTTTTCTAGCCCACAGACTCAGCCTTCAAACATTTCCACATTTTTTTTCAACAAAACAGTTTAAAATCTACAAACTCTATGTAGTCAAATTTATTAGCAACACCCAAATTCTATTGCACCAAATTCTTGTTTCTCCGCAATATCCCTTTTTTGGTATCAAATTATGTACCAATTTCTTTACCTGTTGCTGATTTGACTGTAAGACCCAAACAGCTTAAGGGAACAAAGAGCTTATTCTTGGTTGCAATTCTCAGTTACAGTTCATAGTCCATTTTGGCATGATTGCTCATAACAACATCACTATATCCTCACAAAAAGCTAAGAGTAGAGCATACTTTCTCATTGGGTAGAATATCTGCAGGCATGTATGTCAAAATACTAAATCAATTATTTCTACCTTATCCACCTTCCCAAGGAACGGTCCCACCTATCATAGGATGGGTCTTCCCACATCGATCATATAATCTCCCACAGGTGTGTTCAGTGCTCACCTTAACTACTAATTCTTCACGGATGTGCCAAACAGATCAGCCTTTAATTGTCAAGTTGACACCTAAATCTAACGGGCACAGAGCAAGAATTCTGTGAGAATTAGCAGATTGCAACAAACTATTTTATCAACTCTGTCTAGGGACAGAGAATTCGCAGAGTGGCCTGATTTGAGGGAGAGAGAAAGAGAGCTAACCTATTTAACCTAAATATCAAATTTTATTATACAGTTAGAATTCTGCAACATTTATTTACTTGAGAGAAGAAAAAGAAAAAGAAAGGGAGAGAGAGAGAGAAAGAAGGAAGAGGAGGAGGAGGAGAAGGAGGAGGAGGAGGAGTAGGAGGAAGAGGAGGAGGAGGAGGAGTAGGAGGAAGAGGAGGAGGAGGAGGAAGAAGAGGAGAAGGAGGAGGAGAAGGAGAAGGAAGAAGAGAAGGAGAAGGAGGAGGAAGAAGAGAAGGAGGAAGAGGAGTAGGAGGAGGAAGAGGAGGAGGAGAAGGAAGAAGAGGAGAAGGAGGAGGAGAAGGAGAAGGAAGAAGAGAAGGAGAAGGAGGAGGAAGAAGAGGAGAAGGAGGAAGAGAAGTAGTAGGAAGAAGAGGAGGAGGAAGAGGAGGAGGAAGAGGAGGAGGAGGAGGAGGAGGAGGAAGAGGAGGCGGCGGCAGAGGCAGCAGCCATGGCTCATGGCTTATGGGTAAAGGCAAGAGGGCAACATGGAGAAGTCTCTCCTTCCAGCACCTGGGCCTCCAGGGACCAAACTCATGTTTCTACGTTTGTGAGCACACACCTTATCCTCTGAACTATCACAATAGCCCTTATATAGCTATTGTAAACATTAGTTTATCTAGTATTGGAACAGAAACAAAGCTCCCCAAATAGAGGCCTGAATTAATACCACAAATGTGACATCTTTGGTGGAAAAATGAAGGACATTTTAATAAACAGTCTTATGATACCAGGTTTATCCACATAGAAAAATGATATAGTAGCCCTACATTCCACAATGCATAGAAGTTTGCTCTAGGTAGAATCAATAAATAAATTTGAAAATAGAATTGTAGTTATCTTATAAAACAATGTAGGCAGCATATTGAGACATGCTGTCAGCATCAAAACCTATAGGAAAATATAGGTAATGGTACAGAGCGAAAACATAAAATTGCAATATTATTACGGCAAGTGATTTGGACAGGCCCATGAAAATTCCTAAACTCTAATAACTCTTATATGGGCAACAGTTTTAATACTTGCATCAGCCAATAAATGCAGTTTAACTCTAAGAAAGGCATGTAATTCTGAGTAAGCTTATTTTAGGGAGGGTTCATTGAATTATGTCTCTACAAACATTCCCAATAACTTGAAAGTAAATTATCCTGTCTTGGAAGGGGGTATCTGGTATGTACATGAGAACATCTACTATGAACTTAAAGGGATACTTTAATAGAAGACATAAACAGGAAAAGATATGAAAAATCTCTGATAATCAAAGGGATGATAATGAAATCCATAAGAATATTTTACATGTCATCAAATTTATGAAAATAAAAATTCAAGAAGTCTATTTTGCTTGGTAGCAAACTTTGTCTAGCATTGTTATTACCAGGGAACCAGTTCCCTTTGCAGGTTGCTATTCTTATAGATAAAAAATTTTGAGTGGGCTCAGAAAGAAAATTCAAGGACAATTTTATTAAAGTTTTGGAGAAAGCAAAAATGATAAGCAAATAGGAGATCTTGGAAGTTGTAAGAGGAGGGAAATGGCCAATAAGAAGAGAAAAAATTGACTTTTTCATTTAGAGGCTAGAAAAGCAGGTAAGCTCTGTTGCTTTTCAGATAGAGAGAAGTTTTCAGAGAAAGAGAGAATATGAATGAATAAATGCCCAGAGTGTCAATGCAAACAGGCTTAGAATTTTAGCTAGTGTATACAAAGAGAAAAAAGGTTATAGTTTCTGAGTTAGAGCTGAAAAAGTTGACAGGCCTAACAGAATCTGTAAGCAACTGTATGTGCTGAGGATGTGATTTCAGTGGTAGATATGTACATTCATCATTAAGAGGACAGTTATCTCTCCCTTCTTCTTAAGATGTCCTTAGGCATATCATATTTATTGAAGTTTCTAAAATAGTTTTCCTGAGACGTGGTTACCTGGTCAGGCAATTGCCAGTCCCATGTGTTAGGTTTTAAGGGAAGAAATAATTATTTGTAATGATTTGAACAGTTTAGAATGTCATGCCATCATCCAGGACCAGAGATACAATTCAGATCTCATTCTTTTGACCAAAAACCATGTAACAGAGTAGATTAAAAGAGTTAAAGACAAAAACTAAAAGTACATCTATAAGTAGCATCAGATGTATTCACTAGATACTTAGCACATTTTGTACAAACTTCAAAAGTTGCAAAGAATTACTATACTAACTTTACACTTGTATATAAAAGGACTATGTATGCATATACATGTAATTATATATATACATTATATACATGTATAATATGTATATAATATTTATATCAATAGATATTATTCTCCTTCATTTGTACTCAGTAGTCCCTTTCATGTCTTTTGGCTGGCTTTAATTTTTATTTAGCATATAAATCTGAATGTCCTATACTAACAACCACTATTAGACAAAACACCTGGTATTTGTCTTTCTTTGTCTTGGATACCTCACTTGATATGATTTTTTTCCAGTTACATCCTTGCTTATAATAAAAATATGTATTATGGTCATTTAACTTTTATTTTATAGAAGTAATATAAAATGCTAATAAAAATAAATAGAACTAGTAACTCCTATAATGGTCATAAAATAGAAAGGAATATAACCTAAGGGGAGGAGAGATGGGGGAAACCCCCCAGAAGGAGAGGTAATAGAGCACAGGGGTAGGAACATGAAAATGACAATAAAATTAGGAAAGTTTTAAATGGAAAGGGAAATAAAAGCACATGGTATAAGACAGGATAAGGAGAAAAAATTACCACCAAGCAAACTCTTTACAAATAGAAACTCTTACTATACAAATATATCAAAACATATAACCTAAAAGAAAGACATATCAGTCAATATACCTTACACGGGAGAAAACAAAGATGGGAAAGAAAAAACAGAAATTGCCATGAGATGCTCCTACCAGAACCACAAGTGATTTAATAAATTTCCCAGTACCAGGAACGTGATATCTCCTAAAGAACTGTTGGGTAAAGATGCCTCTAAGACCCCTAAAACAAAGTAGGCATTTGCCATTGTTGTCGGTTGCCCTCCAGAACCCAAGAATAAGATCCTTTTGCTGAAGACACCAGACACAATGATCACAGGACACATGAAAAAAAAAAAAAAAAAAAAAACACAGCTGTGAGTGCTGGAAATTACAATAGAAACTGTCACGGACCATCCAGGGATGCAGTAGTGGTGTGTAAGGTATGGAGGCCAGTTGCTTCCTGATTGGCAGGAAGGCTTGTTTTATGGCAGGGAACACATGCCTGGTGCTGTTATCCAAGTGGAAAGGGAGACCATAGACCCTAAGTGGGAATTAGCTTCTTAGTGTTAACTATAAATACTTGATGGCAAGTTACTTTCTAATCACTTATTGTTATAGATCAGAGGAGCACTCAGCATTCAACCAAGAAATATCGTTTCATAGTGGAAGATGAGTAACACTGAGAACAACATCTGTAGAAAATACAAAGAAAAAGAAACCGTGAATAACTCAGCCCCAGACAGGACATCTATCCCCCACTCCCATCCCATGGCTCAGGGAACCTTGTGGAAGAGAGGGCCATAAGAAAGTAACTGCCTAAGGATGGAGAGACATACAGCCAGAAAGTAGCCTCGGGCCATATCAGAGCTTCCATACCCAAAAGCCACAATGCAGTGATGTCTATTTCCACTAATCCTCCTAATAGCTGGCCAATTAATATTTCATTATGGACTAGGAAGGATCCCAGAGATAGGGCCCTATCCTGAGAAATGTTTTGGGAGCAGTGTCAGACAGGAAAGGGAGAGCTTCCTTATTCAATGGTTGGTCCATTGGTAGGTTGCTCATGCCCAAGGGAAAGCTGGGATATTCGCCAATGGAGACATCATGGATGAAGCCCAATGGATCACACATGCAAAGGGACATAGCAGGGGGAGGGATACTTGTTGGAAAGGAAAATCTGCAACGGTGGGATGGGGGATGGCTGGCAGATGGGTATTAAGGGGATGAAAACAGTCAAATTCATTGTATTTGTATATGAAATCATCAAAGAATGAAAAATCAAAAAAGTATGTCTATAAAATATCTGTTAACAAAGCATAATTCAGAACACCAAAGACCCTACAATATTCACCAGGAACCAGACCAGTCAAATTTTTTCCCCATCCTAAAGCTCAGGGAACCTTGCAGAAGAGGAGGCGGCAAGACTGTAAGAGCCTAAAGATGGGGAGGACCAACAATATGCAAGATACTCCACACAAATCAGGGCTGCAGCAGCCAGAATTGGACCTTGCCTGACCTGCACAATGGCTGACATGTCAACAATCCCCCAAAGTCTAGCACAGATCATAGGGGAGGCGGCTTCAGGCAGGAGGATCCTTAGAGGCAAGGAGTTAAACAGACATAATAGAGTTCCCATGCTAGCGGGCAGCCCAAGAAAGGGTCCCAGGCTGTGCCAGTGAGTCCTGAACCATCACTAGTGTAGACGACTTAGAGAGAAATTTAGTGCCCACATAAACAGATGTTCTGGAGGATGGGAGGGAGAAGGCAGGAAATACTGAGAGAGGAGAAGTAAAAGGGGTGACAGAGAGAGGGAGGGAGAGTGAGAGGGGCGGAGTGGAATAGAGGGGATAACAGAGGGGAGGGAGAAGAAGGGAGGTACCTATTGAGCTTGTATAACTAGGCAAAAATGTGATAATTAATAAAAAGATAAAATATATGTTCCTTACTAAATGGGCTTCAATAAAGTCCTGCTACATTTAACTTCTTCCCTCTCACATATTATTTTAAATGTTAAAGAGGGAAAATTGTGATGCTTCTTCCCTTTTTTCACAAGGTATTTCAAATTCTAAGGAAAGCATCTTCATTTCTTTTCCTGTTGCTGTGATAAAGTACCTTGACAGAAGCTACATAAGATAGAGTCTATGTTGGCTCACTATTCAAGGGTACAATCCATCATGGCTGGGAAATTAAGGCAGAAGGAACTTGAAGCACCAATTATATTGCATCCACAATCATGATGCAATGAGCAATGAATGAATGCTTGCTAGTGTTCAGTTAACAACCTGGGACTCAGTCAGGGAATGTCAGTAGCAATAGTGGATGGGTCTTCCATACATCGACCTTATTGAGATAATCTTCCACAGGCATGCACAGAGGATAGCATAATCTAGATAATCCCTAACAGTCACAGATTTGTCTATATTCCCATCTCTTAGGTGATTCTAGATCCTGTGAAGATCACAAGTAACACCATCAGAGGGTGACTGTGACACATTTTCTCCCTTACAATCAGTTTGTTACTAGAGAAAGAGGAAGTGGGGTATAAAAGTGATGATAGGAGCGTCCATTCTCTAAACCTGTTAATTTCTAACTAGCTATATAACAGGGTTAGACTCTGGATTTGACCCCCAGAATCTCAAAAATTCCAAACCAAGTTATATGTTATCAGAGATGTAGAGTTAAGTAAAAATTTTCTTGCATTTTGGGTAGAAATACAAATCAGTGTAACTTCATTGAAAAAAGTTTTATATTACTGAGTTAAGCTTTAAAAGCAAGTATTGTCTGTACCAGACATTTCACCCCTAGATATTTCCCTTCGAGAAATTCTCCCACACAGATACTAACAAATATTTAAAAGAACATTTAACAAACTTTTGTTTCTCTATTCTTACCTCTTAATCTGAAACAATGTAAGGTAACCCAAACCCTTATACAATGGAATATAGAATGAAAATAAAACTATTACAGCTACACATACTTTCATGGATAGATATGATGAATGTAATTTTGAGTAAAGAAATCAAGACACAAAATGCCAGGCAGAAACAGCAGCAGCCTGCACTCCCGGCCCTGGTGGATGGGGCCTGGGAAATCCCAGAGCAAAGCAAGGAGGTAGAAGCAATCCAGGATGATTCCCAAAGTCATCCTTGGTCCTCTATGGGGACATACAGTGTCCTCTGGTGTACACACACACACACACACACACACACACACACACACACACACACACATAAAATAAAAAGTTATTTTTAAAAAAGAAATCAAGACACAAAAGAACACAGATGACTTTATTCTATTTATTCAAATTTAAAAATCAGGCAAAAGTAAAATATTAGTGGATGGTATCTGTCAGTGGTAAAGGCAGTATTTAAGTGAGTAATATTATTTATATTCATGGAAACAGGATAGAAAAAGGATGAGAATATAATAATATATGTCTGTTTCAGGTCTGACTAATGAATGCTCCGTTTGCAATCAGAGGAGTGAATATATATGAATTTGCGGTATTGCTAGTCTATGGGGCATACTGATATGTCAGCCTTTGTGCAGGTCCTGTAAGGTCAAGTCTCATTGTGGTGAGTTCCTGGCTGCAGCAGCTCAGTCTTGAGTGGAATGTCTTATCCAGCAGTGGAGCTCCCCATCTTTATGCTCTTACAGTCTTACCGCCCTCTCTTTTGCAAGGTTCCCTGAGCCTTAAGATGCGAGCAGAGATTTGGCTGGCCTAGTTCTGGGTGAACATTATAGATTTACTGGTATTCTGAAGATGCACTATTTACTCTTCCCAAAATTATTTAGTACTTATTTGGATGGGGAATGTTCCTCCTAGACTCATAAATTACAGATTTGTCTTCTAGGCAGTCAACAACAAAGGACATCTAAAGAGTCGGGTGGAATCTTGAAAAAGACATAGGTTGAGAAATTGAAATGTTTTCTCCTTATACTCTAAAACTGCCATGAAAGTGACAAGCACAAAAAAGACCCCCTTATTTACATCTTTGCAACAGAAGAGGTGGAGCTGGGCATTTCAAGTCTTCTCCTGACAAGGATAGTCGAACCAAACTCAGAAACTTCAAAAGCAGAAGTCCTTTAAGTTATTTGGGAAGTGTAGGTTCAGAAAACTGAGGCAGTATTCCAAGGGTGGGAAAAATGGGTAGCTATATTGGTGGGAGCTATTAGATGTTAAGAAACTGGGGCTACACAACTCTTACGTGATTTAAAAATGTATGCACAGAATGGAAATGTATGTAACAAGAAGATCTGATTACTTCTTGTCAAGTGTCTTAAACATAATTGTTCACTCTGGTCATTACAGGCGCTTGTGGTCAAAAGGTGGAGATGCTCAAGATTCGCATTTCTAGACAACAGGTCAAATCGTGCAGATGTTCCACTTCTTTAATGACCTCTGATGAAAAGCTTTCTAATGGCACTTTCAGTAGAATTTTCCTTTTCTTTTTACAAATGAAACAAATAAAGAAATGTTGTTGGAAAATCTGTAAACTCCTAGACTAAGTATCTTCATAATTTATAGTGATAATCACTTCTGGTAACTCTGGGAAGTTAGTTTTTAATCTGTCTTTCTAAATCATGGCCTCAATATCCTTTGTAGAATTTTCCTTTCTACATTTTTTCTGCCAACATTTCTATAAAAGACAAAAATTTCAGATGAAACATCATCCCCAAACTCCATAGAAATAGCACTGTATTGAGATGTCTTTAAAGTTCAAATCTGTCTCAAATATCTCTTTTTCTTCTTTACTTCCATAAAGAAGACTAAAGGCGGGGGGAACCTAGACAACTAAGTCTGCACCCCACTGACTCTCATGGGATCTCCTATAATAGATACATGAAAGCGGCATACCTTCTTCGTTAATCCCATTCATGAATCTGACTGACTGTATTACCAATAATTGGGAGGAGCTCATGAACTTAAACAGAAAAATTATTGCATGAGGAAGCCTGGTTTCCTTTGTTGCTGCATGGTATTATTTGGTACTTCCATCAAAACTTCTCTACTAGAAGGAAAGAAAATAAGCCATGTTGAAGAAATACGAGAATATATTCAATAAATTGAACATAAAGTCTGTGGTTTTTGGTTTAAAATATTTTATTAATAAAAAGTACAGTAATCAAACAAAACGAAATCGCTTAGTACTCGAGCACACTCCCTGCCTGGGTGCCACAACGGGAGCAACCCACCGAGTGACAACAGAGTAACCTCTAGGTGGCCATGCTAACCAAGGCAATTCTTGAGTATCTATCTTCAGGTGCATGACAGACGTGTATGAGAGATTGTTCAAAGCCATACCTCTGGAACAGGAACAATTATAAAACAGAGCATAAACAGGGCACAACATATGAGTTAAAGAGACTAATGTTCAATATACTGTTTTATAATTTCTTTAAATAAGCAATGACAAATAATCCAATAAATCCCTTCACTGCAGGCTCCTTTCCCCACTACAAAAAAAGAGAGTCGGTCTCTGATACTGCTCTCTTGCTGTGATCTCCTGTCATAAAACAGGGATGAACACCACTAGGGACTTGCTCCTTTTTATTCAGGAATACAATAAAAACAGCACTGTATACAACATAGTTATAAAATTAATGTCCAACACAGCTATTGTACTGACTCTAGGAAACATCTATTGAAAGGGAAGGAGAATTTACAGTTAATAAAATAGTATCTCTTCCCTTGCCCCCAACCCATCACCAGAAAAAGAAATGGAAAGTTGACACCGGTGTTTGGAAAACACCCAAAAAAAATTCCATCCTCTTCTAGTCCATTCCCAACCCAACCACCCCACCCAACTCCCCTCCTATCTTTACTGTTCAATATACAGTACGTGGAGAAAGAGAAAATCTAACTGATGAAACTGAACTGGCCAAAGACTGAAGGGCTTTGAAAATTTGCCTTTGTGCTTCTCACAAAGTTATATATAATATAGTCCAGGCAGAGAAATGAAGGGAAAAATAAATTTTGAAGCTATGTATTTTGCCTTAGCTATTCTTTTAGGTTCTAATAGGTTTAAAGTCTGGAAACAAATGATAACTTTAAAGTTGGTAGCAAAGACAATGTAGAGAAAATAAGAACAAGAGAAGACCATTTTATTTCTAGTAGTCACACTTCAATTATGTCTCTTATGAACTTACAATTCTGGCTAATAGCATATATGAGGCCTGATCTCCTTTTCATAGGGTAAATACGGGGTGTCATAATTATCATCAGAGAAATGATTATAATACTTTCTTGTTTATTTCGAGATAGCTCATCATTTTTCAAACACCTATTAACAAGAAGCCTCACAACACTCCTGTGAGGTAGATAAGTGGATCCCCATTTTGCTGATGGGATAATAGAGGCACAATGAGGTGATGTGACTTGCCTAGAGACTGGGGAAAGTACAGAAGACAGGTAACTCAGATACCACCCAGTTTTTAGAGATCCATATTAATCAGACAAAAAGAGAATGCTAAGTATTTCTTTAAATTGGGCCACATTAGTATTTTTTTCAGAGTTTGCATTGTTTTAAAATAAAGACAAAAGTAACTCAATTTTGACACTTTGATATAATGTTAAGATTTACATGAAATTTACATTAGTTATTAGTTTCCAACAATCTATAATAAATTGATATTTTTGTTTAAAAAAATAAAATAAGTTTGGCCCATGCATATTTCTTTATCATCTATCCCATTTATATAGGAATTAGCATACTATTGAAGATCATGAAGTTTCCTTGACTTACATGAGAAAACATTTTGGGGATAGAACAGAATTACAGTTACTGATATTTATAATTTGGAAACTTTGTAGATTGTCCTTTTTCAAAAGAGTTATTGATATTCTAAAAATGTTACTGTCATACAAAAGCACCGGGTTCTATTTTATGAAATTGTTTATCATGGGTAAACAAGTTAACACTTAAAATACTGTTATATGTATAAACTAGAATTGAACAATTAAGTAAATAAATGGCAGAAGCTGGAACCATGTTTCTTATTGTTGAAATGAGAGACTACACAGATAATTAAGAGAAAGAAGATAGGATTGGGTTGAAGATATCATTATGAACTTATGTATAGCTAAATAAATATACAGATGATTATATAAAATGTTCATAGAAATGTGCATATATATATGTATATATACATATATATATACACACACACGCGCACACACACACACACACACGCGCGCGCACACGCGCACACACACTTATGTCCTTGCTCTGTTGGTTGAGAAGGTCTTGAAGCAACAATACCCCAGAGCAACAAGTATGCTTGGTGCCCAGACCTTGGTTTCTAACAAAGAACTCCAGTAAAAAGAACCAAAACTCACTGAAGAAATGGCTGATTATAGAAATTTCTCCTTCCCCTCCAAACAAGGTGAGCCTGGAACATTTTGCAGTTCCAAAAATTAAGTACATGCTGAAAAAAATGAATTATTTTAAAAGGACTTGATAAACAAGTCAAAACACTTTCTAATGGCCAAAACTACAACAATTTGCATAACAAAATAGAAGTAGCATTGAAATATAACCTACATTATAAAATAAATACCAATGGGTCATGCTGACATAAATAATTATATAAATAAATAAATGGAGAGGAGGAAATCTCCCATGCAGAATTCCAAATAATTCATGGAGATACTTGCTCTCAAGGACATGGCACATTACTCACAACTTCTCATGTGCAGACTGAACACAGTGACCTCCTTCCAAAGAGTATGGTATGGAAAGAAGAGGAAAAGTACATGAGAGAAATCTGATACACACGATCTCAGACAGGTGATTAAGGATAACACCGAAAATAATAAGTCATGTAAATATGATGTGAAGACAATAATTCAATTGTGTGGTTATCTTACCCAAACCCATCAACCCAGACTCTTCATGACAAAAATATCAATTAATTCAAACTGAAGCATATATTCTTCAAAACCCCAAGGTTCTTGAGAACAAGGTAAGTTTGAAGAGTCGTCACAACCAAGAAAAGACAGAGGAGTTGTGATTACTAATGCAATGTAGTACTCTTAATGAGATATTGAAACAGGAAAAAGGTAACAGGTAAAAAACTAAGGTAACCGGAATAAAGCATTGACTTCAGATAGTTTCAATGTATCAATATTACTTCAAGAAATTGTAAGAAATGTACCATACTAGTGTAAGATGTGAAAAACACATGAAATAAAATGTGGAGTAAATATGAACTCTGTTCTATGTTTAAAATTTTTCTGCAAATCTAAGAGTCCCAAAATGGAAAGTTGGTTTGAAAATAAATTGTTACGGCAAACCTTTGTGTTTTGCACATAACAAACTCCACCTAACTACCCAACCAGGTCACATTCCTAGTAGCTTTCTTAAATTTCATACTTGTAATTACCAATAGTTACATTCAACTGCCAATAATCTATAGAAGGAGGAATCCCATTACAAAAAAAAAAAAATCCTGACTATTATCCACTATTTCCAAATAAGGGCATTTCCACATCCTAAGCAAATGTCACACTAACAGTGCTTTGGTGGTACAAGCACATCAAACTCAATGAAACCCCAAATGTTAACCAAGAGAGACACATTTCATTTCCTTTCTACTTCACAAGCAAAGGTTTATGTGCTTTTGCTGCAGTAACTCTGCATTTTATTGTATTTGAATCTATTTACTATATGAAATTCCCTTAATGAATCTTGACATGCTTCTTAAAGTATATGCAACTGGAAAGATTTTATCAGTTTTGGAAAACAGACAGCGACAGTAGGGTTAGAGTTACTTCTTGACTAAAGACAATTAACAAAGCATCTGCAAAGTCTGTTATTACTTTGTAGAAAATTTTGAATAAAGGCTCAGAGGTGCCGGAACATCAATATTTAGGATCCTAATTCAATCATTCTAATGAACACAGTAATTTGATAGCCTGTATTTAAAAAGGCATCATATGTCCCAATGCAAAAGATCCTGAGGTCTAAGGGGAAATATATGAATTCTGAATTCTAGAAAACAAATCTTAGGCTCAAAACTGGAAAAATAGGGAAGCCCTCGGGCTCTACACTATAATATTGTACCAACTACTCATTTACAGGCTTCAATCCATGCATGACAGTAATTCACATTTATCAATCTGTCTTACAGCTACATTGTGGTCCCCATTCATAGACTGGTCCTCGATGTTTACTGGTGCCTTAGTAATTAGTACACAGTCTGGAGATTGCACACTAAAAAATCAGGAGAAGGCCCGTATCAAAAGAATAATAGTAAAATCCAACATATTATTCTGAAAAGCACAAGGAACCTTTAATTTATAGAAGGTTTATGGTCTGAAAAGACACTGCAACTTGAGATGCGGTAAAGAAAAATCTAGATATTATCAAAATGCATGAATAGAAACACTGTGTGCCTCATGTTAAATGACAATAACCACAAGCACATCTTACTTTGTTATGAACTATACATTATTTTTGAGTAAAGTTTTCTGAAGCATAACATGTAAAATTGGACAAATATTGCAACCAATTACATATTCCCTTTAATTTGGTTTAATACGGTGATCCCTGGGAGAGCAAGTGAACAGGTCTATAAGGCCTCAAGGAAACATCTGGAAAAAGAATCTGACCCGTATTTGTCTCATCTGTAAAATATGACGAATGGGCAGAGCTAGACAGTTAATAGGATCCCTTTTTGATGCTAGAATTCTATTATTTAGTCAGAATGGACAGCCATAAGAGGTAGTAACCTAAAATATTCAAGTGGGAACTTACTGAATATATGACAAGGGGAAAAAAGGGTTAATGTGACGACACCTGTAGGAAAGAGGCTGAGTCCAATCCAATTGATTCAAAGCCCCTCTCCTCTTCAGGAGAGGAAACCTGTCATGTGGAGGTAGATCTGAGGTCTAGGGCTGGGAACAGAGGGTTTTATGCCCTAGAGAATATTATGAAACAGTCTGACTGGGCAACCAAATGCACATTATGCAACCTGCTGTAATGGCTAAAAGAAATGGCTTAGGTGTTCAAAGCAGTTACAAAACATCAAATTGCTTTTAGTATGTCAGTTGTCACAAAAGCCTTTTATATTCTATTGAAAACAGAAGAATGAGTGCCAATAATGCCATGAAGTAAACAAAATTCCTTTCTACTACTTCTGTACATCGTGACCTCAGTATGCAATTTGTCACCAGGTAATACACTGAATAGTTGCTTTATGTAAACAAAAGAATAAACAGTACAATATAGTCCATCTAGACACCCTCTCAACAGGCTGCTGTTTGAATGAGATTTGGGATTAACAGCAGTTTTCATATCTTATTCAAATAAAAGTCGCCCTTTGTTTGTTCACAGGGTCACCCCAGGTCTGCTCTTTCCTGTCACTGCCCAGTATATTTTTCTAGAATACTTCTCCCTACTGATCTTCGTATGCTTTGAATATTTGTCCAAATGTAACCTAAAAGAATATAAGTGTGCCACAAAATCTTTAATCATAAAGGAGCTTGAGGAGGAAGAGAAGGACAAAAAAATTGCCTCATTTCCTTTGATGGTTCCTTAAGAACCAGTGCTATCTGAAAACCAATGTGAAGGACTGGATTCACAAAACCTTCAAGTTTGGTATGGGACTCTGTATTAGGATCCAATACACTGTAATTTTTATGAAATATACTGTTATGCCCCTTATATCTATGACTTTGAAAAAAATCTCAATTTATGAAACATCAATGGGATTAAGTATTTTAAATCAGCCTTTGAATACTGACTACAAAAAATATACAAATGGATAAAAGTTCTAGAAAACAAGAGAAAAACGGGGGGAAAGCAGCTTATGTTTGTTCACAGCCTTGAGTTTGATTCCTCTTTCGTTATTATAGGAAAAACGTCTATCATGTAGCAGTGGTGTTTAGCGGGGGCAGCCATGGGCGCCGCAGTGGAATTCAACCCATGCAGAGGTTGAAAAAAAACTGAAGTCTGGACAGAGGAGAGGTGAAAATGGAATATGAAGAGCCTCACGGGAGACGAGCTAACTTTCTCCAGTCTCCTCAACCTGGCTCAGTAGGCTGTTCTAACCCCATCACAGAGGCAAGTTGTAGTCAAAGAGGAAAAAAATGGTTGTGACCTCAACACACACACACACACACACACACACACACACACACACACACACACACACACACACGACTAGCATAGCTCTTCTGTGGTGGCCTCTGATGTTCACATGGTGTCATGGCGTCGGCGGTGCAACGACAAGTGGTCAGATCGAGAAAAACTGCGGTTGCAGTCTGTGCACCGGAAGGGCTTGATGCCTGTGTGCTTGCGGAAGTGGCGAGTGAGCTCATCCGAGCGCGCAAACTTCCAGGAGCAGCCATCCCAGGTGCATTTATAAGGCTTCTCTCCTACAAGGGGAAAATGACAAAACAAGGTCAAGCACGAGACGACTGGCTACTGAAAATATAGCAGAATGCAGAATTTGTACCAAAGCCTTAGTTACAAAGTGAAACAATCACCTTGAAGTCATGCTCACATTTACTGCTCTAGTTAATTAGTTGGACAAGCATTATATATGTTTGTTATCTACAACATACTTTGAAATATTTTGTGGATTGGTTAAATGTAGCTGATTAATACAGACATTGCCTTGCATACTTTTTGTGGTGAGAACACTTAAAATCTACATTGCATTACTGTTCGTATATGTCCTAAGTGATGTTAAGAATGGAGAAAACATAGGCTCTGGGTTCAACATGTTTCTTAAGTTTGGTTCCACATTATGTGACTTTAAATAATCCCTTTTCCCTAGCCAAGTCTATCTTCTCAACTCTAAATGGGAGTTAAATATCTTAGAAAGTTATTTAAGCATCTTTCAAAGAGAGTTAGTAGAGGCCAGTGATAATAAAGCATTCCCCAGCACTTGGGGAGGCAAAGGCAGAATGATCATTGCAAGTTCTTGATCTAAGTTTGTTTACACAGCCAGTCAGTGCTATATGCGAGACATTGTCTCTAAAAAAAAAAAAAAAAAAAGATAGCTAGGAAGAAGTACACCTGGGATCCAAACAATATTACAATCATCATTTTTTTTGTGGCTAAGTTCCTGACAAAAAGCAAATTAAATTTCATTTTGGCTCACAGTTTGAGGGGGTATAATCTATCATGGTCAAGAAAGTACGGGAGCAGGCAGTAACAGATTCGAGACCTTGAGGCGGCTGCTTGTTCACATTTCTGTGGACCAAGAGCCGGAGGACAGAATACAGGGCCAGGATACAGATCACAAAGACCCCTCCCATGGATGATTTCTTCCAGTTAGGACCCACTTGACAAAGGTTCACAACTTCCAAAAAATAGTACCATAAGCTAAGGACCAATTTTTGAAACAAACGAAGCTCTGGAGACATTTCACATCCAAACCATTACATTCTGCTCTAGGCTTTGATGGAGCTGTAGCCAACTAATGCAAAGCATATTCAGTCCACTCCTAAAGTTTCCATATTCTTAGCATTTTTCGTACTGCTCAAAAGTTCAAAGCCCAAAAATTCAGATACTAAAGGAAATTTCTTAACTATAAAATAAAAGTTATATACTTCCAGCATAAAATGGCAGAATAAACACGCCCATTCCATGTCATACTGACTTAAGCAGCCCCACCTCACCAGCTCTGTTGCCTACGGTACACATGACCTTTCTCATAAGTTAGCGCCACTTGATGTCTGTAGATTTGCTGGTGAATGTCCTAAGCTCCTGTTATTTCCAATATCTTGGGGTCTCCATTTCAACTTAGGCTTCACTTCCCAGATTCATGCATAGTCTCCTCAAGGGTTCTATTCAGGACATCCAACTACATAGCACATTATGTTGTTTCAGAGGCTTTCAGAAACTTTAGTACTAGTATTCATCACACACACACACACGCACACACATACAGCACTTGAGTGTTGTATACAGAATGCTTACAGAATTAGTACTACACAGGCAATGCCAAGTTTTGCTGCCAGATCCAGATATGTCACTTTCCTTGAACAACAGTGGAAATGACTTAAATTCATTGTGTTTATATATAAAACTATCAAAGAATAGATATATATCTACTCCTTGATTATATATAAACTTTTTATGGTTATATATATTTATGATTATATCTAACCATAAAATGTTTATATATATATATTTATTTATATATATATATATATATATATATATATATATATATATATATATATATATATATATATATATATATCATCATTGAAAAGTTTTAAGCCAGATTGGCTCTATAACTAAACACTGATTTACTGATCACTAAAGGAAACAGGAAAGAAGTTGTATGAGTATAAATAACTTAACTATGGTTAACCTTTGGTGATAAAATTAAGGGCAATAAGGGTAATATGTGTTTATCCCTTAATGTATTTCTCTGTTTCCTATCTAGCATAGTGAATATGCATTATTTTATAATCAGAGACAAGCAACAATGAAAATATAAACTATATTAGCATTCTAGCAGTCTTATTCTTCTGGTTTCTATCCCTCTTTCTTGTTATAAAACTTCCAAATCATTTACATTTTTGCTGTTTAAAATTTTTATGGTAGTCTGACTTAAGTATCACCCAATAACCCTCCTAAATATTCACCAATGAACTATATAGCTTTTAAAAAGACAATAGATGGACAACAGAATGGAATCCAATGTAAGTCTAACTTATATGCTTGGACTTTAGTAGGGGAGCCATTTTATTCATTAGTTACTAATAATTGAGATATTCAGAAATTGATGTACTAGCTGCTAAGCAAAATCTGTTTTGACTCAAAGATGACCAATGAAGTATTACCAAATGATAAATTGAAGGTACCAAATATGAGTGCACACAACACACATACACTCATACCAAACAAAAAGAAAATACCAGAAGGCTAAATTATTAACAGGTGGAAAGAAAATCAAGATTTCAGAAAGTGCAGAGTTGTAAATCAGATTTTTCCCTTTTATGATACGTAATTTTATGCCATCTCTACACTTCACAGTGGTTACATTACTATCTACCTATTTTGTAATTGCTCAAGAATTTCTCCTGAAGATTCCCATTTTCACTAGAGTGAAGTGAATAATAAGGCGGTTTATTAAAATGGTGACACCATGTGGTAATCTAGGCTCATTGCTAGAACACAAGAGTTAAAGAAAACAGTAAGCATCCATGTTTCTGCTATAAATCATTTACCTCTCATTATCATTGAGGAAACTTTTGTTTGAGGTAAGTACATATGATATCACATAACCTCCATCAATTTATCTTCCAAATTAAAGAACAACATATATGCAGGGAAAAAGCAATTATGATATAAAACATATACACCATATGAAAAAGTCAACATGATATAAAAATCCAAGTCTAGATAACAGTGTTAAGTGTAAAGATGTTGCTATGGAGGAATGTATAAGTTTCAGATGAGTGTAAATTTCAGATGAGTGTAACAGAAGTCAAAGGGCAACTCCATCGGTTGGTGGAAAGCTCTGGTATGGTAGTGTTACCTAATCCCAAAACCTAATGAGGAACCAATAAAAAAAAAAAAAACCACAGTCCACCATCTATGATGGACATAGATACAAAATCCATCAATAAAATATTTTCAAATTTAATTCAACAATAAATAAAGAAAGACAATGTGACATTATGCATTAGATTTGATTTCTGGAATTCCAAGATGAGCCAGTCCCCAAAAAAATCAATAAATGTATACAGTATATAAATAGAATAAGAACAAAAAGTACACCATCCTCTCAATAGATGCAGAAAAGAACCAGGACACAATTCAACATACATTCATGATAACAACCCTTCAGAAACTAGGAATACAATGATCTTATCTCAACAAGAAAAAGATTAGCTATGACAAACCTATGCAAGTATAACACTGCATTAAAAAAAACAGAGTATTTCCTATACAATCTAAGACAAGATGTCTACACATAATATATTTTTCTATACAGAACTTGAAATTTTAGTCACAGCAATAAGGCAAAAAATAAAAAGTATACAAATAAGAACATATCCCATGCTTATGGATGATATGGTTCCATACACTAAAGAATCCATCAGAATATTCTGAGAAACCTAATAAGAAAACTCAGCAAAGTAGCAGATACAAAATCACTATATAAAAGTTCATAGCTTTCTATATACCAATAACAAACCCCCTGAAAAAGAAACAGGAAAACAAAGAATGACAAAGATTATCCAGGAAGGCTGATGACTCAGTTCTGAAGTGCCTGTTACATGAGCATGAAGACCTAAGCTCATGTAAAAGAGCTAAACGTGGTGGTATTTTAACCATAGGGTATTAGCAGGTGGATGGGTGCGGGAGCTTGCTGGCCAGATAGTCTGTCCAATCAATCAATCAGTGAACATCAGGTTCATGATAAGCCTAGCTAAGAGATTTCTACAATAAAAATTATGAAACACTTCGGGGGGTAACTAAAGATACTAGAAGATGGAAAGGCCTTCTACTTTCTTTGGACTGTGCAAATTAATACTGTAAAAGTAGCCATAACAAAATATCAAGCAGTAGAACTTTTAAAATACTAACTGCCTGTGACTATGTAATTCCAAGAATGTTAAATAAGTCTTGCCATTGACTTGCAAATTTCAAGTTGGAACATGGCCCAGAACACTAATAAGATTAAAGAAGGGGGCAAAGAGAACATTAGTATATTTTTGCAATTTTCTTTTTAATTTTCACACTGTATACTTGGCCATTTTTATAGAGCTAGCTAAGACTGCAATGTATTCACAGATATATCAACATATTTACAAGCTCACTTCCTCACAGCTCTTAACCAGGTATACATATATTCCAAATACAGACTGTCACACACTTGTAGGAAACTAAGCAAAATAAAATTAGAGAAAAAGCCCATTCACATAACTGAATGTTTTCAGGATTCTCTTGGATAATTTTGTATCTGTCTGTAAAGTTTTGTCAACACTTTCTTGAGGAGATGGATGGAAACAAGGTCACAGGGTTCCTTAGGGAGCTGTTTATTTTCATGAAGAGTGACCAGATTTCTTGTGATTTAGATACTATTCTCCACTAGGTAACTACTAGGTAAATCCTTTGGAATGTATAAGCAGACTCCTATCGATCAAAAAGCAAGATTATCACTAGATAGGATCTAAGGCCCATAGTAGAGGATTCCCTTTATTGCTGTGACCCATATACCTGATGTTTCTATGAGTATATTTGAAAAGTGTTTGATTTATGATTTCCTCTAGTCTATAACTATAACACTTTAGAAAACTATTGTCACAGTGAGACATGGAATTTTGCATAATCCAAATCTGTCTTCCTGGGCCATGGTTATGTGTATTTGGATCCAGAATAAGCTACCACTTATCCCCTTTAAAAATAGGCCACATTGCTAAAAGCAATCTTCATTTTCAATGTAATCCCTATCAATTCCAATGTTATTTCAATAACATTCTTTATAGAAACAATGAAAATCCTGAAATTCATATGGAGGCACAAAGGACCAAAATGACCACAGCAATCATAAGCAAAAAGAATGTGCTTCAGGAATGACAATATTTGATTTCAAAATATACTATAGACCTATAGGAAAATTTTAAAAAGCACAATATTGGCATAAAACTAGACATATAGACCAACGAAATAGAATGAAGGACCCAGAAACAAACCTACACATCTGTAGCCATCTGATTCTTCACAAGGTTAATAAAAACATACCATTTTGATATAAAATAGCCCCAATGGGGCGGTAAGATTGTAAGAGCAAAAGGATGGGAGGAGCAATGATTTGCAAGATACTCCACACAAGTTAGGGCCGAAGCAATCATAATTGGACTTTGCATGCCCGGCGCAATGTCCAACACACTATTGACCTCAGAAAGTCTTAGCATCTGCTAAAGGCACCAGGATCCTTGGAGGCAAGGGATTGGCAGCCCCAGCAGTGTTCCTATACTTAAGGGGAACATGGGAAAGGGTTCAGAGAAAGGCCACTGGGTCCTTGTACGTCATCGGAGAGGAGGGCCCAGAGGAGAATCAGGCATGCACAAGAAAGGACTCTCTGGGAATTGGGGCAGGAGGCACTAGGGGATGGGGAGGGAGAGGGGAGGGGAGGGGGAGCAGGGGTTTTGGGGGGAGGAGGAGGGAGGGAGGGAACTGGTGTACCTATTAAGTTTGTATGAGCTGAAATAATAATAAAAAATGTATAAAAAAATAGCCCCAATGGTTTATATGCTAAAGGTTTGATCCCAAGATAGTAATGCTATTAAGAGATTTCATTATAAAGGGTATGTTCTGATCAATGTACCAATCCATTCATATATTCATTCCTTGAATGCATTATTGGTAAATGATATAAAACAAGAAGTAGGTCCTGCTTGGGGGAAGTATGTCAGCAGAGCATGACTTTGAAGCATGTCTTGTCTCTGGTCTTTGTTGGTTTACTCTCTCTTGTATGCCACCATGAAGTAAGCTACTTTGTTCTACTACATGTCCCTTGCCTTAATGATCCACTTCAGCACATATAGGACCAGAGGCAATAGAGACAAGTGGTCATCAGCTAAAACCATGGGCCAAAATAAATTACTTCTTAAAGGTGATTCACTCAAGTATTTAGTCACAGTGATAAGAAGCATCTAGTACAGAAACATTGGAGAAAGGACATCCTCATGAGATTCAAGTCAACATTAGATGTCACCACTGACTAGTGCTCTAGGTGACCTGACTACTTATCAGATAACACATTCATTTATAAAACTCAAAGTTAAGAACTGTCTATATTTTAGGCCCATTTTCTCCCTTCATGTAAGAGGCTGACACCATAAGAAGGAGGAGCATTGAAATGAGAAGCAAATAAAGGTAAGTAATAACTGTTATTATTTTAAGAATAAAATGACACACATGGAGCATAGATAGACATCTCATGTTGTAACACAATTTCCATCTTGTATATATTTGGAAACTTCTAGAAGTACAAATACTAGGGTACGCTGAAATTCAGGCTACAGAGTTCTAGACTAAAATGGTGACATGGGATCAAATAGTTCAATACCATCACTTCATAGTTAATGGGACCTAGAATCAAATAAATGGGAAGATTTATAATAACTTAGGTGGAGACTTTAAATTAGAACTCAGGCTATCTAAGCTCCCTGTTCATTATTTTTGCTACAGTACCAAAGAGAATAGTTCAATTTTTAATTTTTAAATAATTTTCCAGTTTGTTTTGAGAAAGGGTATTGTTATATAGACCAGACTGACCATCAACTTGCTTTGGAGCCTAGGATGGCCTTGAGCTCTCAATTCTTTTGCCTCAATCTCTCTAGTACTTGGTGTCTGCCACCACGTCTGGTTAAAAGGCATACTTTTAAAACTAAGAGGATGGATATGGGAAGTGAGGTGATTTGAAGTCTTTGTACATGAGAGAACTGTATATAAGGAAAAGACATTTTGTGTATGTATATATATGTCTGTGTCTATATGTATCATTGTACAAGTGGTGCGTGTACACATGTGTGCAGATATGCCACTCAGAGACCAGAGAGAACATCCCTTTTCACTTATTCTCCTGAGGCAGGATCTCTCGCTGAAGCTGGACTTAGGCTGATATCTAGCAAATACCAGTGATCCTCCAAGCTCGCCTCACTTCTCCACAATACTGGGGTTAAAAGTGGATATTATCATGCTTCTAGGGACTGATTTGAACTCCAGGTCTTCATTCTATGTAGCAACTGCTTCTTCCCAATACACTGTTTCCCCAGCCTTATTGATTTACTTTCAAGACTATGCTGCATGAATCTCACTATGCTGACCAGGCTGGCCTCAAACTTGCAGCAATTCTCATGCCTCTACCTCCCAAGCATTGGAATTATAGACCTGTGTCGCATACCTGAGTATAGGAAAGGGCCTTTTAAGTTACTAATACCCAAATAAAGGTATGATACACATGTGATAAAATTATACCAACATTGCCTACAATTAAATAAATTAATTTAACTGTCTCCAGATCTGCTTTCAATTTTATAATCATCTAGAAAATACAGACCAGAGACAAACATTCATGGATCAAATCTCAGCATCACACAAAGAAAACCACTTATCATATGCTTACTAATGGTATTCATAAAAAGCACAGAAGATCCTATATGGTCTATTGTTGCCCAAAATTCGGCTTAAATCCAATTAAAGCTTCAGATACAATTATCAGTTTACAATAACTATGGTGGTTCTTGAAAATGTTAGAATGACACAGTGAAGTCACAAATCAGAAAATGCCTGAACATTGCAATTTATCTTAGATAAATGACCCAGGTTCTTTAAATTAAAATTGAAAAAACCCAGTAAGAATAAAGATGAAAATAAGATTAAGAGAAATAATCAAATTATTAAATGATCTTTGCCAATTTGAAGAACTTTTTAAAAACCAGTTACTAGTGGTCAGTTTTAGAAAGCAGCATATGTTTTTGGGAATGTGCAGTAGATGGATTAAATTCAACATGTTCTGGGTAGATTGGGGAGGGCAAGTCAATAAGCTAAACCCTGAGTTCTGGATAAATTGGTAATGGCATTCAGTGCTACTATGAGGCAATTAAAGTAGAGTCCCAAAAGTATGTGCTGTGCAGAAATCACTCTAACTGATGCCAAGAAACAGACTACCAGAAAGCTTCTGAGGATTGCTGAGAAACCGTTGACCTAAAACCTGGCTGGGACAAAGGCCATTTGAGAAAAACAGCAGCTCTTGAATTGTTAAACTAACTTGTACAGGCCAAGTGATCCCAGGAGAAGTGTTTAAATCATGAAGGGCCAGAGAGAGGGCCCTGTGGGTAAAGGTGATTCAATACAAACCAGACAACCTGAGTTTGATCCCTGGAACCCACATGTGGAAAGAGAAAAGTAACTTAGGAAAGTTATCCTTTGACCATTTCTGTCTCTCTCTCCCTCTCCCTCTCCCTCTCCCTCCCTCTCCCTCCCTTTCCCTCCCTCTCTCTCTCTCTCTCTCTCTCTCAGAAGTCAATAAAATACTTAGAAACCATAAAGCAAATAAGTCTTAGCTCAAAGAAGGTTTATAGGCCATGGAGGTCCAGTAGGCAGCAAGGAAATTCTTGAACTTTCAGCATACTTAATCTATATCATAAATTAGACACTGATCTCTAGATAGGGATTTTGGCGATACTAACTGTGGGAATCCCAAAACAAAACTATTGATCAAACTGGTCATGAAAGTATAAAACCCTGGATCTTGAACACTCAGTGTTATCCACAGAGTTGATTTAGGAAAAATGGACAAAGAGAAAAACATCACAGACATTCTCCCAAACAGGAAGCCAAAGCAGAGCCAATAGAAGAAGACCTTCCATATAAGAAACAGACACTGAAAGAAGAGTAGGCAAATGATGGCCATAAGAAGAGAAAAGAAGAGAAGGGGGGGAGGAAGGGAGGGGGAGGAGGGGGAGGACGAAGGTAATACAGTCTTCCGTTTCGTTCTTTCCTTTCCTTTCGCTTTCAGCGTTCTTTCTTTCTGTACGGGACTTCATTTCTTTTACCTTTTCCACCCTGTTCTCTCCCTTTCTTTCTTCGTTTCTTTTCTTTGTTGCTGTGTTCTCTCCTCTCCCTTCCCTTACCCTTCCCTTCTCTTTTCTCCTTCGTCTCCCTTTCCTGTTCCGTGCCTGCTTCCCAGTCGCTCTTCCTTCTGTCTCGTCTCTTCTTCTCTCAGCTTGTCTCTTACTCCTTTCTTCACTCCTCCCGTTCCTCTCCTTTCTTCTTTACCTCTTTTCCCCGCCCCACACCTCCCCCTTCTCTCTTCTTCTTGACCTCGTGCCCCCCTCCCTCCTTCCCTCGCTCTCCTCCCATCACGCTCAGCTCCATCCTCCCTCTCCTCCCCATACCCTGCCGCCCTCCCTCCCTCCCTCCCTCCCTCCCACCTCCCTCCCTCCCTGCCTCTCTACCCGCCTCTCCTCTCTCCCTCCCCCGTCCCTCCACCTCCCCCCTCCCATCCTTCCTCCTCCCTCCTTCCCTCCCTCCCTCCTCCCTCCCGTCCCTCCCCCTCCCTCCCTCCTCCCCCCCCTCTCCCTCTCCCATCCCTCCTCCGCTCTCCTACTTCTCAAGCCTCCCCTCCCTCCCTCCCGCCCTCCCTCCCTCACTCCCATCCCGCCTCACGTCCCCGCCCTACCTCCCCTCCCTCCTACTCCATCCGTCCCATTCCTTCCACTCTTCCTCTTTCCTCTTCCTCTATCTTTTGCCCCTCGTGCCTTCCGAAGGAAGGACTGGCCATCACCTCCCATAAATGGTGATATTTCTTGCTTCCGCACAGTTTCCACGGTAACTTAATTCCATCTCTGACATTTCATATTATTACATCAGTATATATATTTCAAAGCAATTAATACATGCCTGAGTCTTTTTTTGCAAAACCAAAGACTGTGCAACTACGCCAACCCCACAAAAAAAACAAGAAACAACAAACCCTGCCCCGCTACCCCACTCCCCCCCAGCCGCCCACCCTCCTACTCCCCCCTCACCCTGCCCCCACCGCCGCCGGGGGCCCCAACGTAGACCCCTTCGGGGTGTCCCGCCAAGTAACCGTAAGATCCTATACGAAACCCAGGGCGCTAATAAGTCGTGCTCTGTTAACGCCGGTGGCCAGAGCAAGCCCCGGGTCGGACCCGGAACTTAGGAGGGAGGATCCAGAGGCGGCGCCGCGCCGGAGTGGAAAAGCCCCCCCTACCTCGAAGGTCCCGATCCCGAGCTGAAGGACACGGCCCCCGGCACCCTCAGCCTTGCCTCTGGCGTAGGGTGTTGTCACGCCCCCGACTCACGGGGTACTATCCGCGAGGGCCGCCCTCTCCCAGATCCGCCATCCACGATCAGGGGGACGAAATACGGCTCGCAGGGAATGCTTAGCCCACACGGACCCGGCCAATGAACGGGAGAGGCGTTAGCAACGCCATGAACCGCCGGAGGGACTAAGAGGCCCCGCCCCGAAACGGGCGTCGCGACGGGACGGTCCGATGGCTCCAAACACCCCGCCCCCAACCGAGCGAAGAGGGCATAGGGCGAGGGACGCCACGGGGAGCCTATACCCACCGAAGACATCAAGCCGCCCCTCGCGGGATCACGAAGGGGGGTGAATGCCGCGATCAAAACAGGTGGACGCCCGGGGGTAAAGGCCGAGGACAAGCACCCGCCCCAGCCCCTCCCCCGCCGGGACGGCCTGACCCCCAAGGAGGGAGAATCCTGGTCCGCCCCGCGGGGTCCCACCGAGCAAGGTTAATGAGCCCGTAAACAGCACGGCTTGGAGGTCTAAGCTGCCCCCACGGGGTGGAGGGCGAGTGCACCCGGATGGGGCGGGGAGAATGCGCCAAGGCCCGCGGAAAGGGGGATAGAGCAGTAACGGGGGAGATGGTCCCCTCCCCTCCGTCGGCCCAAAACACCAGTCCCCCAGCCAACAGAAAAGCCTAGACGCCAGGCGTGGGCGAGCCTCGCGTCGGCTGAAGAGCGCCGACAATGCGTGCTCCCCGAGCCCGATACGCCGCCCACAGGATCCTGAAGATGCTTATGCCTGTTCCTGCGCGCCCCACCTAAAGGAGTACAGCCGCGCGGCTCAGCGGGAATGATACGCCTGGCTTGTCGCAACAGCCCACCCATCACAATGGGGAGAGGAAACCTAGAAGACCACAAGCAGAATGTCGAAGCTTATTCCCAAAATAGAAATTCTCACTTTAAAAAAGTTACTTATATTTTTACAAGTCTCTGGCAGAACACCAAACCCCAGGTGTGCTTAAGATGTGCCAACAGGAAACGGTAAGATGATTCAGTAGGGAAAGGCACTTGATATGCAAGCTTGACATCCTGAGTCCAATGTCTAGAGTCCATGTTAGAAAGAGAGAACTGACTTTTGAAAGTTTGATTTCCACATGCACATCATGGCAGGGCATACATGCACTCACACATATGCGTCATATTCACATATTCACAGAATAATACATTAAATTTAAAAACATAAAGATGACAACAGGGAAAGAAAATCCTGACGATGCAAGGAAAGATGGTTTATATCAACCATGAGCTGGATTTGGAGAATAACAAGGACAGTGAATAATTTTAGCAAGGAGACTATCTCAGGCTGGGAGGCACAATATGGAAGTCATTACACAGAACTTAGGAGACTATATAGCAATCAAATGGCAAGCTACACCAAACTCCTTAGAGTTTCAGGTGACACTCAAGGACTCTGAGAAACCTATGAAGATGGAATTGACCTTCATCAAGGGTTACACACAGAATCCGACTACCCCAGAACCTATGAATGATGGCACATAGCCAAGGATGAGTACCAGTGAGGCACTAACCCTGGGATTCTGCTGTAAGGGGGGAGCAAATGGCTAGCCGTGCTATGTGAAGGCACAATCCAACCGACACAACAGCTCCACGGAGAAGTGGTGGGCCATGGCTGACCTGGAGGGGCAACAGACAACGAATGAGCTGGCCATGAAGACCCTCCGTGCACTTGCAGAATCTCACAGTAGCACACGAGAATCAGAAGCTAACCGATGGGCATCTGACTGAATTTAGTGATGACTTCCCTTTGCCTGCTACATGGGAAGGGAAGCTGGGAAGGTAAGGCGGTGCACGGGAAAAGGGAGAAAGGGGTGGAGTGGGGTGGGTGGAAAAATGTGGATTTATATTTACACATGTCTTCACAGGAAGACACAGATCCAACCAGCCACTACCTCAACACCTCTTAGCAATGCCGGACCACAGTGCTGTGCTTCATTCCTGTCTCCGGGTCTCCCCCATATTCAATTCTTTTTTTATTTAGAGCAACGAGTATGCGCAAGGAGCGGAAAGTGCTCTTCCTGTCTGAGTTCCAAGTGTACTCACCAGAACTCCACATCCCTTTTCCAATAAAACAAGCCATTCAGGCAGAATCACATGTTAAAATAAACTAACAAGGAAGTAAATAAGTTGTATATTAAGGAATTTTTACATGCTAATGGTATTAGTTTTATTATAACAACTTGAAATATATTTTTAACTAGTTATAACTAACATGATATGAATTTGCTTTAAAATAGTGCAATGGAGAGTCAGTGAAAATGAAGGCAAAATAAAATTGGCCAGGTACTAAAGTAATGCTTGATGCTGAATGAAGGTTACAGCTGAATGAATTCCGGTTAACTGTTCTGTTTGCTCACGCTGAAATTTTAGATTTAAATACTTAATTTTACACACACACACGTTTATGCATATGTGTATATACAGACATACACATACACGCACACTCGCGCACATGCGCGCACACACACATGCATGCAGTGGAATCAGCATCCACCCCACAAAGAAGCAAAGACAGTTATGGGTCAGTACAATAACAGTTACGGGACTGTTACAATAATAAAGCCATAGACTCTATGTTGGGTTTGGGTCCTTTCATGAAAATTCTAATGTAACAATGAAACATAGGAAAGATTTGCAAGAAAAAACAAGAGCCTCTTTCTTACTAAACACAAGGTGTTTAGTCCCCGTTCTAATCTGGGAAAGAACTGACAAAGTGAAGGATACAAACTGATGGCTGACAAGCTGCATCTGGTTTGGGGCAAGTTTCTTCATATTCCTGGCGCTATCAAATTTTTGGATTAATGTCCAAATTCAAAAACCCAAGCCATGTTAAAAAACCTTGATTTTCTGTTTTTGTTTGAAAATTTAGAAAGCAGTCATTGTCTATCATTATACCATTTGGGAAGCTGAGGTAGGACATTAGGAGTTCAAGGTCAGCTTGGCCTATATAGACAGTTCCCCACCAACAGGCTATAGACCAAGACCTTGTTTCAAACAAATAAACAAACAAAAATAAAATTTAAGACAGTTACTAGCAAACAACTGGATTTAGGAAGCTGACTGCCTTCTTCAAATGCAGGATGTGTCCTCCAGTTCTTCGCAATCCTCACCAGGCCTGCTTTTTCTTTATGTTAGCATATCTTTCCTCACATGTGAACAAAGGTGTATTATAGGTTAGCTATTGATACTGAGGTCCAAAGGCCTGCTTTAGCTTCACTTATTAAATCGATGTGTACTTTTCCATGTTTAAACATATGGGACCCTGGTAGTAACAGAAGAAAAAATAACTTTCCTAATCTTTGGTTTCTCCATTAGAAACATCAACACCAGCTCATTAGTGATGGTGACTAATCAGAAGACACCAAGTTTCCTGTTTTGCTTAACTAGTTTTATAAAAGTGCCTTAGTGCCAGAACATGATATAGGAGTGAAAAACAGACAAGGCCTGCGCCTATGACTATAAAAGCATCGAGCTTTGTTTTAACACCTTTCTTCCTGGCTCTCAGACTCTCGGTCTCCTTCTCTCCCTCTGTCTTTTTCTGTGTGTCCCTCTCAATCTCTCTCTCTATCTCTCTGTCTCTCTTTCTCTCTCTCTTTCTGTATGTGCTGGAGGTAGAACAGGGGTGGGCAGACCTGTATGGATTCTGCGGTGAGCTTTCAGGTGAGAACTTTTGGTGTACACTTTGCTGCATCCTGCAAAGTCACACTGATGAATCCGTCTTCTCTTCAAATCAAGGGACTCTTCTCCCTGCATTTGTGCCATTGCTGCTGGTCTAAGCGAAGAAAGAAAAACAAAGCCAAGCAATGACTTTAAGGTGGAGGTTTGAAAACATAGATTTGCATACGACATCATACCATTTTTAATTTATGCAAATTTAATGCTAGCTCCCCAGGAGAAGAAATATTGGAATAATGTGAACAATTTTCTCAAGTAGGCTTCTCTGCTGAGAAATGCAGATACTTGAGGAAACATGGGAGGTGGAGGCTTTTCCTTGAGTAGCTATGTCCCTAAACCTTCTGGGCATTTTACTTCAGTATGTGTCATTCTTGAGCTTAACAAAATATATTTTTCACATAACATGATTGCTGAATACAAGCTAATTGCTTCCAATTAGTTCCAAAATTAGAAGACCAGGTTGGTTTCAATTTACAGTGTGGAACAGTACATAAGTGTAATTTATTGGAAATTTGAAGATTTTCTTTCACACTGATGATATACAATATAACACTGATGATATACAATTAGAACATAATTATTATAACATTCATGTACATACAAATGTATCTACTAAAACTCAGACCTTTCTCTGGGAAAGCAGTTTAACTATATTTTGCTTTCATCAAACTGTTGTGCCTGATTAATTTCACCTCTACACATGCATGTATATATGTGTGCATGAATGCACACGCACGAAGAGAAGGAAAGAAAGAGAGAGAGAGGGAGAGGGAGAGAGACTTGAAGTACTTACTCTTGTTGAAATCCCTGCAGACTCTGTAGGGCTGAGGATCCGCTCTCAATTGCACTTTCTTCATTGTCACTTGGAATCTCCAGTGGCGACATGGAGGTGGGGTCAACTTTCACTAAAAGCAAAGAAAGGAAGCTGTATGGTCAGAATATATGTGCCACTGCAATTATTTTCAAGATTCTCAGTTTGGTTCACATTGAGAAGTAGAAGCAAGACAGAAAAAGAGAAAAGTGTATTTTTATCGAAGAAAGAGAATGAATAACTTGTCTTGTTTTTACCATAATGAGCAGAGGTGTCTTTGAAGGAAGGTTGGTAAGAATTGTTCTGCTATCACTAGAATATGAATTTCGCCAGTATCAGTGAATGATTCATTTCTCAACCTCTGACTCCTAGTAAAGGGTCTACAAAAAACACAGGTTCAATGTATTTTTGTTGAATGAATTCTCTGAAAAATTCTTAGATCACCTTAAAATAATCTTAGCATTATCCCAGAGATTAGTGTATCTCCTTTGGCCTTTGTGCTCCTTCCTACCACTCAGTAGATGCTGGATAAATGTTAGCATTCTTCCTTTCCAACTATGATGGGAAAAAGCATTCAAATATTCCTTATTAACCAATCACTGAAGTTTTAAACTTCCAACAACATGCAATCAATGGTAAGCATACTCCTGGATCAAATAAAAGCTTCATTTTGATATTTTACACAGAAGAAACTTAAGGTTGGCTATGGAAAGGGCATTTGGCCAACATAGTTGCTTTAACATTTTGATGATGCATCATTCTATGGAAGCCGTAAGCACACATCTCAGTATCCATGCATGCTGGATATGAAGAGTGTACGGTGTACATGTGCTAGTATCACAAACGTTTGTGAATACTTAGGAAATACAAACAAAAAAGAGCAAGTAAAGGGTTAAAAAAGTTGGATTTTTCAAACTTTGTTATTTCAATTCCAGTTACTCTGTATGACCCACAGATATAAGCACTCCAGTTTGAAGACCACTAAACTAATAGTCATTAGGTTAGAACTATACTGAACACTTTCATATTCTATTTTGTTATTTACAGTGGCTCTGGTGGAACTGACAGATGTTAAAGGAAGGAGTGAAGGATATTCAAACATCTGTGAATCACTCCTTACTTTTGCTTCATTTTAGCAAGTTTTCACCTAGGTAATTTTATTTCATCTTAATTGTTTCCCTTTGATGTCAAGCTTTCATTTCCTATCTACAAATCTGACACTATACCTAAAAAGTGAAATTGTAATGAAAACTTGTCATTGCTACAATTAAACATTAATGCATAATGATATTTTGATTAAAAAAACCACTGCTGAGTCTCAGCAAGCTAGCATTTCATGTTATCATTTTGCATGTTCCTAAATATTTAGTGATGGAATTTTCCCAGAAAACTGAATGTCAAAGGTAGGGGCTACTTAAAAATTTGGTTTTCATGAACCAGTCTAAACAACAGTAGATACAGGGAAAACTGGCAGTCGACAGGATTAGAAGCCGTAATACCAACCAAACACAAACACCTGATAGGAAACCACCACCTAAACCCCTCTCATTCTATCTTTAGATAAGGAAAGATCTCAACAGGCAAACAAGACACAGCCTAGTGCAATGGAAAGCAGTGAAACAGACACTGACCAACCAGAATGCAGAGTATCAATGACCCTAAAACGCTCAGTGCGAATCAGGCCACCCAAACCTCTCCCCTCCCTAAGGCTCAGAGAATTTTGTGGAAGAGGGGGTGGCAAGGTTTTAAGAACCTGAAGGTGGGGAGGTACACTCCTGGCCAAGAAATGCCACTCAAGGCAGGGCTGCTACAATCAGGAACTCACTAAAATGGGACTTCTCTTCACCAGATCTGCACTATGACTGCCATATTGACATTTCTCCATAGACTAATAAAGAAATAGGGAGAAATAATTATATGCAAAGGGAACCTTAGGGGCTAGGGCTAGACAAATGAAAGGGAATGTCCCTATCAGTGGGTCCACCCAAGGAAGGGCACTGAGTCTGCCACAGAGGCCTGAGCCCCCACTAGAGTGGACAATCCAAAGGGAACTCTGGGGACCACACAAGCAGACAGGCAGAAGGGAGGGAGGGAGGAAGAGGGATGGGTTGATGAAGGAAGGGAAAAGAGGAAAAGAAGGTGTAAGAGAGGGGGAAAGGAGGGGAAATAGGAACAACCACTCATTATGTCCTAAAACTAGAAAAATAAAAATAATTAAAGAAGGAAATTTGGTTCCTAGGATTTCCAGCCATATATCCCCCTTAGCCTTTTAAGTTGTGCCAAACATTACCTGCTCCTCATTTGACATGGCTTTGAATCACCTTCTTATCCTAGATACTCTCCTCTGATTGTCTTTCAGTTTTTCAATGTCTTTCCTAAAGCAAGATCCTCTAAACTGACTGTAATACTACAGATATGGTAATGGTAAACATCTTGAACCATATCATGAGTAATATTTTCTTTGATATTTTTTGATTATGAAGTAAAATAAATGTAACTCTGAGAAGGAAACTTCTTTGGGGACAGTGAAAGAAGGGGGACTTACTTTATACCTTTCTGAATACTAACCTCAATTTAAAAATTAAATAAGCTATGGGTTGGGGAGATGGCCCAGGGGTTAAAGCCTTTGCTTTTGCAAGCAAAAGGACCTGAGTTCAAATCCCATGTAAAAATGACAAGCAGATATGGCAGCGGCCTCCTGTCACGGCTCTGGAAGATGAAGGCGGAAAAAACCCAGAGCAAAGCAATAAGGAGATAGAGCAATGCAAGATGCTTCCTGATGTTACCCTTGGGCCTCCACAGGCACATACACCCAAGTGCCCACACACACACACACACACACACACACACACACACACACACACACACACACATTCAATATGCTGAGCCTTGACACTCAGGAGACTGAGTCAGAAAGATCATGAGTTTAAGACCTACCTGGGCAATAATGTATATTCTAGAACAACCCAAGCAACTTAGTGAGACTCTGTTTCAAAATAAAAAATAGAAAGGGGACTGGTGACATAGTTCAGTAATAGAACACTTATTTAGCACATCTGATGCCTTAGGTTCAATCACCAGTACTGCAAAACACATACAAACAAATATATATAAATGATAAGACTTGGCATATGAGGCATATGAATATCTCCTGGGAAAAATTTCAAGCTTGTTTGTTGAAATTATTTGTGGTTAGGGAACTACTATGTAGCACTATGATACATACAAAATAAGATAATCATTTTCTTAAGGAATTTAAAATTCATTTGTAGAAAATGGCTATATACTTGTGATATAAGCACTAAAACTTAAAAGGAAGAGCACACGTCAGATGAGAGATAACACAGGAAGCAGCAATATTTCAAAGAGACTATTTATTTGTAGGAAAGAGAATAGAGAAGTTGTTACAAGCAGCAGCAGCTATGGTAGTGATAGAAATACTGTGACCAAATACCCCATCCCATTCCCAATGGCACAGAGAAATAAACAATTCCATGGAAAGTTCCGGAAGTACCTTAGTAAGCTTGAACTATTTTTTGGTTTGTAATGTAACTAAAATATTATTCAGTTTTATATTTTGCTTTAAAACAGTATATATAAATACATACTAATTTAAGTTTCTTACTATCAAGTAATGGGAAGGCGACAGGATAATATTCTACTCAAAGCTATGCATGCATATTTGAGAAGCATGGCCTAAGAAGATTCACTGTACTTTCTTCTGTGATAGGTTCTCTTTATGTATCTCAAGTTAGCCTAGCCTAGAACTTGCTGTGTAGCCCACGGTAGACTGGGGATTTGTGTTCCTGCTGCCTTGCCATCTTAAGTACTGCAGTTATAGGCCTGTGCTCTGACCCCTGGTTCATGATACATTCTTAAGTGTTAAAGAGAAATAATTTAAGAAACAGTATTCATATGGGTGATTCCCCCTTGAAGCAGTGCCCAAAAAAATGGGAGAAAATGAAGAGAGACACAATGACTCAGAAAGGGAACAGATTGAAGAAAATGAAAGCCAGGAAGGAAGAAATATTGATGCTCACCTGATCCAGCATTTTTGCCATCTCCTCCGATGAGTGGAACGGTAATGGCCGCAGGGCTCCCATCTGCAGGCAGGCTGGTATAGACCATCGGCAGAGACTGCACTACCACTGGGATGGTCTTTAATCCCCCCATTTTATTTGGCAAACTGACTGAAGGGATGGTGTGAATCACATGTAAAATCGGCTGACCACCAGTCCCCTGAGAGGCCAGGATAGAGCCTGGAGTCAGAACAGTAGGGATGTTTGCTGAAGCACTTGTATCAGATGTTGAATTGGACACCACAATGGCTTGGGGAGCAGACTGTGGCTTTGGAGGGCGTATTGGAGCTTGCAGCATGCTAGCAGGCTGGAGAGGAGCCTTGGGTTTGTGAAAGGAGAGATCAACTGGCTCCACCTGAGGCAGGTTGAAATCATTAGCCAGTAGTTCTTCTGGGGGCTCAATCTTGATGTCATTAAATAGGACTGGGTTCTCCATTGAGCTGGCATCCAGGAGTGATGGAGATGTCATATTATTTCTGTCTGCTGTCACAGTGGGATCTCTGATCTGAACAGAGCCAGTGACCTAAAATAAACAAATAAATGAGAGGTGTGAAATAGCCACTGCTAATTCACTAAAGAGACTTGAGAACAACGAAAAGATTTCTGTTCTCATGAAAGGGATACATGGTGTTGAAAGAAATGAGGCAAATCAAAAGGAAGAGAAATTACCCTGCATACCAATGTTACTGAACACCAGTAAGTACTGACACTACAGCATTAGGTGATTAATAAATACCATTCCATCAATCCTACAAAAGCATTGTGTCAAGTTCAGTAGCAGTTTAAATGAACACATCATAACTAGCAAGTGCGTACTAACTGCAATTATACAATATCAGGAGTAGCTTATAAAACGAACACATCATAACTAACAAGTGCATACTAACTGCAATTATACAATATCGGGAGTAGCTTATAAGCCACAAGAACAGAAGTGATGCAACATACGAATGAGATATTTATTAAAACAATAGGCTCAGTGGAACAGGACTTGCCTAATGCATACAAAGTCCTGGTGTCATTTCTGGCACCACAAAGGTGCAGGGAAGGGGGAATAGGAGGGTTGATTCATTCTATCTAGAAAGGGGTCTATCAATTGTTAACCAAAGTCCTATTTTTATAAGACTAATGAAGTCATTACTACCACTCGTTATCATCACACTGACTGAGGCCTTGGTGCTTTCATACGTTTCCTGGAGCATCATATTTTTCCTCTGTGAATATCCATTTCATGTGTGTTTGCTGTATCTAAGTGAATTCAGCCTGTGCAAGCATTTCTTGGGGTTCAATGACGAATTGGCAGACAAGTTTCCTTAATAAACGGGACTACACCTGAAAGCGGTTGTCAAGGTTGATCTTATTGTTTGTATTATGGCATAATGACAAGCCTTCCATAGTTACATACTAGTGTGATGAATGATTTTGTGTGTACCAATGGTTCTTTTCTAAATATGATCAAAATAATTTTAGTAAGAATTTTGATAGGTAGTACGATTTATTCTATATTTTATATAAATGATTCCTGTGTTTAAAAAACACACCATCTGGTTGATTTTCTTTTTCTACATAGCACGGTTTACTAGAAGATTCTAAAGAATAATGGAAGGAGTAAGTCAGTTTTCAGCCCTAAAATTTAGATGATTTTTAGAGGTGTCACAAGATGACTAGAGAATGACACCACATTCTACCATTCACAAACATATGGAATTGATGCAAAGTGAAACCATGAGACAATTCTCATTAAGTAGTATTCTCCAGTCAAAAATCATCACTGTTCCAACAAAGAGATCAACTACTTTGCCCATTTGCTGTTTTAAAACAAAGCTACATTAAAAAAAAAAAGCTACAGATTTATAGGATTTCTGAGTCTGTGAAGAAGTCTGCACATGAAAAAAAATACATAAATGCCCAAGATTCCAAACAGATTTTTAAAAGCAAATTTGGTTGGCATTTTTCTCAAGCTCTTTACTGATGAATTAGAAGAGGTGATGAAGTACTGTATGTAGGATTTCCCCCACCCTGTTCTAGAAAGAAATACAAAAGAAAAGTGGTCAGTTTCATAAATATTTAATCTCTTGAACATATGATGAAAATGGCCTTAAGTGAGGAAGAATAAGAAAAATCAATTGCTGATGACAAACATTTTACTTTTTTGAAACAATTCCGATGTGGAGCTTGAAAGTAGGAAGATTGGACTACAGAGAAAATGAAAGAAAAAAAATACTCCAGGCAGCACAGCAAGTAGAACAGAGAGGAAAGAATGTTGTCATGGTAACAAGAAAAAGCCCAGGCTCCTCCCGAAGAGAAAGATAAAAGCTGTTTTTGTACACAGGTCTCTTCTAGCTTTGCTCTGGGTTCAGACTAATCATTTTCATGCCTGGGTGCACATGTGTGTGCATATACACATATATTGGGCAAGTTCATTATTTTAGTAAAGAAGTCGGTTTAACCCTCGGAAACTGCAATCTTTCTCTCCAATAATGTCATAGTGTTTTTCTATATTAAAGAAACAAAGAAGTAGAAGGAAATGAATATTATTGAAAGCCAAATTTAATCTAAACCTAGTGGTATTTTTAATCTCATGTCCTCATCACCGCAATAGCATCAAGAAACAAAGCACTATAGGACAAAAGAACCCATCTTTATACACACTAATGAACGAGGCAATTTTAAGGAACTAGAATAATAACAGCCACATCTACAAAAAAAATGAGAACAGAAAGGTACACAAGTATAATCCTAGCATTTGAGAGGCTCGAGCAGGAGAATGTTATGTTCCAGGCCAGCCTAAATTGCACAAGATCCTGCCTAAAAAAAACAAATACAGAGACAAACAAAAAAAAGAAAGTCACACATGCAAATGCATATATATGTGTACATGTATATGTACATTATAAATATTCCTAAGTATGTGGAATGAAAATATGAAAATATTAGTTCCTAGCTTAACACTAACAAGAAGAAATAATTTTTCTTTTGCAGAGTACCTAAACTTGTTTTTGAATGATATAGGGATGAGATTATTTTAAAAATTGTACATTTATTATATATTAAAAAAGTATAATGTATTAAGTAAGTTATAGTACAGTCACTCAAAAGATCTGTCTACATCCTAGTCCCCAGAATGTATGAATATAACCTTATTTGGGAAAGAGGGTCTTTGTAACTATAACCAAGTATCTTAAGTACCTGGGGTTGCTATTCAATCTCTAATTTCTATAGAAGGATATAAAGAGGAATGACACACATAGAGACAAAATAAAGTGATGCAAATATAGGCACACATTGGAGTAATGGTACTAGGTATCATAGAATTTCTATCAGAAGCTAGAAAAGGTAAGGAATCAGTTTTCCTCTAGTACATCATGATAGACTTAACGCCTTGACTTAAGATCAGGATTTAATGTCAGATTTGTGACAGCATGATTATCTCTTATTTTAAGCTGCCAAGTTTGTGGTAATTTATTGCAGCAGTGCTAGGAAACTTATAGTTCATTTCAAACCCAGAATTGTCCAGATTCATCATAATGTTGGTATTCATTTGTGCATATTGATTTAGTTGGGTATTTAGCTATTTTTAAAAAATAATTTTTATTGAATTTGATCTTTAGCAATTTCATACATGCATGTAGTGCATTCTAATTCTGTAAATCCCACCCTTTTGAATCTCCCCTTTCACACATTCATCTATTTTTGTTTTGTTTGAAGACCAATTGAATTGAACCAGGGTCATCTGTTTTTCCATAGGTTTGGACTATGCACTGAAGCCCAGTGGGCTCAAGAATGAAGACGACTGAAGTCAACAGTGGAAGACAATGACTACCTTCCTCTATGAATCCATCAGTGGTCAAGGGCAGTATTCTAGGAGTGCAAAGATTTATGAAGGTTTGCAGTTACCAGTGAAATTTTGTAAAAAGAAATGGAATTGAAATTTGGGCCCTAAGAAAGTGGGCAGGGATTACAGAGATTAAGACACAGTCAAAACAAAAACAAACAAACACAAACAAAGCAGTTTGAGTAAAGATAATATTTGGAATCTTTCAACTGCATTTCTATTTATTTATTTATTTATTTATTTATTTATTTATTTATTTATTTATTTATTTATTTGTGTGTATGTGTATATATCAGAGGGCACTGTGTGTCCCTGTGGAGGGCCAAGGGTGACTCCAGGAATCATCCCAGATTGCTTCTACTTCCTTTTTAAAAAATTTTTTTTATTATTATTTATTCAATTCCGCACGCGCACGTGTGTGTGTGTGTGTGTGTGTGTGTGTGTGTGTGTGTGTAGAACCACGGGCCAATTTGGGAACCACCATGGACCGCCTCCACCTCCTCCTCATTTACTCTGCCCCAGGATTCACAGGCTCCACCCTACCAGGATCAGAAATGCAGGCCGCCTCCGCTAGGGTCTAGGATCCGAACTCAGGACCTTCCGCCTGCAAGGCAGAGGCTTAACCCCTGAGCCACCTCTCCAGCCCCCTTCTACCTCTTTTTTGCTTCACTCTGGGATTTCTCAGGCTCCCCCACTAGGGTCAGAAGTGCAGGCCTCCACAGTTTCAACCTAGTGGATTTTACATGGGACCTGGAGTCTGAACTCAGAACCTTCTGCTTTTGAAGCAGAGTCTTAAGCCCCTGAGCCATCTCTCCAGCCCCAAAAATGTATTTTTAATTAGCTATTACTATGCAAACATTGTTCATTTGGGGATGTGTTTTGGAATGTCATTTACCAGTGATACATACTGAGTTATTGAAGGGCCCAGTGTTTTGATACGCTATTTTCAAAAGAAATTGTGATGTGTGTTTGTGTGTGTGTGTGAGAGAGAGAGAGGGAGAAAGAGAAAGAGAGAGAGAGAGAATATATGTGCTAAATATGTGCCAAAACGTTAGCACTAAATGGCTGTGTGCAGGGATAACATAGAGTTCAGCTAAGAAATCCCACTTCTAGGAAGCAATCAGGAACTCAAAACCAAGGGCATATGACAGTCAGCTATTCCTTTGTACCATATCGTGATGAAAGAATCCAGAGAAGGAAGAACAGCATTTGTATCCTGAATTTGACAGTCACCCATTGAGACTAACTAATGATGGAAATATGATACAATGAATCAGTCAGGAGTCTTCTTCGAACAGAAATTAACAATCTTTATCTCTTGAGACATGAAAAGTGCTCTTTGCTATGAACTACAAGCACCCTAGCTTTCTTTACTAAAAGCAAATGTCCGCTATGTATATATAGTGCTTAGATGAACAACTATCCAGAATTTTCTACATATTGAACCAATTTCAAAGTATCTTCCAATTCTGGAATTTGTACTTAACAGTGCACTGGAAATAATTTCTGCCATTATATTTAGGTGTATGGTGATTACTGTGTGATGGTTAATTTTCATTATTGACCAAATTGGATTAAGAGATATTGTCATATTTAGATATAGTACATGTGTCAACTTGACAGCTGAGGGTTTGAGCTCTGGGCATATTCGTAAAGAATTGGTAATAGTTAAGCCCAGAGTGAACCTGTGGAAGATTGTTTAGTGGATAGGGAAAGCCCAGCCCATGGTGGGTGGGACTAGTCCAGGGTTAGGTGAATAAAATGGAGGGAACTGTTTGAAATAGGAGACATCCTTGTGTATACTTGGCCAGACATGCCATTCTGGCAAGTAAGGATCACTCCTCTTTTAGATGTTATGTGGAGTTGGTGTGGCCAGTTCCCTCAGCCCTGGTGTTGGTATGAGCTCTCCCATCAAGCTGGACTAAGAACTGTAACTGGATAATCATAAGAGAATAAACCCCTTTTTCCCTTAAGCCATTTGAAGGTGATTTTATCAGCAAACACACAGACTAAGTGCAACAAGTATCTAGAGTGTGAGAGCATTTCCAGAGAGCATTAACTGAAGTGGGGAAAGACCCTCCCTGCCTGTGGGTGACCAGCCATCCCATGGGCTAGTTTTCTGGAATGAATAATAGAGAAAAAGGAGAACAAGTTGAAGACCAGAATTTCTCTCTCTGCTTCCCAATGCACTGACCTGTGAAGAAGCAGCTTCACATTGCTGCCATCATAACTGAGAGTTGCTTTTGTGCTACGCCTTCCCATCAAACTAGGATAAAAAATAAAACCTTTCTAACCTTAAGTTGTTTTTCTCAGGCATCTGGGTATAGCAAATAGAAAACTAATCCACACTGAGTATTTTTAAATTACAAATACAGTAGGTTTTGATTTAATACTACTAAACCCCTCTTCCTCCTGGGATCAAGTATGACTAAACTTCAGTATTTTTGCCACAATTAGCAAGTTCTGATACACCAACAGTTTCCAAATGGAAGAAAGATAGTGAATCAAACTTAACATCATTGAAACACAAACAAGGCAGTCTTACCGTTATGCACATTTAACAGAAAATTCAGTTCTTAGACCATGGACCAAACATTCATGGATCAAAAATAATTAAAAATGACTAATTAGCTAGGTGTGCTGTTGTATGCCTGTAATACCAGCAATTAGGAGGACCACTACAAATTCAAGGCCAGTGTGGGTCTATATAGTGAGTTCCAGAATAGCCAAGGATATATATAGTGAGATCCTGTAACAAACAAAACACATACGGGGGGGGGGGTGGAAGAAAGAGAGAGAGAGAGAGAGAAAGGAGAGTTACAGGTAGATATACATATATGTAACTCAGATATATTATCTGGAAATTAATTTAGAAACAGAAACCTATCACTATGAACAATGAATACTCCACAATAAAAAAAATAGATACACAAAATGAGATACTCAGATTTACATGCAATCTAATGTATTTTCAAGGATAATTATGAATATATTTGAGGCTCAATTATGCAATGTCTTAAAATTTAACCATGAACAGTCAAGTAGCTCATGCCTATAATCCTAGTACTTAGGAGATTGAGGGAGGGGAACCAACGTGAGTTCAAGGGGTCAACCTGCACTATAAAGTAAATTCGAGTTCATCAGGCCTATATAGTAGCAAGACTATATCTAAGAAACAAATCAAAACAAACAGAAAAAAAATGGTCAGCCCCGAATAAGATGAGACTTCAATATCTAGCACAGACTACATGTGCTAGCCATATGATCTTTTTTTAATACTTGTTCACATAGTTCAAAACCAGTTTTCTTTTCTGTAAAATGGGAGCACTGAGTGCATTGATGGTTAATGTTCCTTGACAACTTAGATGGGTCATTGTGCAAGATATTTGGTCAACCATCATTCAGGAACTTTCTTAATTGGACTAACCCATAGATCACTGAACTTGACATAAAACACTGTAACTTCCATAATAGGAATGTGCTTCAATCAGTTAAGGCTTTAATAAAATAAAAACTGAGAATGATTTCTCCAGTGAAAGAAAGAATAAGTGACCGTGGACTGCTGGGCCCTAAGCAGGAATCTAAATCGCCACCACCCTGACCTCCAAGGTTCAGGGAACGTCACAGAGGAGGTGGTGGTGAGAATGCGAGAGCCAGACGGTGAGAAGGGGTACTTCCTGAAGAAGGAAATATTTTTAATCTGGATATTTTTTAATATGGAGCTGCTGTTGCACCCATGAACTCACTGCAGTTATGCGTACTTCCTTCCACAAGACTTATACAAGTTTGGTCTATCAACATTTCATCATGGAAGGAGAAAGGTCTCACAAGAACTACAACTCCCTGAGACACTATTAAAGGTGCTGAAGGTTAATGCCAGATGAGGGTGAGAGAACTACTTTTCTCAGTGGTTTACCAACTGCTAAAGAGTTCGTATCCCACCAAGTACTCAAGAACATGGCTGCACAGGCGACCCAGGTGACACTCGCTGGGTCACACACACACAAAGACATGAAAGTAGGAGTGAGATTTACTGGGAAGAAGCAAGTTTTCAGTGGTAAGAAAGGGTTTGGAATTGGGTAATAGGGTGAAAATGATATAAATTCTTTTGTACTCATGTACGAAACTGTCAAAGAATAAAAATATTAAAATAAAAAAGAGTTGGCCCTCTTGTTTTTGAGAGAAGACCTTGCTATGTAACACAAGCTCTTCTGGAGATCACCAAGCTTTGCTTCAGCCTCCTGAAAGCAGGGGTTGGAGGCCTGTTCCGTTGCATCTGGCAGGAGCTCTGCCAGCAGTCTGCTCGCAGGCCTGAAGTACAGTTCCAAAGCCTTCCGTCTTGTGATCTCCCTCAGATTCTCAACTTGCTGTACCTCTGTAACTATGGGTCCACCTTCTTTAAATCTCTCTACACTCTGTGTCTTTCCTCTGTCTGTCTGTCCCTGTCTGTCTGTAACCCCCTCCATATACATACATGAACAGGCCTCCCCCAATGAATTAATTTCCAGGGGAAAAGAATCAACAGGGAATCAGAGCTGTCAGGATGTTTCTTTGAAGAACCTTAATACACAGTTCAATAGGGTTACTGCAGAGATTAAATACATAAAGCACTTTTTGTCTATAATATCTGAAATACTGGATAGTGCTAGACAAATTGCTGAAGTTATCTATCAAAAGCTATAGCCTTGATCCCATAGGCTATTTCTTTTAGGTCAGATATATCTTTCAGTTAAAATTTATACATAAGAGCTGGAGTGTAGCTCAGTAGTACAGCATTTGCTTATCATTCACAAGACTCTGGGTTCTATCCTTAGTGACACCAAAAAAAACCCCCCAAAACAAACAGAAAACCTAAAGAGGAAGAGAGAAGGAGGAGGAGGAGGAAGAAAAACATTCAGATAATTCCTGGAAATTTACCTTCCTTTATCCTTTCTCATTCCCCCACATATGACATTAGAAAAATGAACTTCAATTCTGCAGTGTCTGTCGGGTATTCGGCGCTATGTGCGGTGGAACATTACTACATCATTTTTCCCCAGACTGACCTGCTTGAATACCTGCATTGAAGCACCTTCCGAGTTAAGCTGAACTTCCAAGTTGTTTATGAGTTGATCCATATCTAGAAGAGAAACACGGGAAACATAAACTTTAGGAACAAAATCTATTCCGGTCCATGCATACAGTAAAGCATGAACTGTTTATGCTCTGGAAACATAGCTTTGCATTATTAACTGTGTACTAAAAAGTCATTAAAACATTCAGATTTAATCCAGTCATCAAAATACTTGTCATTTGTTCCCAGTATTACCTGCTTACTTCTCATTTAAGATACTTCCCTTTCTTCATGCAAGTGAATCCATTTCTCCTAACCTCTTCAACTGGCCTGTTTCTATAAGAATACCAACACAGCTCCACAGTTTCAAGAATTTTCTTTTCCTGGTCTACTTCTTATCCTATCAAAGGACTTTTAAGCTCAGGTACAGGTATTTAAACCAGTAACATGTTTGCAAGATCAAAGAGAAACACCGTATTCAGCTAACCATCATAATTCTAGAAGCAAATTGTGGCTAATAAAAACAATTTTCATTTTCCTCTGCAAATAGCTCTTCTCATTAGAAAGTAGTCAATTGGTATTCTCATTGAACTACCTTGAATCACCAGTTATTCTCGCCAACAGCACATACTAAGCTTTTCTCTTCAACCAGATTTTGTTAGATTCATCTATAATCTTACTACAGAGTAAAACAGAGGGAAGGAAGCAAAACATCTACAACATACCTAAAAATTCATTAGATTTCAGATCACATCGTGTACCCCAGTTAATTCCAATTTGTTCCCTAACTTATGATTGGTTGCATTACGAAAGATTGCCCATAAATCAGTTATGGTCTGGGATTTGAATATATTTACCCATGAAAGTGTTGGTTTTCATATCACAATAGCCACTTAAGACACAACACATTAAAATATAACAAATGTGTAATCAGCAAGGACAACAAAATTATTACATAGGAACATTAAAAAATAAAATATGAACTTAAAAACAATTATTTCCTCTGTTGAATGTCAGCAAATCATTGCTAGTTAAAAAGTAATAACATCCAGAGGGAAATGCGAAGACCTCTGAGTCACTTTCAGAACTTAAGAGAATTGTTGATACTTAAAAATGTTGTATTGAGCCCGAGAAATGGTTCAGCAGACAAAGGAACTTGCCACCAACCATGACAACTGAAAATCAACTGAATTAACCCCAGAAGTAGGAGATAATTGACTCTCACAAGTTGTCCTCTACACACAAACACACACACACACACACACACACACACACACACACACACCCCACAATAAATAAATAAATAAATAGATAAATAAATAAATAAATCTCCAATTTCATTTCAAAATTCATGACCTTTCTTTGATCGAGATATAGTAGTAAAGCTGTCATACGAGCATCAATTCAGAGGTTATGCTGGGCACAATACTGTGAGCTTGGATTCTTGGCCAATTAGTCCATGTAGAGACTCAGAAATGTAACAGAGTACTGATCTTTTAGTTACATGCCCAGGAATCACATCTTACAACCTTTAGAAAGGACTCATTCTTTGTAAAACGCATTTTTCCATCATGTATCACAGAATTTCCTATTATTCCCCACAGAGCGTAGCGCTTCTGTAGACCCTGTCAGGGATGGGAAGAAGTGTACTAAGGAATATGAATAATCAAAGCCAGAATGCAGAAAACAGATTTCTAACAGTCGGAATTTAAGCTCTTCCCACCTGCCTGCCCCCATCCCAACAGACGCATTCTAAAGACCTACAATATTGTCTGCAATATGGCAGGTGTTCAATAAATCCCTCAAGGGATAAGATATCATGAGAGCAAAAAAGGAATTGAGTGTAGTGGCTCATGGCTGCAATCACTACTAGGCAGAGAGAGAAAGATTGCTTTGAGTTTACGGCCATCTTCAGCTATAGCGTGAGTTCTGGGCCAATGTAGAGTCCACCGTGAAATACTGTCTCACTTTTCCACACAAAAAAGTGAGAGAGGAGAGAGGGAGGGAGAGGAAAAGAGAGGGAAGGAAGGAAAAAAGAGAGAGATGTTTAAAACCAGGCATTGGAAAACAATAGGAAAGAATGAAATAAAACTGTAGAGGTTATATATAAAACATGCCTATGGTATAATTAACCATGAAGTGAGAGATCAGCTAAGAATTTTCTAATTCCTAAGATGAAAAAAGGAAATGTTATGGATGACAAACTGTTAGGTCAGACAACTCTCAAACAGTCCACAGGGGGGCACCCAAAAGCTAGAAGAGCTTGCTTAGTTTCTGCGGAAAAAACCTACACCGTGGAAATAATTTTTTTTTCCCACTGATTCAAAAGAAGACTAGCCTTCTTTATTTCTAGCTATGAAAAGTTATAACTTATCTGCTCTCTGTTTTTTTCAGTTCCTATGGGCCAGGACAAGCAGAAGGATGTAGAGAAAACTGTTGTTAATGAATCTCAACTTCATTACCTGTCAAGAAGTGAAAGGGCTAAGGTCTTAAAAGAGTTGATGTGAGCATTTCATGTAAAGCACATGTAAATAGAATCTAAGCAATCTTGACCATATGAGTTATCATTCATTACTTTTCATCATCACCATCATTGTTATTATAATCATTTAGTGCTAGGGATTAAACCTAGAAACTTTTACGTGCTAGGCAAGTGTTTTACCACTAAGCTGCACTTCCAACCTTTATTATTATTGCTGATGTACAGATTATTGAGTCCTGGCCCAGAAAAATATCTTCTGAGAATGAAACAGGTACTTTATTTTCAGTGAATTCATAAGCCTCCTTTATATCTTGTATTTCTGATCTTCATTTCTAGAATCACCCCTAAAAGTTTGTTAAAAACCTGAGGTTCTTTTGACTTTTATCTCTCCATCTTTAGAAAACTAGTTGTCATCTACAATAAGATCCACTACAAAAATAACTCTTAGCCCTTCATTACCTTCCATCACCACTTCTAGTATATTCCATATTGCTACCAAAGTGGACAAAAACATTAAGTTCTAGACTAAGCCCTTAAAATAGCATCTTGACTCCAAACCACTAGGAAGACCTCTCTCTCCTCTTCCCCCTCCTCCCCTTACTTCTCCTCTTTTTTACCCCCCTCTTTTTCTTTTCTTTGAGATAGAATCTTGTTTTGTAGCAGACTGACTTGAACTCATGAAAGTCCTACTGCCTTAGCTTCCCAAATGCAGGAAATATAGATACACAACAGCATGCATAACTCGAAACTTCTTAAGCAACTGGGTGAGGTTTTTCCAGTCCCTTCTGTCTGTTTTCTCATCTTCGGAGTGACTAATAATAGCACCACCTTAGATTATTGTGATACTTTATTAAATCAATAATATATGTTAGAATGCTTACTGTTTATAATGGTACCTGCTCAAAAAACATTGTCTTTTCCCCTTATTACATAGTTGTTTTTTGTTTATATTCCTAATTTTATCAGAACATCTTCTGTATACTATGTGCTAACTTGTAGTGATAGAGTGAAAAGTCACTAGAATTCAAAATGTTAGAGCCATGTCCGGAAACACGGTTGTCCATTTTCAAAAGTTTTAATAGCAATAATCAAGGAACTTGAAAAAATTTTGCCTTACCCATGACATGGATATTTTAGACAAATAGCATAAAGGGCAGAGCTGCCAATTAGAAATGTCTAGCTATGCCAGGTCAGATCATACTCCACGTGAACAAAAGCCAAATGAAATAATCATTAGCTAATTCTGGTCTACATCTAAATGTTTTTAAAATACTTAACTCAATATTTGGCCAGGCAAAAGGGAATTAGGAGGTTCAGAATGTTTTAAGGCTTAGCTTTTAAAAGAGAAGGCTTTATAGACTTTTTTCTCTAGTTAGAATACTGCTTCAAGTGTCTAAGTGAGAACAGACAGATACACAGAAGCTGTCAGTGAGGAGGGTAGCCTAGACCTCTGAGTTATGAAGAACCCAGGAAGCAGGGGACCAACACTGAAAATTATTTACTTGACGGAACAAGCTTAATTCTTCTTAGAACAGTCCTTTAGACCTTTGAGCTTGTAAGTTGAACTTTCTGCTCCTTCTCCTGTAGGCAAGCTTACTGTAGAAAGAAATAAGAGAGTGAATCCCATTTTCAGCACGTCAACATTTCATATACAGGACATAACACATCATTCTCCAGAGACCATGATCAAAGGGACTTGATAATATTATGTAACTTTTCTCACGTTCCTAAGTTTGTTGCCCAAGTAGCATTTGCTGTAATGACCTGCTTGTTTTATGAAAATGAACAGTGCTTCTTAAAGACATTAAGAATATGGCTCACAAAGACCACATCCTACCCTGTGGCCTATCTTAGAAAGTAAAGCAAAACCTACAGATGAACTTAGAACTTTGAGGAGGATAACAAAGTCATTACTAGAATCTGTAAGTAAAAAGAAAGAAGCAGACATGGCAGCTCACAACTATAATCCAAGCTACCCAGAAGACTGAGGCAGTAGGTATGACAGTTCAGGATCAACTTGAACAAGATCCAGGCTAGCTAGCCTGTTTTACATTGTGGGACCTTTCATCAAGTACAAAAGGACTTCAAGCATGTGTTTCAGTGATAATAGAACTCTCATTTACTATGGATGAGATCATTTATGTTCTACTTCCAGCAGCAGATACTTCTGCTCCCTGAACAGCAGAGTATTAGGATTAAGAAAGGATCTAGCTCCTTAAGAAGACAGAGCATTCGTTTGGACAATGCAAGTAATAACTCATGCATACCATGGCATCACAGCAATATATACATATACTCAATAACACATATAATCAAGAGACACTTTCCATTTAATCTTCATCTCACAAATAACTAATTTGGAGGCCAAAGGTTTAGAAAAGTAAGAATACTGAAATCAAAGTTAGACTGTCTGTCCTGAATCAAAGTGCAGTATTCTTCACTATTTTCTAGTACCTTAAGTCTGGAGAGCACATCCTCCTGTAAGTGCAGCTGCTTAAAGGATTTGTCTAAAGATAGGAACCTAACCATTTAAAAAAATCTTTAGACAATATCATTCACCTTCTTCTTATGATCTATAAGTAATGTTGCAGGTATTAAAAGTTAAAAATCAATGTCTTAGAGTTTTAAGATACCAGATTTTTTTAAAAAATCAACTATCATATGGGCCATCAAGATGGCTCATCAGGTAAGGGTCCTGAAGTGCAAATCTAGAGACCTGAATTCAATACACTGCTCCCACATAATAGGAGAGAACTAATTTCTGAAAGTTGTTCCCTGATCTCTACATGTGCACTGTGATTTGTGTGTGTGTGTGTGTGTGTGTGTATACGCACTATTTTTCGCTTTCTCTCTCTGTCATAAATAAAAACATCAGAAGGTATTACCTATATTTTTTACTAGAAAAGTAATTAAAGAAGGACTAGAGCGCACACATATTTCTCTGGTACTTTTATAATATATCTTGTATGAACACAGAGAATAGTGTTAGTATTGGAAATCCTTCAGGTTTAAGGTCAACCTGCAGCATGACATTAAATGGAGTGATAAAAAAAAACCTCCAATAGTCATCAGACTAAGTGTACTTATTAACTATCATGTGCTGATTTATTTTTCTTTCTTTTGCTTGTTTTCGAGTGCTTCAGTGCTAAGGGTGGAAGTGGGAGCCTTGCACATGCTAGGCAAACACGCTACTATAGAGACTATCTCTAGCTCCTCTACTGCCCTGATCCTCGCAAAGAAGTAGGCAGAAATAATGGAAAAGTCAAAGACCAGGAAAAGGACTGGGAGAAAGTCATCATGTAAGCAGGACACGGCCAAGGCAATCACCAACTCACAGCAGCTGTGGTTACCAGCAGTTGGTCGACACAAGCCTGGCTCAGCCAACAGGCATCAATGTGTGGGGGAACATGGCTCATGGGGCCTTACCACTTATTTCTAACTATTGGCAACTAACAGATTCTGGGAGAGAGAGAAGCACAATAATCATAGTGGAAGTGCTATGATTTCTCCCATTTTATTTATGTTATGCTATGTTATTTACTTCTGCCAGTTACTTACAGTTATCGATTTGGCAATAAAAGCCAAGACTTCAGGCAAACTTATGAAGAATATTTAGTTCAGGAAAGTCTATAGATTCTCTATCTGATGTGGAAATACCCAGCCCATAATGGATGGGGAGGGACATTTCCTGGTTAGGTGATTAAGATGGTGAGAGTTGGTCGCCAAGTTAGAAAATATGTCCCTCTCAGCTCTTTCTGCGGATATGGTGTGGCCAATTTCATCAGTAACTGATGCTGCTATCACTCTCCTAGCAGTGTAACAGAGTGTTGCCCAAATCTGTGAGCACTGATTTGGTTATGTATTTATTATAACAACTATGGTAGTTAGATATAAAGATCAACCTGAAGACTGGTTCTGAGCACATTTGTGGAGTAGGGAGTTAAGTCAAACTCTGAGTAAGCAGGCAGGAGATTGTCTAACCAATGAGGAAGGCCCAGTCCATGGTGTGTGGGACTATTCCCTGAGCAGATGGATAAGGTGGAAGGAGTTGGTTCAGTAAGTTGGCATTTTCTAGCATACTTTGGAAGATTTGCTGTCTGGCAAGTGAGGAAATTTGCACCTTTCTCGGCAATCCTGTGGATATGGTTTGTCCATTTCCCTTAGCTCCTGGTGTCGGTATGAGTTCTTCTGTCAAAGTGGACAAAAAAATGTAACTGAGGGCTGGAAAGGTGACTCAGAGGGTAAGACTTTGCCTCACAAGCAAAAGGACCTGAATTCCAATCCCAGATCCCACGTAAAAAATGCTGATCAGATATGGTAGCTGATCTGCACTTCTGACCCTAGAAGGTAAAGCCTGGGAACACCAAAGCAAAGCAGTAAGGGTATAGAGTGACCGAGAATGATTCTACAAGTCACTCTTGGTCCTTCACAGGCAAACAGTGTCCTCTTCTATACACACCCATGCACATGTATACAACCACACCTACACATGCAGAAAGAAAGAAAGAACGAAAGAACGAAAGAAAGAAAGAAAGAAAGAAAGAAAGAAAGAAAGAAAGAAAGAAAGAAAGAAAGAGAGAGAGAGAGAGAGAGGGGTAGAAAGAGAGGGAGGAAGGGAGGGAGGGAGGAAGGAAGGAAGGTAGGAAGGAAGAAGGAAGGAAGGAAGGAAATAAAGAAGGAAGGAAGGAAGGAAATAAAGAAGGAAGGAAAGAAGGAAGGAAGGAAGGAAGGAAGGAAGGAAGGAAGGAGAAGGAAGGAAGGAAGGAAGGAAGGAAGGAAGGAAGGAAGGAAGGTAATTGGATAATCGTAAATCAGAATAAAACCCCATGTTCCCCTATGTCCACTAACATACAGAGTAACTGTATAACAGTTCTGAAATAGGAGCTAAGATAAAAAGAGTGGGTTGTTGCTGTGAGAACAGACATTGCTTAATACTAGGGAATAAACTCAGGGCCTTGTACATGCCAACTAAGTCCAGCACTCAACATCTTAAAACTGAGACTAAACGGGATGGTATGAAGAAAGGAAAAAGGTGTGTGTATAGGGGTGAGAGTGGAAAGTATATATTATGTACATATGTGAAATTAGTCAGATGAAATTAAATTAATAAAATATTAAAGGAACTAAGTCAAAGATAGCTGAATGAGCTTTATCACTCAAATAATCCAGGAAGTAAATGGCAGAGAGGGGATTTGAACAGCAGGCTGAAGATGCAATATAGCAATAAGGAAGTGAGAACACTGGATGCCAGAGGGATCCTGCAATTGTTTCTTGAATTAAATTCTTAGCAGAGGATAATTGGTTGCTAGACCCAAGCAACCTAATAAAGGAAGATTACAAGACCCTCCAGTTTCTCTCACTTCTCCAAACAGGCTCATACCCATCACTACAGATATCATCAGAAGAACCTTACCTTAAAAAAATATTGTAGGGCTGAAGTAGGCAGCTCTTTATGACTTTCTTATTAAGAAGTTTCAACATACACAAAAGCTAGAGTGGACCTGAGCTGCCTAGTACAGTAACCACAGTCGGGTCTATGAAGTGACTAAGCTAGGAACTGCTGCAACTCGCTTTTCCACACTATCTGCAATGAAAGAAACAAAGTGAGGCCAGAAGGATAATAAAAAGAAGAGGAATTTAAAGCAAAACAAATGAAGGCTGACAACACGTGCTAGCCCACAGCTGATGTTAGAATGAGAAAGGATGGAAGTGACACAACCCTTTCATTACACACAACGGCTACTTAGCTTCATGTCGTAAAGCACTGGGAGGTGATGAAAAGATGATAAGGCGCATCACAAAAGAGCTGGATAGCTTTGGACAAGCCATTATACCCTTTTATCACTTAATTTCTTCATGTGTAAATAGACACAAACAAGTCTCTCCCCAGACTTCAAGTGCTTTTCAGGATCAATCATGTAAACTTCTCTATATAAGTTTTAAGAGTATGAAACATAAACATTTCATATTAAAAATCTAAATCACTCATAGTCAAAATATCCATCTTATTATTCTTCATAGAGTCACCTTTTCAACTCCATAAATTCTCATTCTAAATGATTACCTGCTTATCCTCCAAATCATCTAAGTGTAGCCTCTGATGGTTTCAGTTATGATGATTTTAAGCCAGCCCCATTGTCCTTTCAGGTGCTGTTGTTGATCCCAAAACACACACACACACACACACACACACACACACGCACACACACACATGCACACACACACACACAGACACACACACGCACGCACGCACACACACACACACACAGAGAGAGAGAGAGAGAGAGAGAGAGAGAGAGGCTCAGAAATATCAAGTGATCTTAAAGTCACACAAACTGCCAAATGACTGAGCTGGGATCTTCGTCTAGGTGTAACATATGACACAAACTCTTTTTCAATCTTAAAAAGTTCAAGTTAATAATAACAAATAATAATAAAAATGGAGGTGCTCTCTGTTATTCAGTATTAACTCTGTTATTGAATATTTGCAGGAGAGTTAAAGAATGCCCTCTAATTGTGATGCTAATCATAAGACGAAATGTGCAGCAATCATAACTGACATATAGCATTGAAGTACTGATTCAGAAATGGCACAAAAGGCTATAACAGAGAAGACTCATCAGTCCACAAAGTCATGTAAAATCTTAGTGATCCTCATCATCACTATGTATCATTATTTCATAAAGGCTATGACAGGGAAGACTCATCAGTCCACAAAGTCATGTAAAGCCTTAATGATCCTCATCATCACTATATATCTATCATTATTTCATGAAACAATCTCTTCCAAAGAATAAATTCAACATTGTGGTAGTGCAGCAAACAAAAAGAATTTGTAACAATATCAATGATATCAATAATAATTATCCTTACCTACATTTAGGGCAAAAAGTGCTGAAAGGTAAAGATCTATCTTTAAAGGACTTTTCACTCACTGTTTGTACTCCATAGTTAAATAGTACTAGGTAGAAGCACCAAGTCAAATGGTACTAGGAAGTTTTGGGAACATCTCAGCTTTTAAGATAGGGAATTCTACTAATGCATGATCGGTTTAGTAAAACATACATATTCTTGGATCATGCTATCAAAAATGAAGGAGACATGGAAATTATTTCCTTACTGTATATATATTTATCAGAAGCAAATAAAAAACAAGGAGATGAGTTACATGGGGTGGTATATTACTATAATTCAAGTTAAGACAGAAGGATTGAAAATTTGAAGATAGACTAGACTATATAGTGAGTACTAGGCTGGCCTTGACTATAAAGCAAGACTGTCTCAAAAACTAAACTAAAAGCAAATAAAAACAGCAAACAAAAAATAAATAAAATGACAAAAATAAATAAAATGCTTAATGTTGTATTATGTCTCTTCACCTTCATTCTAATAGAAAATGAAGCAATGAAATCAGAAAGCAACTAAAATGGTGGGATGATTAGTCCTAAATCATCAGTTAAATACATGTTGAGTGCAGTGAAGACTGAAAATATCACACCTTGTTTGTGAGCTTCTGCTTTTAGAGAAGTAGAAAAGAAATATAGAATAAAACAGAAAAAATTAAAGAAATAAGAGGTTGAATTTTGTAAACAGAAAAAAAAAAAAAACCAGTGAACCTAAATTGAGGAATTTGGATGGCTCCTTTTGAAAAAAAATAGAGGAAAAGAAAGCAAATTTGATGGTAATTGTCTATAAAGGTACTTATCTGGATATAGCAGAATTGCTATATACCTTGGTATAGATTATGGTCCAGTTAATGAATAACTTTCTGATCATAATCAAGTTTTCATGAGGACCTGCTACATAGCTAACACTAATAGTTTTGTGTGTATGTGTATGTGTGCGTGTGTGTGTGTGCAGAGAATATAACATAAGGAAAATAGCAAAATTTTGGTTTCTGGTATACAATAGTAATTTTACGTCTAGATCAGGTAGAAAAAAAAACTAGCTTGTACTGCAGATAAGGCATGGTTCTTTTTTAAATTGTTTTTATTTTATTATGTGTGTGTGTGTGTGTGTATCAGAGGGCACTGTGTGTGCCTGTGGAGGCCCAAGGGTGACATAGGAAATCACCCTGAATTGCTTCCACCTGCTATATGCTTTGCTCTGGAGTTTCCCAGGTTCCCGGGACCAGAAGGACAGGCCACTGTCATGTCCTCTGACCCTTTTACGTGGAATCCGGGATCCAAACTCAGGACCTTCTGCTTGCAAGGCAGAGGTTTAAACTCTGAGCCATCTCTCTACAGTTAAAAATTATAATACACAATTATAGTATAATATAATAACAAATAATATAATTATTGCTTATAGATAGAATGGAATGGTAGCTCCATATCTTCTGATTATTTAAGAAAAATACAATTGAAAACTTTAAATATAATCTAAACTTGACATGGTGGTGATACATCCATTTTTAAAAGTATAATACTAGGCTAGAGAGATGGTTGGGGGTTAAAACTGTCTTGCAAACAGAAAGTCCTGGATGGAGTTTGGATCCCAGGTCCCACATTAAAAACGCCAGGTAGAAATGGCATCAGCCTGCACTTCTAGCCCTAGCAGAGCCTGGGAAATCCCAGAGTGAAACAAAAAGGAGACAGAAGCAATCCAGGATGATTGAAGTCACCCTTGGTCCTCCACAGAGAGACACAATACCCTCTGGCACACACACAAAATAGATAGATAGATAGATAGATAGATAGATAGATAGATAGATAGATAGACAGATAGATAATTTTTTAAGATTTAAAAGTATAACATTATACAAAGTGACATAATATTGTGTGTATAATCATGCCCTCAATTCTCCACTCACATGTGGATGTTCTCACTCCCAAGGTGTCTTAGGGACAGGGTCTTTCTGGAAAGAAGTCAGGTTAAATGAAGTTACCACAGCAGGGATCTGATCTTTGAGAATTAATTAATCTCTTGTTAAGAAGAAAGAGAGGTTCTTTGTCTTTCTTTTTACCCAAAGAAGGCCATGTGCATAACAAGAATGCAGCTATCTACAAGTCAGAAAAATGGCCGTCATAAGACATCTGACTATGCTGAACCTCTGAATTCTGGATTCTGACTTCCAGAATTCTGACTTCCAGAATCCAGAACCAGAAAACATAAATTTCTACTATTTAAAGTACCCAGTTAGTAGTGTTTTATTACTAAAACATTAATTTCAATAAAATACAAAGTTTTCATTGCTGTTGCAAATAACACTAGAGAAATTTGAAAATATCCTAAATGCCAGTCAACAGGAGACTGGTTACATTTATTTAACCATAGTCACACAAAAGAATGGTACATTTTTCATCATCGGAGAGGAGGGCCCAGAGGAGAGTCAGGCATGTACAAGAAAGGACTCTGGGAATTGGGGCGGGAGGCACGGGGGGGGGGGGTGAGGGGACGGGGAGTAGGGGGTTGGGGGGGAGGAGGAGGGAGGGAGGGAACTGGTGTACCTATTAAGTTTGTATGAGCTGAAATAATAATAAAAATGTATTATAAAAAAAAGAATGGTACATTTTTAGGAACATATATTGAAAGATCACCAAAGAATATTTTTAAATATATCATTACAGAACAATATGCAGAATGCATTACCACTTGTATATAAAAGGTGAATGATGTGTATATATATATATGTTATCATTTGATATATTTTAAATATCTCTGCAAAGATTAATGATAAACTAATATCTTTAGTTGCTTCTAGTGAGGAAAAATGAATGGCTAGAGGACAGGAATAGTAGGGGCAGTTCTCACTGTAGAGCCTTTTATGTATATTGGATTTTGAGACATGTGGAATGCTTTACCATTTTAAAACACATCTGCTAAAAGAAAGTACTTAAATCTTAAGGGACACAAAACACTTGTGTGAGCCACATTTAGTATATAGGATAATTATTTGTGCCTCTGACCGAAATTAAAGTTGTGACACTTGGAATCAAAAGATGTCAAATAACAAAGAAAGAACAGCAGGAAATAAAATCCTTTGGCAACTAGGTAGATGAGGAAACTAAGGGAGGGGGCCAAGTTTGTATTTTGTGTATAGGATATGAGAAGCAGAACAGCTAAAATAACAATTTTCTCATTGCTTCTTATGTCTTTAAGCATCTAAAGGGCTTTATAAAATTAAAAGATGAATTTCTTACCCTCATTGTATTAAGTAGTATCTATTATTCCCTCCAATTCACAGACAAAAACCTTCAAGTGCAGAGTATGAATATTCTCACATAGTTAAAACTGCAAGATTAAAAAATGAATGAAATGAAAAGCAGAAGTTTGTGGAGTAGCAGGCAAGTCTAGTTGTGAAAACAGATTCCACTTTGGAATTGCTTCTATTTAAAGGAAAACATCAAAATGCTTGCGATTCAAAATTTCTGAATTAGCTTCTTGAAAACCCCAGGTTTTAAAAGTTAGGGATGCAGTGCAGTGGTGTGTTCAATCCCAAGCATCCACATCCCACCCACCCGCCAAATCTGGAGTTTGATTTGTCCACGATTCATCTATTTTATCTGAATACAAAGATCCATCATTTAGTATATTATATACAGCATCTAGTATGTTCCAGACATTTACATCTAAGCTTCCTATCCCATTAATCTATATTTCTTTCCTTCAGATACAAAGCAATATTAAAGTAAAACAAAGTACACAAAATAACAAAATTGATGAAACACTTCACTTAGACAGATACATTATTCATATCACAAATTATCCTATCATTTTAGAGAAAATGAAATAGGTTAGACGATAAAGTTGAATTGTGAGAAATAAAAAGATCAAAATTCTAACTAGATATGATGCAATTTCCCAAATTTCTGATAAAAAAATCTGAATCAAGAGCATTAGCAAACATTAGTCTAAGGGAATAAGTGCTTGCCACACAAGCATGAGAAGCAGAGTTTGGATCCTCAGAACCCATTTCAATGCTACACAGGTAGAGGTGCCACCTCTGATCCCAGAGAAGCAGAGACAGAAGGTTCCTAAAGCAAACTGGCTAGCTAGATTAGTCAGAATTGATGAGCTCTAAACTCAATGAGAGAATCTTTATCAATAAAATTAAAAGCAGAGAGATCAAGAAAGACACCAGTCTTAGCACATGCACCCCCACATACATATGCATGCACAGATATGCGTCCACAACATACATACACCGGCACAAAATATCCCCATAAAAAACTGAGGAAAAAAAAAAACATAGCCACACATTGTCTTTAGATTAACAAAGTGAACCCAATACTACAATGCTCCTTATTTGTTCACTAATTAAATTGCAATCACATTGAACTATTTAGGCCAATCGACCCAATCAAGTTTTTCTTCATTTATAAAAATATGGCACTTTGGAACAAGACCTTAGATGATAATCTACAAAATACTCCCCAAGTGCTTGCATGAAATGTAATTAGATAAGTACTCTGAAAGTACACAATGATACTACAGTCACCAAGCACCTCTTTTTCTATAAAGAGACTGGAAGCTCACTTATGAATACAAATAATCGAAATACAGGACCCAGAGTAATATAGCTTTGCGAAAATGTAGGAACAATGTGGGTTTCAAAAGAATATCTATGGGTGCAAGGGGCAGGAAAGTTTACATAGAAATGACTTTTAAGGTGAGACCACTTATCAAAGGAATACTATAAATACTTTTCAGGGAAAAACATGCCAACCAAAACCTCCTAAGACAGCTTATTTGTCTTATGGCAGAACAGGCAGGGATATCTGAAGAACAGCTAAAGAGATAAGAGAGATCTGCTAAGGAGGCCGGAGACATAGCAGGGAGTAAAGAAGATTGGAATTTTGGTGTAAAGCTACAAAAAAATGATTGACGCAAGAAAGAAAATTGCATTTTCAAAAATTCTCACTGGTGGTTCATGCTTGTAATTCCAGCACCCAGAACAGCAAAGCAGAAGGACTTAATGTTCAAGGCCAGTCTGGCTAACCCCATCCTGTCTTGATTTTTTTTTTTTAAATTCTGACCATGTGCCAGACCCTGACTGCAATGTCAGTACCGCAAGCATTTTTTCTTAGTGCCTAATATACAGTATATCAATTTATACTTGCTAAGTGAATTAAGTACCCAAAAGCAGTCCTTTCATCATTCAATAATTTAAGTAACGCCATAAAGTGCAACTGACTCAGAACCAAATATGTCAAACAATAACAAAGCTCTTGCCAGAATGAGAAAGGATTAGTTGATCTCCACCCCCTCCCATCTCAAACGGGCACTCTGGAAAGATGAATGATAACTAGACTAGGTTTGGTGCCTTCTCAATTAGGTCTCAGGCAGCAGTATCACTAAGAACCTCATCTCATGATCCATTGATTAGAAAAATGAGCATGGTTGTGGCAATTAAAGTCACAGTTTGTCTTCCAATTTTCTTATGTGTTTTAAAAGCTTAAGCAACAGGGTTCTATAGCACTCCAGTGCTGCGGAAAGTAACTGATTGGACAGATGCATCTGTCACTTCTACTTTTGAAGTTATATTTCTGCACTTCCTATGTATTTTGCCTATCGTTTTTTCGAGCTAACCTGAAGACATTCTTCCTGTCATCCACAGTTACCAAAGATTAACATCTCTCTCATAAGCATTCCCCAAAACTTTGAAGACCAGGACAAAGTCATTTATGAGTCACTGGTTTGTTGTCCAAAGGTGCTGCAGGTTACATCATGCTAGTTAAACTGCCAGAGAATGAGAAGTCAGGCAGATTGCTAGCCTTTTCTCTCACAGGTGATAAAATGCAGTGGGAGCAATGTTACATCAGGAACAAAAGCTATACTCTAGCTCTGCATTCAGGAAGGCTTTTCAAACTTTGCAGGTCATCTGAAATGTGTTTTAAGGACAGCAAAGTGCTAATTTGCTAATTCTATCTGTAGTGCTCAAGACAAAAAACCCACAAACCTGACAGGAAAAGAAAGTGAAAGAGCAAGTGGAAGCCTATGTCACACACACTGTGGTATGGACAGTCTACCTTAATATATTTTGAGTAAGAATTACTATTATGAATTCTACAATGTCTACCTTAATGTCCAAGATCACACACTTAGCTAGTGTTGGTAGGATCGTTCCAAAGCAACTCTTTTTGTTACTCCAATCAAATCACAGTCTCTTCAGTGTAAAATCCAGGCTCAAAGATTATTCTCTGTTGCTATTACACTGACTGACTTACCGGGGCTTTAAAGGCTTTCTTCACAACTAAGACAATATTAGAGGATGTGTCGCTATTGTTTCTTTGACCACCTGTTTGATGTGATTTGCTTTTCCCAAAATTCTTAAGGTCATTGAAAAAAAAAAAAAATACAAAAAGCTCCACCAAGTGGCTGAGCAAGTTTATTAGCAATAGGTCTACAGGAGATCAACATACCCCTGGGCCTGCTCAGGGCCTAGGCTCTGGCTTCCTACTCCAACCAAACTCACCCCCTCCAGAGCTGGCACGCCCAAGGCAACTCTTCCCAAAGGGCTCTTGGCAGGATCTTCCCATCAGTGTCCCCTGTAGCCCCAACTTAACTCCTCACCCCCTTCTTCCCTCTAGGTACCTGTTTTTGCTGGAGTGAAGGGGCTGTTAACTGGGATCCACCACGGCCTTCTGAATCCTATTCTTTCCCACTGAGACTTTGCTTAGCACTAACCTTACTGCTTAAGGAGTATTGAGAGCACAGCGCCTGGTCTGAGCAAACTAAACAATTGCACCTATTCTTATTTCACTTCTTAACCGAGCATCTCCGTCCTCCCTCCTGCCTCAGCACCGTCCTCTTAGCTTCTCTTCGGGCTCTCCTTTAGTGAAGTCATTTTCCCCGGAGTCTTATTTGATGTCACATATTTTTACCCTTCCACACTCCCCCTCCCCGTACTTCTAAAACCCAAAGAGAAGTGGGTGTGCGCTGTTGTATGTTGGTGGAGAGGAGAAGCCAGACCGGAGAGAGTGGGTGGGTTCTAATCCCAGAGTCACTTACCGCCCGAGTCTCTAGCTGACTCCCGGAGTGTCCCGAGCTCATGCTGTGCTTCGGGGCTCCCGCTCCCGAGCCGATCTCGAGACAGCTGCTCCCTCACACCCGCCCACGTCTGACCTGCGCCTGGCGACACGCTTTTGCCTTCTCTTCCTCGATCCCCCCGTTTTCTCCTGGCTGGAAAACGAGGGGGAAAACGAAAAGGGAGGGAGTGGATTCAGACCCAGCTGGGCCACCCTCAGAACAAGGGAAACAAAGCTTTCAGGCATCCAACCCCCAAATCGGGGCTGGCAGAGCGGACTTCCTAAAAAGAATCCGCTCCCTTCAGCCGCTCGCCAGCTAAAAATAAAGCGGATTCTCCGAGGGAAGGGGCCAGGCTGAAGATACTCCGTTCCCCTTTTACCTCCACCGATTTAGTTCCGGCCAAGCCCATTCTCCACCCATCCTCTGAACTCCTCACACCCTAGCAAAGGAGAGAGCGGGGGTGGGAGCTAAGAAAACCACCCCAAATCTCCAAAACACTACTTGAACGCAAAGTTGAGGCGGAGGAGTCAAGACAGACGCCCACCAAGAGATACCACGGGAGGGGATCACCGCTGCGGTTACCGCCACACACCCCGGCGCCTTCCTAAAAAGAAAGGGTCGAGAAGATGCCGACGATTGGTCGAAACAGATAGGAAAACACCGGCCCAGGGCAGGGGCTTCAGCGAGAAAACGGCCGCGGCAACTCTGGCGGGTCCTCTGGGGAGCGGTGTCTCCGCGGCACCCAGGTGCCTCACTGGGACCTCGCGCCCCTCGCGGGTCGGCACCCCGAGCGCTCCCGGCAACCTGGGCGGGAGGGATCCTCCTGCTCGGCCGACCAGGCCCCGAAGAGAGGTGTGACTACGGCAGGACTCCACCTAAGGTGGAGTTCCTTAAAAGGGACAAGTGGCCGCTGGAGCAGAGAGCGAAGTAGGAGGGGGTGGAGATGGGTGGGGCCGAACTGCCGGGCAAGCGGGGAGGGGTGGGGCGGAGCCGGGGCGGAGAAAACTGGCCTCGCCCCTGGCAGCCGCCTCCCTCCGGCTCCTGCAGCAGCAGCAGCGGCAGCAGCAGCAGGTATGGCTGGGATCAGTGTCAGCTCATCATTCCACCCACAGGGAGGCTTCGGAGCCCACGACTGGGTCACCTGTCCACTCGGATGATGCTCTCTAGGGGACGGCGAGAAGGGTGTGGTAACAGGGACCAAGAAACGATTGGGGAAAAAAAAAAAAAAGGATGAGAAAGGGGAGTGCCAGAAAGCTGGGAACTGTAAGCGAAATTTACACTCCCACTTCTCCATGGTAACGCATGACACAAGCAAGGACAGGGAGGTCAGTGTCTTTTAGGGAAGACGCTAATAGCGAAGGAGATGGGAGCTGGTGCATTTTCTTGCAATAAACAGGGAAAGAGTGGGGGTAAAGGAATGGGTGGGTCAGAGGTGGCATTCAGCTTGCATTTCGCACATCATGTGTCACAGCCAGATTTAAGAAAAGATTTCTCAGTCTCCCGGATCCTAACTCTCTAAGAATAGAGTTCTCAACCCCCTGAGATCGCCTCTCAGCCAAGCATTGGCTTGGATCCCCGTAGAACGGAATCCATAGGCTAGAAGCCATATTTCCAAGATTTCCTTGCCCTTGCCTTCAAGTCTTTCTGTAGCTCATTTTAATAGGAAGTCAGGAAGCCACAGTCAAGCACAGCCCCTTTCAGTGCCTCTTCCCTACCACAACTCTTTCAAAGGGAGGAAAAGAAAATAGAGACAAGATACAAAGGAAGGAAACAGTAAGAAAAAGAAATAATAGCTACCATGCATTCAGTACCGAAGATATTCCTCTTCTCCCTCGTCACGACTCTGGAAAGTCACTACTACTCTATTCTTGGTGCCATCCCACCACCTTAGAGGGGATACGAACTGAATGCCCACTTTGGTAGTTTTTCTTTTGAGGGGGAGGGCAGAGTCTCCCCGTGGAACTCAGGCTAGTGTTGAACCAACTGTGCAGGACAGAGTGGCCTAAACTCACCATCTTCCTGCCTCAGCCTCTCTAGTTCTCCAGTGCTGAACTTAACAGGTGTGGACCACCATGCCTGGATTCTTAAAAAAAAAAATCAAAGTAGGGGCTGGAGAAGTGGCTCAGGGATTAAGCCTCCGCCTTGCAGGCGGAAGGTCCTGAGTTCGGATCCTAGACCCCACGTATAGACGCCAGGCGGAAGCGGGGGCGGCCTGTGCTTCTGGTCCTGGTAGGGCGGAGCCTGTGAATCCCGGGGCAGAGTAAACAAGGAGGAGGTGGAAGCGTCCATGGTGGTTCGCGAATTCGTCCATGGTTCTACATATACACAGACACACACACACACACACACACACACACACACACACAGACACACGCGCGCGCACATACACACGCACATGCGCACAGTTGAATAAAAATAATAAAAAAATTTAAAAAAAAATCAAAGGAAACTGAGGACCACCTTCCAGCATGGGCCAAACATGTATGTCCACTTGCTTAATTGCTATTTTTGCCCAAGAGTCTTCTAAACGTTTCATTTTCCTTTCTTCCCCAAACAATCTACTCTTCCTCTGGTATGTTACCAACCACCTGAACCTAATCATTCAAGCAGCAACTTGGCACTCATCCTTTAATGGGCTGTGTGCCCCCTGGCTCTACATCTCAAGGAACTGTGGTTTGCTGGTATATAGGATTTCAACCTGGTTTCTAAAGTCCTTCAGAATACCAGTCTATTCTGATCTCTATACCTTGAAACCCCTTACTTTGTCTGTCTAAAATGGCCTAAGTTTTTGGTCCACGTTCTTGAAAGGACTAACTGAAGATGATCTTATCTCCTTATTTAATTTTTTCAGGAGAACTGAAACTTGCTTTTAACTCTGGACACCTGTTTGTTGATGTCACTGCTGTTGATTATAAAGTCTCTAAGGTTAGTCGCCAGATGTAACTTAGATGCCAGGTATTATCACTAACAAACAACAATAGTACTCAACATTAACCATGAGCCAAATTCTGCTCTAAGCCTCAATGACTCCTTCTAACCATGCTAGACAGGTAGATATTACATTGACCATTTTCAGATAAAAAAAAACTGTAGAGATAAACAGCATGCTCATGTCCTTGCTACATGAAAGAATATTCCTGTAATAAAGACTTAAAAAATGTTTCACTATCTCACTATACCACATTTCCACAAATGCCTGCATCCCTGAACATTTTATAAGGTAAGATATGTTGACAAGGAACCATACAGTGTACGACTCGACATATTCTTTTAAAAAGGGGTCACTTTATCTCTTCAATCTTTGGATGCTTACTTTATACAATTTGGAGACTGCTATTCAACAAAATATTTTTTATGCTTCAAGGCTACTCTCAGTAGCAAAGGGAAGTCTTAGATTTGAGTATGTAAAAAGGATGCCAAACTGTTTCTATCATGGATAAATACATTTTTCTGAAGGGAAAAATGAGGATGAGTTGATGTCCTTAGCAAAATTTTGAAAAGACAGAGCATACACAGTATACCAATACATTGAAAAATATATAATGATAAAAATTTAAAAAATAAATATTAAAATCAAAATAATGTTCTTTAATAGATTAACCACAAGAAATTCCTAGATAGATGAGCCTTTAGGATATCATGAATTCCTCCTTCAGTCTGGACAGACTTCTTAAGAAGACTTACTCATTTGCAGATAGCCAAACTGTTTATATTTTTATTAAAAGTCTTTCTGGTTATCTAATTTTTATGTCTGACTCAACTTCATTTGTGTAGAAAATTTGATATTTGAGGGCAAATTTGCATTTTGAAAAATATGAAGCAATTTATTTTCATGTGAATGTTTGTGGTGTAGGTACGTACTTATATATACATATATATATGTTTGCATGTGTATGGGCTTAATTACATGTTATGTGAATACATGGATGTGTGTGGAGGTCCAAAGTTGTTATCAAGAATCATCCTTGATATCTATCTCTTTCACCTTATTCTTTTGCAACAGGGTCTTGAGTCAAACCCATAGCTCATCATTAAACTAACCTGGATAACCAGACTGCTCTATGGATTTTGCCCACCCACCCGTTATTATGTACTTTAACTGCTGAACCATCTCCAAGCCTACAAAGTAAATTATTAAACCTTGTGTAAATAAACTTGAGATTCTTTCTGATCCATTATTTTATCCATTTAGCTAATAAAACATACTGAACTCCTTCCTATGCTGCAGCAAGAAACATATAGGAAATTAGAGAAAAAGAACAACATCCATTGTCTCCACGGGGTTTCAGTGGGGGAACACTTGCTTTCATCACAACCAACTTAGTTGGCCACACTTCTCCTTGTGTCTTTTAGATAACCCTCTGTCTTGTTCAAATTCAGACTCTAAGGTGACTCACAAAGGACTATGTAACCCAGGATCATAGTTAGTGGCAAAGATAGGATTTTTCCCTTTCATTGCCTCTTCTAGTTCTTTAGTTTTCCATTCTGGGGACTGAACCCTGAGCACTGTTTGTTTAGCAAGTACTCTACCACCTCACTATACCCCAACTCTATTCTTTGCCTTTTGGTGTATCAATGATCAAGATGATGATGTTTTTACATCAGATGAAAGATTATGTGCAGGCAGACAGGATAAACTAGAGGCTGCAACGCAATATTTCCCTCTCCTAGAAAACATCACAGATTCCCGCCTCCCCCTTTTGTTTTACTCTTGGTTAAAATGTAATACAATGGCAACCTGTAATATCTTCAACTCATTCCATTTCACTTTATCCTGAGGGAGACTGACTACTTACAGAAGCAGCCTGAATTCTCCTCTAGGTACTCAAAGATTCAGAGCAGGAAGATATGAGTTAAACTATATGTTGAATTCAATGAAAAAGGGCTGAGAAGCCCACAGAAAACACCATAAATCTCAGAGGATGCTGTTTTCCTTTTCCTCTCTCCTCCATCATTCTCCAGCTTCTCTTCCTCCTCCAGAAAGCCAGCTGACAAACTACCAGGGTGGAGTCCAGACTGAGGGCTGGAAGGCGAGGAGGAAACGCCTCAGTAAGAGGACTCCACCCTCCCTGTGGAGTACAATAACAATTTAAAATGGCTTGAAGAGCTGGGGCTAAGGGGAAGGCGGGGCAGAAAAGTGTGAAGTGAGGAAGGGTGGAGAGAAAGGAGTGGGGGGTAGGGTTCCAGCAGGGTCCTATTGGCCTGGGGAATAGAGAGGGTATAGTCAGTAGCATATAAAGAGAAAAATCACCTTCTTAAGTCACTGTTATACACAGAACAATACAAAATGGTTGCTGAAATCAACTATAGCTTAGATTTACTGGGAACAAAATTGCCCAGCCTTACCTACTTTTCTCGCTTTGCAGTTTCCCAAATGGTATCTTTCCCCTGCAACCTCAGCTAGAATATAAGACCTTTCACACTACCCTGTTAATATTGAACTAGTGTTAAGTCAGTCCCATGTCCCATAGGACAGTACTAAAGTTACTTGCTGCAAATAAGGTTCTTCTTCTTCTTCTTCTTCTTTGAAGATCTATTTAAGTGAGAGAAGAAATCCTGAGAAAACATTGTGGAAAGAGGCTTAGTTTACAACCTGTGCAAACAAGGGCAAGGGTCTTCACATCTCCCTCATCTTTTTTTTTTTTTTACAGAGATACTGCTAACCCCAGTAGTAAAAAATGATTAAATAAGATGCAAAGGAAGCTTTGCAATGACTAATGAACTTAAATTTCTCAGTCTCTTTCCAAGACTGAGAGAAATCAAACTGTGCCTTTCATTTTTCAGATGTCATTAATTTATTAATTACTATATATATTCTATACGTGTTTGTGTGAGTGTATACTCACAGAGGGTATCCATGGTCTGCCTATTCTTCTGAGGTAGGGTTTCTTCCAGAACCTGGGCCTCATGTGTCGGTTAGACTGGAGGACAGCAAAGCCCCAACCATCCTCTTTTCTTCCATTGCCTCAGAGCTGGGGTTACATGTGTTCATTTCCTGGGTGTTAGGATCTGAAGTCTGGCCCTCATGAGTGTAGGACAAGCATTCTTAACCTCTGATCCACCTCTCCAGTCCCTAAACTGTGCTTTTGGATCAGCAGTGGACCCTGAAAAAAAACTTACATCATCCCTGCTGAGATTATATCCCATGAAATACAGTTCTTGACACAAAAGAAGCTGTTAAAGATTGCTTATTATTCTCTGCAATGGCAGCTACGAATGAATCTATGAACTTTGAACCTCCTCTGGATACAGATGTTGACACATGCCCCAGGTTAAATATCCCCCATCTATCTACATATGAATGCACCATTTTATAAAAAACTAAACTGCTTGACGTTCAGAAGCATGGTTAAATTCACCTTGTAAATGGCCAATGGACCAGGAGCATGTGGCTAGAATTTAAAATTCTCCTGGCATAGTAATATCCCAGACAAGATCTAGCAAGCCTGCTAACTTCAATAAATTTAGTTGTGCCTTAGGCAGCTAATTTTATGAGCAAAATCTTGATTATCTGTGGTGCTGGTGGTAATAGCGGTATGTTATGATAAGAAGTCAGGCGCCCCCAGATTTTCACACTATTTTAGACTGGAGAAGTTACCACACCCATAAATGGAGAGAAGAGGTTTTATAGTCAGCAACTAAGTCAAACCAGAAAAACTAGGAGTCTCAGCCTCACCTGAGGGAAAGGTATAACATTCTTGGCCTTGTCCCTAGAATGTGTATCTCAGTCAGAGAAGGAATCTATTGAATGAACAAGAGAAAGACTCATACTCTTGCTTTTCTAATAAGCAAATAAATACTAATGTAATGAAATGTAGACATGGAAAGGCAGTGCCTTCGTCATCAATTTAATTCAGAGAGGTGCCCTGAAGTCCCACAAAGGCATAACAAACTGCTTCCCCTTTTCTGGTGGAGAAGTATCGTCTATTTCTCATTGCTCCCCCCAAACCAACAGGGGATTGACCTCTACACTGGAGCCCATTACTTTTCACTTTCTTTAGAAAGTAAATGTAAGAAGAGAAATACTTTTCTAAAATCTTTGTCAACATATTTTTTAACTATTGCCATTTTATCTTTTATTTCCTCTGGTTTTTGTTTCATGAAATAGCCCTGAATTGTAGTAGTTCTTATCCCTCAACACCACAAGTATATTTAGAACAGTCTCCACACAATGACAATGACAGCGCATTACTTTTTAAAATCAGGCCTCGAATGATTTTAAATGAGTATGGCGGGAAGACTACAGGTAGGAATTCCTTTCCTAAAATGAAATAAATAGTTTAATCTGGAGTGAAAGTCTAATTAGCATGCAATGGGAAAACAAATAATGATAACTGTTTACATGGCAGAAACACAGGGTTGCAATGGTCAGGAGTATGTGGATAGCACATGGATTAATGTACACAAATATGTTGGAAAATGCAATATGAAAGCATACATGACTGGGTGAGACTCACCCAGTCACAGATTGTTAGAGTAGAAAGGGCCTAAAGAGGTTATTTCATTAAGGGTTGCATGTACAGTAATAGTCCAAAGAATGATATTTTAGGTGGCATAAAGATAAATATTTTCAAATAGCATATAGTTATTTTTATGTTTGCCTTCTGCTTATGAAAAATAATAGCGACTTTCCATTTTTAGTTGTGTTATTCTTAAAGAAATTAAATTTAATATAATAATTCTATTCATTTAAAGAACCGTAAGTACAGGTAATACTTGGATATGGTCAACGTCATAAAAGTATAACCTGAATAACTAAACACCAACAAAACAATATAAATCCAATTCTCCTAATCCAACAATGCATTTATTTAATACTTTGATTTAGGAGATAATGTAACATGCAAATCTATAAATAAAAAATAAGTGCATCGCTTTCTCCTGTGCCCATGGCAGAATTATTAATAGAACATGAAGTTCTCCACTATGTCTACCGAAAGCCAGTTACTCTTATTTATTGAACCTCCAGTTTATGCTGAAGGGTCTTCTAGCTCTTGCATCATTGTTATACACTTCCCACACTATAGCCCATCTATCTTCTTATATGGTAAACTTCCTCATCTGTCAATTAGCTCCTTGATGAAGGAGTTTAATCATCAGTGATACTTTCATCTCTAAACAAAGTGTCTGTACCCAGTACAAGTTGGAAGAATGAAATCATTTGGAATTAGATAGATATTCATATAAAATCTGGCCTCACCATCTATTAACCATGTAACTTTGGGCAAGTTTTTGTTTTTTTGCTGACCTTCCAGAGGGGATAGTCTACCCAGCTTCCTTATTTGTAAAATATGAAAATAACAATAAAAATATGCCATTGAGAAGACAAATGTAGCAATACACATACATGTAACATGCTTTTAAGTGTACTTGGTACAGAACACGTGGTATGTACATTTCGCTATTGCAGGTTTCCCTAACCTGAAAATATAAAATCTGAAGCTTTATGAGTGCTGAGTGGCATATAAGATATCTCATAATGTAGTTATGCAAACATCCCCAAACGAGTAAAAAAAATCTGACAACTAAAACAATTCTAGTCCTAAGTATTTTGGATAAGGAATTGTCAACATGTCGTATGCTGAACTCAATTATACTTTTTTGATCTAGTACTAAATTCTGGAGAAATATAGACAAGATTACTTTTGCCATACATAACCATTGAAATATCTTACTTGCTTTCATTTCCTAACAGGTCAATCGACTTCTTATATAGCATGGTTTGTATTGTTCTCACTTTATGCTGTCTTGGTAGTTAGAGCAAGATGATGGAGATACATGGACCAGGAATGCAACTTCGCAGAGACCAAAATCATTTCCACATTAGTTTAATCAGGTAAATAAGTACATGGGTGAGAATCAATGTCTTTATCTGTTTAAAAAAAAAACCCACAGAAATGAAGACATAGTACTTTTGTTAAATGCTAACAACTAACAAAGAAAGATAACTCCATATTTAGGTATCAAAATGAAAACATGGAAAAACTTTAAATGTTCAGTAATAAGATAATGGGTATCTATAGTACACTCACATATATTGTTACCATAAGAATATCCTTTTTCCCAAAATTCATTAATACCACCACCTTGAGAATTAAGATTGCCAGGCAAGAATTTGGAAAAAGTTATTAGTACTCTTATAAAATGGCATAATGGAGAAGTTTGACCCTTTCCCCACATGACACTTCTTTTGTCATGTGAAAACAATGTTCATCCCCTCTGGAAGTCAGCAAAAAGGTACCATCTTGGAAGCAGAAAGCAGTCCTTAGATGACTTAATCTGAAAACACCCTGATCTTATATCTACCAGTCTTCAGAACTGTGATTTAATGTTTTATTATAACTTAGACATGACATGATATTATCATAGCATCAAAATGGAAAAATAACTACACAAACATCAAAATTTATGCTTTTCAGCTATACAAGGTGGTACTTGCTTGTAATCACCACTACTTGAGAGGCCAATGCAGGAGGAGCATAAGTTGGAGGCCAGCCTGTGTTAGAGAGTTCAAAATGAGTCTGTATTACGAAGCAAGTTCAAGGTCAAACTGGGAAAGTTAGTGAGACTCTGTGTCAAAAAAAGAAAATGGGAAAAAAAGGATAAGAATGTAGTTCAGTGGTAGAGTGCTTGCCTAGCCCTGGATTCAGTCATAGTACAGTAAAGAATGGTAGAAAAAAGAAGGAAGGAAAGAAGGAAGGAAGGAAAGAAGGAAGGAAGGGAGGAAGGAAGGGAGGAAGGAAGGAAGGAAGGAAGGAAGGGAGGAAGGGAGGGAGGGAGGGAGGGAGGGAGGGAGGGAGGGAGGGAGGGAGGGAGGGAGGGAGGGAGGGAGGGAGGAAGGAAGGAAGGAAGGAAGGAAGGAAGGAAGGAAGGAAGGAAGGAAGGAAGGAAGGAAGAGGGGGAAGAAGAAAGGAAGAGAGGGAGGGAGGGAGGGAGAATTTAAACTTTTCAAATTATTATTATTATGATCAGGTAAAATACACAATATTAAGCCTTAAAGAAGGCACAAAATAACCTTATATTATCACCTTTTTTTAGGCATGCACCTATGGCACACACTTTTGTAACAAAAATAGACTCAGTTCAGCATGGAAAAGAATGTTTTTAAAGTATTTAAAACATTCTCTATAATGATCATATACTCATTTGTAACTGTACAAATATGTGGCATAGAAGATAGGATTGTGGTTGCAGGTAGCAAAGATTATAGTAAATCTTATTTCATTTTATATGATACTTCTTTATTTTGCAGTTTTTACAAAACATATTGTTTGTGTAATTAGAATAAAATACATGAGATTGATTGCAAAGTAGCATCTTATCAATAGCCTCACTTGCCTGGATCATATCAGCTTCAGGAAAGGATATTCCAGCACTAGAGACATATAACATTAATAATGGGAAAAATCATTCGTTTTTTATGTACACCATCAAATAACCTAACTTGTTTTATTCTAATATTTACCGTTTTAAATTTCAGCTAAAATAACAGATTCCAAATCGGAAATTTCTCAAAGGTGTCATGTTGCCTTAAGAGAAAACATAATGACTCTAAATATAAATTTTAAGGCCTTCAGAAATGAAGGTACCATCTTCAAAAATGACCCATGACTTTCCATCTTGCTTCACCTCCTCAGACGGCATGCGGTATCTGCTAAGAACACTAAATAGTTTTCTTTTTTTTTCTTTCTCTTTTTAATATTTTGGAGTTTCATACAAGAAGTGATTTGAGGTCATTTTCATCCAGGATTACCCAGTACCGTTTCCTTCCTCCCCCACTGAAAGCTTTTTCCCCTCCCCTACATCCAGTCTCCCACCTACTTCCTGTTTGTGTGTGACCCACTGAGTTCATACAGGCTGCCCGAAGTAGCACATGTCTGCGCACCTTCTGGGGTATGAACAGTGTTTTACTGGCCCATCACTGAGAGAAGTCAACGCCTCAGGAACTCTTTTCCCCTCCAAGATGAAATGTTGAACAAGCCCAATCTTATGCAGATCTTGGGAGATAAAGACAGCAGCAGTGAATTCGAGGAGGCAACAGCTTTTTTATGTCCGGAAGACTTTGCTTGGGAGGGGGGTCTCCCTACCCTCAGGCTCTAAGGTACTTAATGCCTCCTCTTCTAGGATGTTCTCTGAGACCTGGGGGAGGTGCTGCATATGGGTGGGATAATGTCCTATTTTGGGCTGAGCACTCCATTGTCATTTAATTTCTGTACTTTAGCCAGTTAAGACACTGCTTTTCAAGCCAAAGTGCACAAATACTGACTGAATGTTACTTTAGACTTTTGTATTTGATAGAACAATTTTCCTTAGCACCAATAATGACAATTCATAATTAGGTACACTGTACATTTGTATAATTATCTGTTCTATGACTGTCTCTCTCACTAGATTAATTCTTATGAAGGCAAAATCCAGGTCAACTTTACTCACAGATGTAATCTAGCTGTTAGAAGAAAGTAATTGCTTAATAAATATTTAATTTCACTGGCTGAATAATAATCAATAATAATTTCTATTGATTTTTTTAATGCAGCACTCATCTTTTTTTGAGACAGAATTCCACTGTGAAATTCAGGTTAACATCAAATTTACTGTTGTTCCCAGTGTAGATGCTAACATCCCCAATTTTCATTTTTAAATACACTGATCTGCAAAGGTTCTAATGGTATTCAATGATATTTTGATAGATACAGGTTAGTTGTAGCAGTTTATTTTCCCAAAATGACAACTAGGGAAATAACTTGGGGCTGCAAGCAGTCTATATTTCTATACCAAAAACCCTCAGTGAATGAAGTGCTTGTTGTGTGACAGGTACTGTTCTAAGACATCTACCTCTAATAATTTAATTAATTACTGAACCAACTCTGTGTTGCTATTACAATATCTTCTTTTAATGTTGCAATTTGGCAAAATAACAGGAGTCTAAATGTCGTCTTATTTGAGAATGTGAGGCTTTGACCAAGCTACTTTTCTAACTCCCCCATCTCTAAATGGCCATCAACTTAGCCCACAAACTTACTCTTCATTTGCTAATCTCACATTTTTACTATCTCAAGGTGAAAGCTTAACCTAAAGTTTAACCTAATCTTCATGAAACTTATCAAAGCTCTACTAAGTGTAACTGAATGGTCAAAGTCTAAAAGGTGGTTAGCTCCATAAAGATCTCCAATATGAACAGTTAAACTTTTTATTGTTATTCTAACCTATTCCTACTGACAAGATTCTATGAATCAAAAAAGCTATTATGTGCATCAGTAAGGATGTTAGATTGGTTCTTTTTAAATCCTAAGTTTTAATTCACTATATCACTAAACTGTTAAGGATTCTTTTGATCTTAATATGTTCTTCAGATAGAATGATGATATGGACATAATAAAAAAGGAAGGATAGTTTAAGAGGACACATTGGTCATATGCTTATAGCTAGTGATATATGTAGGAAAGAGACAATTATGAATTCCAATTAATGAACATTTATTCAATTATCATGTTTTTTAAAAAAAGTCACAACTCAGCGTGTATTTCCTACTTAAATCTCTCTGTTACTCTCTTTCAATGCTTATGATTAAATCTGTATTAAAACTTGTATTAGTAAACCTCAACTTTGCCCAAAACAAACCAATTCACTTTGCATCTAAGAACACAGACGGATCAAAGGGGAATAGAAGGGAATGAAAGCCAAAAGAATCAGGAGTATCCATACTAATGTAATATAAAATTGAATTTGAAATGAAATGCAGTGAGAAAATGATGAGACAGAGGGGTCAAGATGTACCATCAAAATCAAAAAAGTATAAAGCAGGTATGAATAGTCAATATGATAATACCTCAGGATTTTGACTCCCCATGTTCAATAATAAGAATATTATTCAACAGAAAATCAATAAAAATATAGTTAAATTATACTCTTGATTAACTGGATATAATATTTAAGGAACATTCCAAAGCCAGGCATGATGGTAACTACCTATAATCTTATTGCATAGTGACTAAGGCAGGAAGATTAAGAGTTCAAGGTCATGCAAAGTAGATACTGAATTCAAGGCCAGCTTGGATTCTTACAAAAAAAAAAAAAAGATAAGACGCTGTTGAAGAAACTGCAAACTGTGCTCAAAGGCCATTGAGAAATCAAGGTGAAAATGACCTGTTGGCTAGCTTGCATAATGTGGTAATTGGTTACAAATGTCAACTTGACAATTGAGGGATGAACCTTTAGGCATGCCTATGAAGAATTATTTAGTTAAGGCAAGCCTTTGAGCAAGCTTTAGGCGATTATCTAATAGATGTGTAAGAACAAGTCCATAATGGGAGGGACCATTTCCTGAGCAGGTAGATAAGATAGAGATGTATCTGGTTCGCTTTGGCAGACAGGCGGGCTAGAAGGTATGCTCCTCTCTCAGTTCTTACTGTGGCTTCCGTGTGGCCTATTCCCTTGGTTTCTCACATTGGTGTGAATAGCCTTCCATCTTAACAGACCATAAGAGAGTCATAAGCAGCAGTAGCAATTCTCTTGTTCCCCTAAATTGTTTTGATCAAGTATTCATTACAGTAATGCTGATAAGAAACCAAGACAACCTTTGGTGCCAAAAGAGTAGTTGTTGCTGTGAAGCTAAGACACATATTAACAGAAATTGCTATGCGGGTATTGGTGGAGATAAACCATCAACGACCTTACCCAGCTGTGAATTCAGCCATACAATAGCAACCACACCGGCAAGATGGACCTATTGATGCAATAGGGGCAAGAATATCGTTGGGGTAAACAACCGTTTTCTGATTGAATTTAAGGCCTATCCATTGGGAGGGGACTCATCTCTGCTACTGTTAACCAGACAAGGAGCCTGTGGACGGGCAGTCTTAGTGCCTAAAGAATAATGAACTATTGTTTTGCTATATGGATCTGACATCAAACTGCCTCACAATACTTATTGCTGTATCCATAAATTAATGCAGCTTTAGGTTTCTACTAAGAAGCTTCCTTTTGTAATGAAAGGTATTTAATGCAGAGAATAAGTGACTATGCATGGAGTACTCTGCTCTGAAACAGGACATTCTATGCACCCCCCAACCCCAGTCTCAGGGAACATTGAGGGAACCAGGGGGTAGGAAGAAGCACTACCAGTGTTTTCTACACATGACAAGGCAGTTGCATCCATTAAGTCATGGCAACTCTTGTCTTAACAAGACCTTCAGAAGACTGGGGATGTCACCACTTTGTCACGGACGGCGAAAAAGTACATTCGGCACCATCCCTCTATGAAGGACTATTGGGATTAAATGCTGACTATGGGAAGAGAAGTTTCTTTCCTCAATTGTATAAATGCTCAGACACTTGCTGTTGCAGGTAACCTGTATGAAACTCAGTTTGTGATACACAAACAGAAAGACAAGAAAGTAGGAAAGTAGGAAAGACTCTGGTAGGGAAAAAGAAGGTTTTTTAATGGGAGAAAAAAGGGGATCTGGTCAGGTAATATGGGATGAAAATTATTTAATCCATTATATACATGTACATGAAACTACTAATAAAAAACAAAATATTAGATTTATAATATTCCGTGGTAGAGCACATGCTTAGCTTTGTAGGAGATGCTAGGTTCAATTACCATTACTGCAAAAAAACAAAGTTTGCTAGGTAAAGCTACTGATTTTACACATACACACAAACACCCACCCACCCACACACACACATATATGACATGGACTCATAAAAGATCTTTATTGTTTATGAAATATATTCTGTTATTTAAAATGTTGCAAATTTTTATTATGGGAAAATTTTTAAAATGAAAAATTAAAAAAAATTATGCATAGTTACAAAATTATGGAGTTAAAATCATTAAGAAATTATGACTCAATATTATTTTAACTTTACATTATTGTATATACATTTAGCTTCATTAAAACAACTCTATAGATTATATTTAATATCTAATAGATTACCGTACATATGTCATAGAATATATACATATGCATCTTCACATAAATCTACAAATACACAAAGGTAAAGTAGGTGAAGTAGGAAGTAACTATTGCAGTTCACCTGCATTGTTGGTGATAAATTACCACCAAATAGCTTAAGGGAACAGTTCTTACTTAGTACTGTTGACAGGAGAGCATGCAGCATCACCAAAGGGCCAAGGAAATTGGCCTCACTATATCCATGTAATAGCTGAGAAAGGGACAATCTCACTTGCTAGACCAGCATGACTGGTCAAATACATAAGAGAATACCAACTTCCTCAACCAGCTCTCTGTATTTTATTCACCAGTCCAAAGCCTAGTTCCACCCACTGTGGGTTGGGCTCTTCCCATTTCCCATCAACTAGACAATCTCCTGCAGCTTCGTTCTGGGCTTAACTCAACTACCAATTATCTACAAATGTGACCAAAACTTGAATTCTCAAGTTGATTTTACTGTACCTACTGTGACAATAACCATGTACGCAAACATCTATATCCATACTCTGGATTTTAGATTGAACATCTGGAATTTCTTTTCAATATAGACATACAAGGAACTATAATTTTTTCTAGAGAGCTAGAGTAACATATAATTTTTAAATAATTTGCATTTGAAAGATAATCCTAGTACAAAGAACATAAAAGCCTAATGAGTAGTAGCTTCATCTTTCTCTGCTTTCTGACTATAGACTCAATGTCAGTCTTGACTCCTTCTCTGGAGTGAGGGACTCTGTCAAATTGTGAGCCAAAACAAATCCTTCTTACTTCAAGCTGTTTCTCATTAGGTATTTAATTGTAGTAACAAGAAAAGTTAATACACTGCCCATCAATATAGCATAAATGATGGACAAGTTCAGGTAATATTATCTCACATTTCTTTTCAACCCTCTGCAGTAATAGCTTAGGCATGTGTTTTAAATGTTGAAGAAAAGTGACATCATTTTAGATTTTCTTTATTTAAAAAAAGTGTGTATGTGTATACATATATATATATATATATATATATATTTAATTTTGCCACTTTTACAAACATAATGTGTGGTTGTCCCTGCACTTGCCACCTCCTTCCCTCTTCTACCCTCTTCCTCTCTGCCTGCTTCTGTGGGTCCCAAGGTTTCCTTTGAATTATAAGCTGTAGTGTGGCTCAGATTTCTGCGTCAGACTAAGTGACCCTTTCTTCGGTTGACTCACTGATAAGGGCACACCTCTTCACCTGTCTGCCCCTAGTCTCTAAGGTTAGCACTGCATAGTTGTACAAGTTTATTTATTTTAACAACTTGAGGTCCCAGATGACATTTTTCACCTGCTTATAAACCATCAATCACTAAGAAAGTTGGATAATAAAGTATTTTCCCATAGTATTCTAAGAATTGTCAATAAAAGTTAGTGATGCCTACCCATTAACCATTTATGAATTATTAATAAAATAGCAAGAACAAAAAATTGAAATTATATCAAATATTTTCACTGATTATAATGCAGTCAACCTAGAAATCAATAACAAGAAAAGATTTAGAAATTAAACAAGTATATAAAATACATTATAAAAAATGGATTGAGAGAGAAATCAGAAAGAAATTAAAAAATATTTGAAGGAAATGAACATTGGAACAATGTCCCCAAACTTAACAGTTTTTGTAAAGCAAAAAACATACTGTTTGGGAAGTTTATAGTAATCAAGGCCCACATCAAAAAATAGAAACACATAAGATAATCTACCACTGGTTTTCAGAAACTATTTAACAGAAAAATAAAAACAAATTAGATTCAAAGTTTCTAGAAAGAAAGAACTAAGAACAGAAATAAATGACATGTGGATTACCAAAGCCAAAGAAACAAATATCTCATTCTTAAGAAAAATATTAATAAAATGGGAAAACCCCTAAACAGATTAAAAAAAGGAGAAAGTTCTAAAATAGATGAAAATGAAACATTACATTGGACTAGACTGAAATGCAAAAAGCCTCATTAGGTATTACATTAATATGTGCCCAAATTTTGATAACCTAAAAGAAATGGAAATGAAAAGAAATCTTTAGATGCATAACAGTACAAAAATTAAATCAGTCACTGTGGTTTCCCACTTTTATTACATCTACCTTTGAATGTGCTTTTATCACAAGACTCTAGTTTAACAGCTTTTTGTCTCTGGCCAGGGGGTAACATACAATGCCCACCAGGATGGAGTGAAGGGCATTGCAGGAGCAGCAAAACTGCAAAAGAAAATCAACAAACCACAATCCAGAACTTCAGAGACTCTATATCAACCACCTAGAACTAGGCCAGCTTAATCTCTCCCCATCCTGAAGCTCAGGGAAATTTGCGGAAGAGGGGGCGGTAAGAGTGTAAGAGCAAAAGGATGGGAGGAGCAATGATATGCAAGATACTCCATACAAGTTAGGGCTGAAGCAATCATAATTGGACTTTACATGCCCTGCGCATTGTCCAACACACTATTGACCTCACAAAGTCTAGCATCTGCTAAAGGCACCAAGATCCTTGGAGGCAAGGGATTGGCAGCCACAGCAGTGTTCCTATACCTAAGGGGAACATGGGAAAGGGTTCAGTGAAAGGCCACTGGGTCCTTGTACGTCATCGGAGAGGAGGGCCCAGAGGAGAATCAGGCATGCACAAGAAAGGACTCTCTGGGAATTGGGGCGGGAGGCACTGGGGGATGAGGAGGGAGGGGGGGGTGGGGAGGGGGAGCAGGGGGTTTGGAGGGAGGAGGAGGGAGGGAGGGAACTGGTGTACCTATTAAGTTTGTATGAGCTGAAATAATAATAAAAATGTATTAATAAAATAAAAAAAATTAAATCAGGCAAAAGGAGAAAACATGAATAGGTCAATAACATGTAATAAGAATTAAACAGTAATAAAAGTCTCTCATTCAGTACAAATTCAGGACCAGACAGCTTCAGTAATAAATATTAATTTTTTCTAGCAATAAAAATTTCCATAAATGATATGAATTCTACTAAGGTAATATAGTAAAAGTATTTGATAAAACTTAACAAACCTTCGTGATAAAAATGTGAACATACTTGAACATAATAACAGTCATTTATATATAGTAAAGCTAGCACTTTGTTTAATTGGGAAAAGCTAGAAAATTTCTCTCTGAAGCAAGACAAACATATTCACTTTCAAAATTTGTACTTCATATGGTGTTTGAAGCTCTAGCCCAATTAAGTAGGAAGTAGTAAAAAAAAAAACATTCACATTTAAAAAAAGAAAAATCATCAATGTTCTCAGATGACAAGATCTTACACAAATCAACCAAAGACCACAAAAATAATGATATTAATAAATGAATACAGAAGAATTAGAGAATAGAAAATTAATATGCAAACATCAGAAGTTGTTTTATACAGCAAAATTAAGTCCTCTAAAACAGAAATCAATAGCCAAAACAATATACTAACTGGGAATAAATTTAGTCTAAGAGGTGAAAGAGCTCTACAATTAAAATAATAAAATATTGATGAAAGAAATAAAAAAATCTCCAAAATATAGAAAGACATTTGTAATCACAGACTGAAAAAAACAAGATTGTGTGTGTGTGTGTGTGTGTGTGTGTGTGTGTGTATCAAAGGGCACTATGTATGCCTGTGAAGGCCCAAAAGTGACTTCAGGAGTCACCCTGGATTGCTTTTGCCTCCTTTTTTGCTGCACTCTTGGATTTCTCAGGCTGTGACTTCCAGGGCCAGAAGTGAAGGTCTCTGTCATTTTTGCCCGGATGCAAATTCAGGTTCTTCTGTTTGCAAGGAGGGTCTTAACTCTGAGGCATCTCTCCATTCCCAAGACTGTTAAAACATACGCACTGCAATGTAATCTTCAATTCAATGCTATTTCTATTAAAATGTCAATGGCATGCTTCACTTTACATGGAACCGTAGAATATTCCAAATTGCCAAAAGCATTTTGAATAAAAGGCACAAAGGATGAAGAATTATGTCAGCTGATTTTGAAATTGACTAACAGTTGTATTAATCAAAAATGCAGATATTAAAAATTAACACAAACAGAACAAAATATACTATCTAAAAGCAAACTCACATATCTACAGTCAATAATCAATAGAGTCAATTCCATAAAGGGACAGAATGCTTGCAGAATACATGTCTGACAAAGGGTTTACTATTAAGCAAATTGGACAACAAAAACTAAACATAAATTTCTAAAAATAATAAATATAGTTAACGAATAGTTGAAAATGGATAATATCATTAATCGACAGGTAATTTCAATTCAAAACTATGATGACATATCACTGTACCCTAGTAAGAAAGTATCTATTGCACAGGTCTGACGACCCGAATTTGATCTCCAGCACCCACATAAAAACCAGTGCTGGTGGACAGGACATGAAGATAAGCAGATCCCTACAGGTAACTTGGCAGCCAGTCTATCTTCATAACTGTTTCCAGCATCAATGAGAGACATTGCCTCAAAGTTAAAGATCATCACACTATAGTGGCATATGTTCACTGCAGCACTATTCACAGTTGACGGATGAATAATGAAAATGTGGCACTTATACATGATGGAATACTACACAGCCATAAAAAACAAATTAATGAAATTTGCTGGTAAATGGATGAAGTTGGCAGAAGTTATACTGAGCAAAGTATCCCAAGCACAGAAAATCAGATACCGCATGTTCTCCCTTATAAGTGGAACCTAATTCCAAGCCCTCATAATGACATACTCAAGGGAAAATCTTTTTATTACCCATTACAACCACAAAGGATTAGAACTAGGAAAGTAGGGCAAAGAAGACCCCAAGAGAATGAAGATAAAGGAACAAAGTTCAGTAGAGAAATAAGGCCGCCAATTGAGAAAGACCCATAATTAGTGAGATATCTGACCCAATCCACAGTCAGTCTCCTTCCTGTTCACTTTTGGATTGGTTTAAAGCACTGGATGCTAGTTCCCCATCTTGGGGAGGGGGATGGGGAGCAATTAGTAGACAGCCGGATGATGTCCAGGAGGTTGGCCCCACTCACTACTGTGCCCTATTCCCGATCCTTCATCTTTTTCAAGCCTTCCCTTATATAAACACCTCTCTTTAACAGATTTTATTGGATAAGCGAGGATTTCAACATACAGATAAGATGCAGCTTTGCAAGAACAGCAAAGCAGACAACAAACAACCGGAATACAGAATATCGGCAACCCTTCGATGTTCTCTTGGAATCAGACCAATCAAATCTCTCCCCATCTGGAGGTTCAGGGACTTTGTGGAAGAGGGGTAAGAGCCTGAAGAGAGAGCTCTGTTGCTGGATAATCACTCTACCCAAGATAGGGCAGCCACAGGCAGGAACTCACAGCAATGGGACTTGAACTCATCAGACTTGCACAGTGGTAAATATGTCAACATGCCCTCATAGACTGGCATGGATCTCAGGAGAAATAGTTTCAGGCATTAGGTCCTTAAGGAGGAAGGATCAGACAGAGGCAGGGGAGTATCCAGATCAGCCGGCCATCCAAGGAAGGGCCTCCTGGTTTGTCACAGGGGCCTGAACCTCCACAAGAACAGATGCTACAGAGGAAACCCCAGGACCCATAGAACCAAAGGACAGGCGACTAGGAGGGAGCAGGCTGGGCCCACTAAGGGAGGAGAGAGGGGGTAAGAAGTGTGGGAAAGAATGAGAAAAGGAGGGAAAAGAGGAAGGGGAGGGAGAAAGGGAGGGAGAATAAAGGAGGCAAGGAGCACATGAAATTTATAAAATTTTAAAAAATAATTTGGAAGAAAAAAATTAGGTGAACAGTAATTGAGGAAGCCATTCAAAGTCAACTTCTGGCCTCACCTGCATGCAAATGTACTTATATGTACACCCACATGCACGTGTACACACATTCACAAACAAGGACATATAATACACACACACAATTCCACTACTCAGGAAATACAATTACTACAAAGGAAATAAAATTAGTAAATCTATACTCTCTGTTCATTGCAACTTCATATACAATAACCCAGAAATGGAAATAGCGTAATGGAAGCAGTATCAACTGATGATAGAGAAAATTTGGTCCACACACACAATTGAGCAGTATAGCTTAGAAAAGAATGAAATTCTGTATTCTTTTAAAAAAAATGAATGGAAGTGGACGGGTGGATGGATAGATTGATAGATGATGCTAAGTACAGTGTGACAAATATAAAAATAGAAGTATTTCATGACCTTACCTCTATGTTAAATGTAGAAAAGTTGATACTATATAAGACTAGAATAATAGCTAAAACAACTCATGGAACTTAGTGTGCAAGGAATGGAAAGGGCAGAACATTGGAAAGTAAGGTATAGTTAAGATAGAAGCAAGAAGCTATGGTATGCTGTTTCATAGTAGGACGACTGTAAGTAACTAGTTAGTATAGAACATTTCAAAATGTTAAAATTTATACTCTAAGAAAATAATAAATATTTGAGATATGATTACCCTAATTTGAACATTATGCAAGCATATACATGCATCACAACATTATATAATATTCAAAGTACATATATATATACACATATATATGTATATATATGTATATATATATGTGTGTGTGTGTATATATATATATATATATAAAACTTTTGCATTTAGCTATTAGTTAGAAAAGAAATTTAAGGTCTGAGGAGATGGGTTAGCAGTTAAAAAGCTTGTCACACATGCAAAAGCACCAGAGTTCTGATCCCTAGATCTCCTGCAAACAGCCAGTAGGCATGGAATTGCAGAGGGCCCACCCTAATTCCAGCCTTGGAAGGTGGAGAACAGGGATCTGTAGAGCAAGCTACTAGTCAGACTAGCCCTGTTAGTAAGCTCTGGTCTTGATTAGAGACCATGTCTCAAAAGAACAAGGTAGAAAAGCTATTGAGGTTGATTTCCAATATCAATCTTAGACCTCAACCTGAACATGCTCTCATATGCAGGGGGACGCACACAAATGTGCTCACATACATATGCAAACATGCATACATACGTGCAACACACACCTGAAAATGAGACAAGGAACTTTAAAACAATTCAGTTATGCAAGATAAATTCTGATTATCTAATATGTAATACTGCCTATACAATATTTAAAATTTGGTGAGAGTACATCTTAGGTCATGTTCTTACTCCCCAAAATTATAAGATTAAGAATAGTGGGATCTTACCCACTACTGTGCCCTACTCCTGATCCTCCCTCCCCTTCAAGCCTTCTTATGTATAAAGGCCTTTCATTAACAGTTTCTGTATTGTTGGACAGGAGAGGATCTCAACACCCAGATAGGATGCAGCCTTGTGCAGTGCAAGAAGAGCAAAATGGACAACAAACAACCTGAATACAGATCACCAGCAACCCTACAATGATCACCTGGAAAGAGGTCAGCCAAATCTCTCCCTATCCAGAAGCTGAGAGAACTTTGTGGAAGAGGGGTAGGTAAGACTCTAAGAGCCTAAAGGTGGAGAGCTTTGTTGCTGGATAATCACTCCACTCAAGATAGGGCAGCCACAGCCAAGAACTCATGGTCTCATCAGACCTGCACAGTGGTGAACATGTCAGCACGCCTCCATGGACTGGTGTGAACCTCAGGAGAAATAGCTTCAGGTAGTAGGATCCTTAGGGGCGAAGGTCAGACAGAAGTAGGGAAGCACCTATTTTCAGTGGGCTGCCCAAGGAAGGGCCTTTCTGTCTTCCACAGAGGCCTGAACCCCCGTGAGAACAGATGATACAGAGGGAACCCCAGGACCCAGGACCCATAGAACCAAAGGACAGGAGAATAGGAGGGAGTAGGCTGGGCCCATGTAGGGATAAGAGGGAGGGTAGGATGGGATGAGAGTGAGAGGGAAGAGATGGAGGAAAGGGGAGGAGGAAGCAAGGGAGGAAAGCTGCATGTATATAAAGTATTAATTTAATAAAATTATTAGTAAAATGGTAGGAGTAAAGGTTGGGATATTATGGATATGCTTTATGGACGTTATGGTAATAATATGGAGGCTACATCTCCAAACTATTGAGTTGAATTCATTAAATAAGTGCAACTTTTTCTTTTTAGAGGTGAGTAACCTCTAAATAGAATTTTTGTTGTATTAAGGATAAGTTAAGGTCCCTGTGCATGCTAGACAAGAATGTTCTTCACTAAAGTATAAAATAATTATGAATGCATATTAATTTTACATTACAAATGGGTTGCATGGCACCATCTCCACTTACATGTATCATACCTTGCTTATGTCAGCCTTCTCAACTACCCTCACTTACACTATCTTCCCTTTTTCTACAACCCCTTATTTTTTCCTAGCTGTTCACCTGCAACTTTTAAATCATCTAGTGAAAATAAAATTTTATATTCCACATGAAAGAGAACACACAATACTTCCTGCATGCTTTGACATAACCACCTCTAATTTCATCCATTTTCATAGAAATCACAAGATTTCTTTATATATCACATTCACATGTACATCACACAAAAATTCGCACATAGGTACACACACACACACACATCCATTCGTCTGTTGTTTTGAAATAGTGGCACAATTATTATGTACTTCAGGCTAATAGGCATGTCTTATGTGTGTTGATTTCTATTACTTTGGAGGGAGACTTAGGAGTACTACAGCTGAATCATATGGCATTTGTATTTTTAGTTTTTTGAAGACTACCCATAATATCTTCCATAGTGGCAATACAAATTTAAATCCCCACCAAGAATGTATAAGGTCTCCTTTTCTCCCACATCCTCGGCAATTTGTCACTTTTCTTCTAGTAATTTTTACTAATATAAATTAATATTTGAGTTAAATGGAAAGTGTATGTAGTTTTGACTTGCATTTCCCCGATGGCTAAAGATAGTGAACCTTTTTATGTTTTTATATGTTTGTTGGCCGTTTTGAAAAGAGTCAGCTAAGTTCATTTTCCTAGATATTGATACAATTATTTTTATAATGTTTCGAGTTTCTTATATCATCCAAATACTAGTTCTTGACCAGAGGAATGGCTTATAAAGATTCCGTAGAGTATAATTTTGCACTGCTGTTATTTTTTCCTGGTGGAAGCATTTAAATTTGATGTAGTGACATATGATAATACTTGCTTTCATTGCCTACTCTATGGGAATCCTATTTGAAAATCACAGCTTGTACTAATGTCTCAAAGTGTTTCTGCCATGATTTTCTCAAGTAGCTTTCATATTTTTTATTTTAAGGCATTTGATCCATTTGAGTTATGGCCATAGAGGGTAAATAATAGAGATTGAGTCTCAATTTTATAAATGGAGGTAACCACTTTTCTCTGCACCATTTATTGTAGAGAGTATCTTTTCAGAAATGTATGTTTTAACATGTTTGTCAAGAAGCAATTGGTATAAAGTGTGGGGTTTTTTTGGGGGGGGTCCTTTATTCTACTTCACTGGCCGTTATACCTGTTTGTAGAAGAATATTGTACTGCTTTTGTTACTGTAACCCTTGTAGTGTATTTTGAAATCAGATGTTATGCTGCCTTCAGCATAGGAGGATTGGTGTGTCTTAGATTCATACTTCATTTCTGTAACATACAGACTCAAACAATTTAGGGGAAAAAGTGGATTTTAATTCTGGCCTCAAATTTCAGATTATAGTCCATCATGGCAGAAGGGTTTTACCAGCACAGCAAGAGCAGAAGAAAGGCAAGGACCAATGCTGCTTTCCAGCTACCTCTCTGTTTGCTTTTCTCCACCTGACCAGGAAATGATCTCACCCACTATGGACTGGATCTTTCCACATCAATCACGAAATTTATATGATCTTGTACAGGTTTTCCCAGAGGTCTGCCCTAACTAAATAATCCCTCTTAGGTGTGCCCAGAAGCCTGCCTTCTAAGTGTCAACTTGGAAGCTGAAACTAACTGGAACAGGCTATTTGGTCAGCTGGGTATTTTGTACTTCCATAATAAATCCATTTTATTCCTAGCTCTGTAAAGAATGCCACTGGCATGCTCATAGGGACCACATTGCAACTGTACATCACTTTAAATAATTTCCATTCAACTATATTAATTCTGCCAATCCAGAAACATGCAAAGTCTTTCTGTGTTCTACTTTTTCTTCATTGTTTTTCCTCAGCATTTTCATTAGTTTTGAGGGTTTATTTAAGCACAAATAAAAGCAGTTATTCAGTCAGATTTAAGACCTCCACAGCGTGAATGTTGTTCCTCAAAAATGCATGTTTCAAACTGCTTACTTGGCATTGTCTAAAAGGAACTTTGAAAACTTTATAATCCAAATCCAAACTCGATTTTCCCTCCACAAATATGGTTTTCCAACAGAGTTCCTTAGTGAATGATGCCAGTATTGGCAGAATTTCAGGGTAGGTTTCTAAGGATCTGTTGATGTAACTTTCCAAATTTCTCTGAAATAAGTCTGCCTTTTCTCATCTTCACTGCCCCTGGTGAGTATGGTCTAAAAATCCTTTAATGCTCACCTCCTATACCACATTACCACCAATGTTCTACTAGTGCTCACCTCCAATCAGTTCTCCATGGTATAGCCAAAGATATATTCATTTCTTACTATTACTATTTTTTAACCTGGTTATACAAGCTTAATAGGCTCCCCCTTCCTCTCTCCTTCTGTTTCCTTTCCTCTTGTTTTCCCCCCTCCCACTCCAAACCCCCCTTCCTTCTCCGTCACCCCCCTTTCCTCTCTCCTCCTCTTTTGGTGTTTCCTGCCTGCTTCCTTTTAACCTCCAGAACATCTGTTTATATGGGCACTGAATTTCCTTCTGAATCATCTACACTAGTGAAGGTTCAGGACTCAGTGGCATACCTTGGGGCCCCTTCTTGGGCCCACCCAATAATATGGGAACTCTGCTATATCTGTTTAACGCTTCACCTTTAAGGATCCTACTGCTTGAAGCCTTCTCCCCTGAGATCCGTGCTAGTCTTTGAGGGTATGTTGACATGTCAGCCATTGTGCAGGTCAGGCAAGGTGAAATCACAAAGATATATTCTTAAATGTGTATTTGATTTTGGTGCTCCTCTGCTTAAAGTATTTAATTGCTGCAACATTTTAATAAAACACTGAAGAATGTCTATAGATCACTATATACTCTTTCTCCTTTTTTCTGTTTCATCTTGAACTACATCTCCTCTTGCTGTTTTCTTTAACTTTTCTGACTCTTCAGGTATCTGAACATTATGGTTTATCCATACTGCAAAGCATTTTTGTTCATGACATGACCTCTACCTGATATCTCCAACATGTACATAATTAGCTTCAATTTATCCTTATTTAAGCATTCTCTTATCTCTTTTACTAGCTCAGATCTACATGCCTCATAAGATAGATGTATATTTAATTTTTGACTTATACAAAACATGAAACATAAATATTGAGTCCTAGTTAATTTTTGAGTACAAGTATACAATACATAATTTTTAACTCAGGGTAACCATGTTCTCATCAAACACTTCCTAAGAGTGAGTACTTTTGAAGTCTTTTAGTTTTTTGAAATGTATACTTCATTACTGATCTATAGTCACCATTCTGCACAAAAGTATTGTCAGAGTTTGCTGTTTCTTTCTAACTATAACCCACCGAATAGCCTTTCCCCAACTAGAACATTTTCCCTAGGCTCTGTGAGACACCATTCTACATTTAACTTGTATGAGCTCAAATTTTGTAGATTCCATATAGGTGACATCATGCAGTATATTTCTTTCTATTCCTTATTTCGTGTAACATCATAATCTCCATACATGACTAAAAATTGTTAATCATATCCTCATTTTCCTACCTTAATCCCAAGCAATGACCATTCTATTTTCTGCAGATTTATGTTTGATAGCTCGAGATTACACATATAAGTAGAACCACAAAGTGTTTGTCTGTCTGTGTTTGACTTATTTCACATAACATGCATGCATCTGGATGCATTCGTGTTGTTATAAATAACAGAATATTCTCTTTTAAAAAACTGAAAAGGGGAAATTGCCGATAACAGGACTAACAATTGCCTCTTTGTAAAGTGAAGAAGTGCCAGGACAAGAAAAATAGACTCTACCACAAAGAGAAAAAGAAAGTGATGCTTTAGAAATCCACAAAAGGACGACTGAAAACTGCAGAAAAATAGAAGGATCACTGAAAGAAAGTTGTTAGCTAAAAAACAAACATAGCCTTTTCCTGGTGAAAAGAGACTGACGGGCAAAGGACAAGTCCACAGGACTCATAAGTCTCAAATCCAGTGACTCGTTTTGCTGGAATGGTCACTCTTCCTGCTGATGGCTCAACAGTACAGAGGAATTTCACCTCCACACGCTCATGACTCATAACGCAGGGGCCAAGCATCACCTTGAGCAGGACCACATTGTTTAAAAACTCAGTTTGCCTGAGGCCCTGAGTACAGGAAACCTGGACTGAACCTGACCGAGTCCCAGGGGGAGAGTTATCCCTGGGGGGCTGGTGCATCGTGTAGGATGCCGGATGTTGACAAGTTGAAAAGTACAGGTTACAGAAAGAATGCTAAGGCAATGAAGTGTAAAGGGAAAGTTAGCCCGACCCTTGAGGATAGCAAACAGACTTCACAAACTCCAAATTACTGTGGAGGTTGGATAGCCCTGAGCTTAAGATCAGTCTGCAGATTAACTTCTTGAACTATGTATCTGCCATGAGGTTCACAACTCTGAAGCTTCAATGGACGGCTTGACATTCATCCTGGTGTTGATTAATGCTTAGCAGCTTTTCACACTATGAAGACCTACTGAGCCACTCCACTGTCCATGTTTTCAATTCTTTTTCGAAGAACTTTAGTGGCTAGCCTAGTTTACATTTGCAGCAGTAGTGCGTAATTGTTCCCTTTTGTCCACATCCTTGCTGGCATTAGTTGCTGTTTGTTTTCTTAGAGACTGCCATTCAGATTTGTAAAATGGAATTTCAATGTAGTTTAAATCTGTATTTCTCTGACAGGTGGTGAGGTTGAACATTTTTCACATGTTTACTGATAATTTGCATTTCAGTTTTTGATAACTGCCCAATTTAATTGGTTGCTTTTTATCTTGTTTAGTTTTTTGACTCTTTGTATATTCTATATATTGATACTTTTCCACATGTATATCTAGTATAGCATTTGTCCTAGTGTGCGGACTGTCTCAATAAACCGTTTCCTTTGCTTTGTTGAAGGTTTTTAATTTCATAAAGTCTCATTTGTTGATATTATTTCCTGAATGAACAGAGTCCTACTCAGAAAACACATGCCTGTTTTGTGCATTTTCTCACTTATTCTTCTAACATTTTTAGAATTTCAGGTCTTATATTAAGGAATTCGTTGCATCAGGAATTTATTTTTATGCAGGATGAGAGACAAGGCTCTAGATTTAGTCTTCGACATGTAGATAGTCGTTTTTCCTGGCTGCTTAAAGAGGGTTTCTTATTTTCCTTTGTCACAGAATCATATGGTTGAATATTGTATTCACTGATCTACAGTGTCTACTTATGCATTGCTACCACGCTGGGTTTTATTTTTTCTCTTAATATGGATCTGCGGTATAACTTGAAGTCAGGTATGTCTCCAGAATTATTCTTTTTGTTTAGAAAGTCTTTAAATATTTGACATCTGTTGTGCTTCCACATGACTATTAAGATTGATATTTTTTCTATTTCTGTTAGGAATGACATTGGGATTTTGATAGATATCGCACTGATCTTCAGATTTCTTTTAGTAAGATACTCATTTTTACTAATATCAATATTTCCAATCCAAGAGCATAGGTCTTTACATCTTCTAATGTCATGATTGATTTTTGTAGAGTTTGAAAGTTTTCATAGTAGAAGTGTTTTACTGAATTGGTTATATTTATTCCTAGGTATTTAATTTATCAACACAATTGTGAAAAGGATTGTTTGTTATTATTTTCTCAACATATTTGTTACTGGAATATATGAATGTTATTGGTTTCTGTACAATTATTCTATATGCTGCCACTGTGCTGAAAGACTCACAACACCTGCAAATAAAGATATACTTTGACTTCAATTATTTATATTCCTTTAATTTTCCTGTTATATCTTATTGTTCTAGGTAAGTCTAAGTAGGACATCACATATGATATTTAATAAGATTAGAGACAGACAATAGATACTCTTGCCTTGCAACTGATGTTAATGGAAATATATTTAGTTAAATTTTGGCTGTAGGGTTGTCATATATACCTTCTGTTATGCTCACATAAGTTCCTTCTATGCCTTGTCTCTTCAGAGCTTTTATCATGAAGAGATATTGAATTATGTCAAAAGCTTTTTCTGTGCCTGTTGAAATGATAATGTGATTTCTGTCCTTAAGTCCATTTATATGACATATTGATTTATTTATGTTGATCCATTCTTTGGAATGAAGTCAACTTGAACATGGTGACTGATTTTTTAACAATATCTTGCATTATTATATGTAAGAATTTTAAATATGTTTATTGAAGGAATTGGTGTGCAATTTTTTGTTGTGTCTTCATCTGGTTTTGGTATCAGCATAATAATGAGTTCATAAAAAAGAATCTAGTAGTAGTTCTTACTTTTTATTTTATGCAATAGCTTGAGAAAAATTGTTCTTTCTTCTTCTTTAAAGGTATAGAACAATTCAGAGTGAATCTATTTAAGAATTGACCTTTTTATCCAACTATTTTTTTGTGTGTATGTATGTATGTATCAAAGGACACTGCCAGTGCCTGTGGAGGCCCAAGAGTGACTTTGGGAATCACCCTGAATCGAGCTACCTCCTCTTTGCTTTGCTTTGGAGTTTCCCCAGTCTCTGCCTTCCAGGGTAGGAAGTAGACTTCACATGGTGTTTTTACGTGGGAAAAAGGATCAGAAGTCAGGACCTCCTGCTTATGAGGCAGAAGCTTAACACCTGAGCCATCCCTCCAGCTCAAATCCTATTTTTTTTTAATTTCAGGTCAATTTTGTAAATTATTAGAATAACACCACCTGCTTGTTTGTTACTTAGTTCTATTTGCTTGTAGTACCATTTCCCATCCCTTCATCTCAGCATCTTTAATTGAGGCTGAGGTGCTACTGTTTGTATATTCTTATTGTTTTTGTCATTATCTGAATATTACAATTAATCTCCATTGTCATTAGCCCTTGATATTGTATCTCCCATTGATCTATTCTACTAGTGAGGTTTGGCAGGGAACTTTTAATTTGACTCAAATTATTTTTCATTTCTGGTATTTCAATTTAGTTTTTCTTCATTTTCTTTTTATCTCTTCAATGAATTCTATGTTCACATACATACTATAATGATTTCCTCATGTCATTTAGTTATTTGTGTTCTTTGGAAATTTATTTGGGAGTTTAATTGTGTTCTCTTTCTTTTTTATATGGAATGCTTCACAAATTTGTGTGTTATTCTTGTGCAGAGTCCATGCTAATCTTCTCTGTATCATTCCAACTTTAATATATGTGCTGCCAAAGTGAGCACCTATTTCATTTCTTTGAACATAATTATTACCATTCTTTTGAAATCTTTGTCTAGAATTTCATCTAATTCTCTTTAGAAGCCATTAATGTGGGATTAGTAATTTTTTTTTGAGGAGTCATGTTACCTCAGCTTTCCATGTTCTTTGGATTTTTGCATTGGGACTTGCTCATCTGGATTTAGAGAATTGATTGAACTTTTATAATTTCTAAATCACACTTTTTCTTTCAATGGAAACATTTGTATAGCATATCATGAGAAATTACATTGTACTAGTATTAAGGTGTCATTTTCCAATGGTAGACTGGTGTTCACGGAACGATTCTTGGTACCCAGTAATCCCAGAGAGAATAATTCTTCAAAAATAATCACTATCAAAGTGTAGATGCATTATAAAAACACAGTAATAATCAATAAAAATGATTATGCACTAAGCAGCAATCATTTTGGGAGTAAAGAACACTGATACTTTGGGCATGAGTATAAAGGGAAACCCCTGAATAATATTAGTGATTAGTGTCAGGTGGATGGATTAAAAAGAAGATTGGGGAATGACAGAGGTCAAGTGGTGAAATGTAGCAGTTTGGCTAAAGGTAGAATAAGAAGAGAGAGAAAGAGATTCAATCATGTCATGTATAGTAGTATATTAGCAGGTAATAAATGGTTCCTTCTCACAAACAGTAACAGTACAGTCTGCAAATACCTAGGATTGTCATTAACTGGTTAGTTAAGAATCAACTATACAGTTTCTTCACCAGATCTGATGATCAGGAATCTTAGGGGACTAAAAACAATCTGAAGAATGGAAATGTGATTGACACTTAAAGGTGGAATATGTAAAATAATATTACATTGTCCTCCATCTACAAAGATCAAGTGCCCACATACACAAGTTTTATCATGTAGATTCCATTCAGTCTCTATCTCCTACACTAGTGATTCTGTTTAAGATGTTATATCTCCTAGAGTCCTCAAGCTACTTTCAGGGGTCTTGTGAACTCAAAATAACAATAATAATATGAAGAATTTGTTTTTTCCACTGTGTTTATATCGATATGATGATGCAAAGGAATAATTGCTGACAATCTTAGCAGAATCCAAGGAAGTGATAGCAAAATGAGCTAGTAGCTATATGTCAAAGAATATCACATATTTAAAATATTAAAAATACAAATTTCTCGCAAGAATGCCTTGATGAATCTGTTACATCATTGGTTTTATTAAATGTTGCCATTTAAACACAAGTATTTTTAATAATATATGTGGCAGTAAACACTCCCACTGTATGTGGCAACACAGTGACTATCGTAAGGAAAAGCACCTAAATGAAGCAGGAGTGAAGGTCCTCCTATTTTTATGGAAAGACATTATTACTCCAAAGATCATTTGATAAACATTTCATTTGGACTCAAGTCTCTGCTAAAGATTTTGCTATCTCAGTTTAACATTTTGTTATTGTGGGAAACAACTTGATTCAGACAATTTAGGGGAATAAGGAAACTTTATTGGCCTGTTTTCAGTGGTTCATCATGGCAGGAAAGTTATATCACCTTTATGAGCCTAAGTAACTGGCCATACCATATCCAAAGCCAAGGAGCAAGAGAAAAGCAAGGTTAAGTCTTTCATTCTAGTTTGCCACTATACCAAAATACTAACCACTTCTACCCATCTTATCCTCATGTTCAGGGAATAGTCCCACCCAAATAGGCTAGGTTTCCCACATCCATGATGCAATTAAGGTAATATTCTACAGGCTTGCCTTAAACTAGATAATTCCTCATAGGTATGCCTAAAAGACTCAGCTTCTGAAGTGTTAAGTGGACAATGGAAATTAATTGTCACACAAGCAAAATTTAAAAGGCTGAAGACTTTTTATCTATCTCAATGAGTTTGACCGGGATTGGTGATGATATTTATATTTGTAATCTATAAAATTTTATGTTGTACAAGGAAATATGAAAACATTTCCAAATTTTGTATAACTGAGTGAATCAATCTTTTTCATATGACTAATCTGATGATACTATAATATATAAGTAAAAGATTCAAACGAAGACAGACCAATGGATTTTAATGTAATAAAACATGAAAAGTTTATACCAAGGTATTTCATTTTTTTTAGGGGCTATAGTAAATGGGATTGTTTCTCTCAGGGCTTTTTCACTTCTTTCATTCTGGGCATATAGGAAGACCACTGATTTTTGTACATTTATTTTGTATCCTGCCACCCTGCTGAACTTCTGTATTAGTTCCAGGAGCTTCCTGGTGGAGTTTTTGGGATCACTCAGGTATAAGATCATGTCATCTGCAAATAGAGATATCTTGAATTCTACCTTGCCAATTTTAATCCCTTTTATCTCCCTTTCTTGTCTTATGGCTTCAGCTAAGACTTCAAATACAATATTGAATAGAAGTGGTGAGAGTGGACAGCCTTGTCTAGTTCCTGATCGAAGCTGGAATGCTTCAAGTTTTTCCCCATTGAGTATAATCCTTGCTGTTGGCTTGTTGTATACAGCTTTTATTATACTGATGAAGGTTCCTTCTATTCCAGCTTTCTCTAGGGTTTTGATCATAAAAGGCTGTTGGATCTTGTCAAAAGCTTTTTCTGCATCTATCGAGAGTATCATGTGGTTTTGAATTTAGGACTGGATTATATGGTGAATTACATTTATTGATTTGCGTATGTTGAACCAACCTTGTGTGCCTGGGATAAAGCCTACTTGATCCCTATGAATGATCTCTTTGATATGTTTTTGAATCCGATTTGCTAAGACTTTGTTGCGAATCTTTGCATCTGTGTTCACCAAAGAGATTGGCCTATAGTTTTCTTTTTTAAGTGTATCTTTATTACGTTTTGGGATTAAGACGATATTAGCTTCATAGAGAGAATTTGGTAGTGTTCCTTCCTTTGCTATTTGATGGAACAGTTTAAGGAGTATTGGTGTTATTAGCTCCTTAAATGTCTGGTAGAACTCTGTGCTGAAACCATCTGGTCCAGGACATTTTTTGGTGGGAAGATTTGAGATTACTTCCTTGATTTCCTCATATGTTATAGGACTATTTAAATAATTCAAAACTTCCTGATTCAATTTAGGTATGTTGTGCTTACTTAGGAATTCATCCATCTCTTTTGTATTGTCAAATTTCACAGAGTATAAGTTTTTGAAATATGATGTTATAAGTCTTTAAATTTCTTGGGTATCAGTAGTGATAAGTCCATTTTCACTTCTAATTTTGTTAATTTGGGTTTTCTCTCTCTTGCTTTTGGTTAATTTAACTAGGGGTGTATCAATCTTAATTGATTTTTTCAAAGAACCAGCTTTTTGATTGGTTGATTCTCTGAATTGTTTTCCTAATCTCAATTTTGGATATTTCTCCCCTAATTTTAATCTAACCAAGGAAGTAAGAGACCTATATAATGAAAACCTTAAAACTGTAAAGAAAGAAATTACAAAAGACACCAGAAGGTGGAAAGACCTCCCATGTTCCTGGATTGGCAGAATCAGTATCATAAAAATGACTATCCTACCAAAGGCCATATACGGATTCAATGCTATACCAATCAAAATCCCAAAGCAATTCTTTAAAGAAGTTGACGAAACAATCCCAAAATTCATATGGAGGCACAAAAGACCCAGGATAGCAAAAACAATCTTGAGTAACAAAAACATTGCTAGAGGTATCACCATATCAAACTTTAATATTTACTACAAATCCATAGTTATAAAAACCGCCTGGTACTGGCTCCAAAATAGACATACAGATCAATGGATAAGAGTTGAATTACGCACAATTATAGCCATTTGATCTTTGACAAAGGAGCCCAAAAAATCCAGTGGAAAAATAATAGCATCTTCAACAAATGGTGCTGGCAAAACCAGATGTCCACATGTAGAAGATTAAAACTGGACCAGTACTTGTCACCATGTACAAAAATTAATTCCAAATGGATCAAGGACCTCGATATAAGGCAAGAGACTATAAAAACCTTAGTTGAAAGGGTAGGGAACTCCCTGCAGCCGATTGGACTAGGCCAACAGTTCCTAAACAGAAATCCAATAGCACAGTCACTACAACCAACACTCAACAGATGGGATCTTATGAAATTAAAGAGCTTCTGTTCAGATAAAGAGATTGTAACTTGAGCACAAAGGCAACCTACAGAATGGGAGAAAATCTTCACTAACCACATATCTGAGAGAGCTCTATTATCCAGAGTGCACAAAGAACTTAGAAAACTAAACACCAAGGGAAAAAAATGGCCCAATTAAAAAATGGGACTTGGAACTTAAAAGAAACTTTACCAGGGACAAAATTGAAATGTCTAACAAAATATCTTTAAAAATGCTCCACATCCTTGGCTATCAGGAAAATGCAAATCAAAACCTCCCTGAGATATCATCTCACCCTGGTCTGGATGGCAAAAATTCACAATACAAACAACAACAAATGCTGGAGAGGATGTGGCAAGAAGGGAAGTCTCCTACATTGCTGGTGGGAATGCAGGCTCATACAGCCACTCTGGCGAGCCGTCTGGCGATTCTTTAAAAGGTTAAAGATTGAAATGCCATATGACCCTGCTATTTCACTTTCGGAAATAATCCCCCACACAGCAAAAATTCACCTTGATAGCACAAGCACGACCATGTTCATAGCAACACTGTTTACAATAACAAACTCATGGAATCAACCCAAATACCCAACAGTTGAGAGTGGATAAGGAAAATGTGGTACATTTATACAATGGAATACTACTCAGCCATCAAAAATGATGAATTAATGAAATTTGCCAGAAAATAGGTGGAATTAGAAAAAATTATATTGAGTGAAGTATCCCTGACAGAAAATTAAGCACCGTATGTACTCCCTAATAGGTGGATCCTAGTACCAAACCCACTCAGTGACACACTCAAAGATAAATCTCTGTAATACCTACAGTAATTGCTAAGATTATAAACAGGAGGGAAGGGGAAGGAGCCCTCCCTCCAGAAACAAGGAGAGAGGGGATCATGCTACAGCAGAGAAAATAGGCCACTATCACGGACTGTAAGTAAGTAGTGAGACATCTCGTTAAGCTCACAGACTTTCCTTCCTGGCACTTGCAACTGATGGGGTTTGATCTCACCATACAGGGAGGGCATAGAGTCTGACAGATAGAAAGTAACCATCCTGCAAATGGGAGACTGACCCCCCTCACCGTGGTGTCCTATTCTTACTCCATCTACCTTTGAATCTAGTCTTATAATAAGACTCTATTTTAACAGCCTTTTATCTTTGGCTAGGAGGTGACATCCAATACCCATCAGGATGGAACCAAGGGTGGTGCAGGAACAACAAAAGTGGAAAAAAGAAAAAAGAAAAAAAACCAGCATACCATAATTCAGAACATCAGAGACCCTACATTAATCACCAGGAACCAGGCCAGCCTAAACTCTCCCCATCCTAAGTTCAGGGAAATTTGCGGAAGAGGGGACAGTAAGATTGTAAGAGCCTAAAGATGCAGAGGAGCAACAATATGAAAGATACTCCACACAAGTTAGGGCCAAAGTAATCATAATAGGACTTTGTATGACCTGCGCAATGACCAACATATCGTTGAACCCCCAAAGTCTAGCATGGATCACAGGCACTAGGATCCTTAGAAGCAAGAGATTAATAGCCACAATAGTTTTTCTGTACCAAAGGGTAACACAAGAAAGAGCTCTAGGCAATGCTACTGAGTCCTTACACCTCAACAGAGAAGAGGACCCAGAGGGAAGTTTGACATGCAAAGTAAAGGATGCTCCAGGAATGGGGGGGAAGGGGGCACTGGGAGAAAGGGAGGGAGGGAGGGAAAGGAAGGAGAAAAGGAAGGAGGGAGCAAGGGGATCCAGGGAGGGGTGGAGGAAGGGAGGAGAATGGAATACCCATCAACTTTGTGTTAAAATTTTAAAATATTAAATAAAAAAATAAAACATGAAAAGTTGTGGTGCATTGATGGTATAGCAGGGAGCACAGTTGTCTTTTAAAATATGAAAAAAGTCACCCTTGGCCCTCCACAGGGACACACAGTGCCCTCTAATACACAGACACACATAGGCAAGCACATGCACACACACACACACACAACTTAAAAAAAAGAACTAAAACATTTATACAGTAAGGAGGCAAACAGTCCAACTAGAAAATGGGTAAACAATAACTTTCAAATTTGTAAAAGGGTCTCAAGATAAAAACTATGAGAACTACTGTTGAATAATCTCAGGAATTTGAATTATGTGGCTAGGCTACCATAGATATTTGGGCTTATGTGGGTTACTTAACCACTGTGGACTAATTTCTTCATCTGAAAAATGGAGATGACAGCAATTATTGCATCATAGTGAGGATTAATTGTATTAATAAAAACTAAGCAAAAACAAGAAAGTGAAATGCTTAATATGATATCTTTTAGAGGAATACTATTTTATAATATTTGCAGAATGCAGTATTGGTGTGAGATCTCCACTTTAGGTCACTGCAAAAAGTAATCTCACAAATGAAACACTACCTTTGATAACTTCCATACTTCCTGATAACACATTTACTTTCACATGGCTACTTCTAATATGTCATGTTAACATAATACTTTTGAAAGTGTCAAAAAGTATCCCCACGAAACAATGTACTTATTATTTCTCCTCAGCTCTGACAAGTATTGGGAGCAGCAAAGGTCTCTGGGACATACGCAGCCACCTAAACTTTCTTTAACGAAGTCAATATCCTCTAGCAAGGCCACTTTCTGTCACCACATAGCAGAACATCAAAAGGGACACACTTGTCTTTAGGGCTATGGTCACAGCCTAAGCCCTCTTTAGCTAATTAATAGCTGAATAGCTAAAAATTACCTTCCCTAGTACAATTCACACTAAGATACCATATGTAATCTTCTATGTTCATTTTCTGTATCAACTTTATGCATTTCATTTTATGAAGTTTATCTGTACCATAATCTTGTTAATTCAATTTTTTTTTAGCTATGGACTGTTTAGCCACAAACAGAACATCTAACCACCCCTTCATCTTCAACACACAAACCCAAAGGTTCAGGTGACATTGTGGGAGAGGGGGTAGTAAGATTGTAAGAGCCTGAAGGGAGACAGACATGATCTCCTGGACATGACACATTGTGACATCTATGAATTCATTGCAGTTACACATATATTTCCACAAGATCTCCATAATCATTTCACCATGAAAGGGGAGAGATTTCAAGAGGCCCCACACCTCTTTGATAGACTGGTGAGGGTTAATGCTGATGGGAGGGAAAGGCAGATGCCTTCCTCAAAGATACACTCACTGATACATGATTCATGCTCAAGCAAGTGCTCAGGACCAGGCCATCAAAGGCAACCCAGATGAAACACAGCGCACCACCCAGGGGCAAAAACATGAAAATAGGAGAGAGAATATTAGGAAAGATGAAAGTTTCAATGGAAAAAGGAGGGGTGAAGAAATTTGGGAATAAGGTACGAAAATAACACAAATTCACTATGAAACTCTAAAAGAATAAAGCATAAATTTAAAAAAATGTGAAAAACAGTAAACAACAAAACCCAAATGCTGCCAGGATTTTGGAATTTTAGGAGACATTCTGAAACACACTTGAATGAATCCCAGACCTTTATTTTTTTTTTTTAGAATGTAAGAGTAAATTATTTATTTTATTTATTTGTTTATTTTTCTTTTTTTATACATTTTTAATTATTATTTCAGCTCATACAAACTTAATAGGTACACCAGTTCCTTCCCACCCTCCTCCTCCCCCCAAACCCCCGCTCCCCCTCCCCTCACCCCTCCCTCCCCATTTCCCAGTGCCTCCCGCCCCAATAACCAGAGAATCCTTTAATGTGCATGCCAGACTCTCCTCTGGGCCCTCCTCTCCGATGACATACAAGGACCCAGGGCCATTTCCCTGAACCCTTTCCCGTGTTCCCCTTAAGCATAGGAACACTACTGTGGCTGTCAATCCCTTGCCTCCAAGGATCTTGGTGCCTTTAGCAGATGCTAGAGTTTGTGAGGTCAATAGTGTGTTGGACATTGCGCAGGGCATGCAAAGTCCACTTATGATTGCTTCGGCCCTAACTTGTGTGGAGTATCTTGCAAATCATTGCTCCTCCCATCCTTTTGCTCTTACACTCTTACCGCCCCCTCTTCCGCAAATTTCCCTGAGCTTCAGGATGGGGAGAGATTAGTCTGGCCTAGTTCTAGGTGGCTGATATAGTCTCTGAAGTTCTGGATTGTGGTTTGTTGATTTTCTTTTGCAGTTTTGCTGCTCCTGCAATGCCCTTCACTTCATCCTGATGGGCACTGTATGTTACCCCCTGGCCAGAGATAAAAAGCTGTTAAACTGGAGTCTTATTATAAGAGCACATTCAAGGGTAGATGTAATAAAAGTAGGAAACCTCAGTGAGGGAGGGGTCAATCACCCATTTGCAAAATGGTTACTTTTTATCTGCCAGACTATATGCCCTCCCCTTCTGGTGAGATCACACCCCCTTAGTTGTAAATGATCAGGAACAAACGTCTGTGAACTTAACAGACCTTTATTTTTTACCTGAAGGCTCTTCTAAGTTCCAGGTTTTCAATGTAGAACAATCTATCATTCAAATGCTACAGATAAAAACATGCTCTATCTTGTTGATCTTTTTTATGTTTTTTCATTTATTTATTTATTTATTTATTTTTATTTACTACACATTTTTTCCCTAGTCATACAAGTTCAATAGGTATCCCCCCTCCTTTCCTTTTTCCCTCTCCTCCCTCTACATCTTCCATTGCACTCTCCCCCTTCCTCTCTCCCTCTCATCCTCCCTTCCCTCTTGTTCTCCCCCTCCCCCTTTCTGCCTCTCCTGGAGCCTCCTTCTCTCTACTTCCCATTCCCCAGAACATCCCTTTATGTGGGCTCCAAACCTCTCTCTGAGTTGGCTATCCTAATGAGGGTTCAGGACTCAGTGGCACAGCCTGGGGCCCTTTCTTGGGCTGCCCACTAACATGGGAACTCTATTATGATGTTTAACTCTTTGTCTGTAAGGATCCTACTGCCTGAAGCCTTCTCCCCTATGATCCCTGCAAGACTTGGGGGATTGTTGACATGTCAGCCATTATGCAGGTCAGGCAAAGTCCAATCTCATTGTGGTTATATGCTGGCTTTTGCAGCCTTGACTCCTGTGCAGTATTTTGCATATTGTTGGACCTCCCCATCTTTAGGCTCTTACAATCTTGCCACCTCCCCTCTTCCGCCTCCCCTCTCCCTTAAGGTTCTCTGAGCTTTAGAATGGGGAGACATTTTGCTGATCTGGTTCCAAATATTTTGTTGATCTTTACCGTCACCACCCTGGTGTTAGCACTCCCCACCACCTCTTTAATGATCTTCCTCCTTCAATGCTGCTCCTAACAATCTATAAAAACCTGTCATTGCATTCCTTTATTCCTTAGTTGTTTCCACTACTGTGGAGAAAAAAATTCTTTATATTGTTTAATAATGTTGTATTATTTTGATATGCCACAATTTGTTTACCTTTTAACCAGTAGATAGAATTTGTGTTGTTCCCTCGTACTTGTTATTGTGAATGGTGATTCTATGAACTTTTTTGTATAAATATTCATTCAAACACCTATTTTTAATTCTTTTGAGCACAATTCTAGTATTGGAACTTCTAATTCATATGGTAATTGTACATTTAAGTTTTTAAGGAGTCGCCAAATTGTTTTCTATAGTAGATTCATTATTTTTTGCCTTTATAGGTCAATTTATTATATATAGAAATCATTTAGGTTTTATATTTTCAGCTAAAATTTGAAGTGATTTTATAGTATATATAAAAAGATTTTACATTAATTATTTTTAAGCACACCAAATTAAAAAACATAGGCTTAAACTTCAGATTTATGGCAAACAGTCTTCAAATACAATACCTTATCATTATATATATGTATATATCATTATATGGTATATATAATATACCAATATTATATATGATATTAGTAACTCTGGGCTGTTTTGCATAAAACAGCCCTCCTATGTACATAGAAAAACGGGTAAGCCACAAAGCTCAAGCCTGTATGTCAAGTCAAAGTTGCACCATATTTGTTTTAAAAAGTTACATGGTAGCTTGTAATTTTGCATAAACCCCTACATTATACCCTGGAAAAGTACAAGGGCAATCAGATGACAACAGCCCAGCACTTCTTATAATTCATAGAACCCATGATATTCAATGGACAATACTCAAATAAAAAATATTAAGCAAGTAGATACATTATTTTACATTCCCAACAGTAATGGATGATAGTTCTAATTTCTTAATAGTCTTGTCATCACTTGTTATTTTCCAAACTATTTATGCTGAAATAGTAGCACATTGTGATCTTGATCATCATTTAATCTTTTCATGTGCTTTGTTGCAGTTCATCTGCACGGCTGCTGATAAATGACCATCAAACTTCTTAAGGGAACAAAGGTTTATTCTCTCTTACGATTCCTGGTTACAGTTCTCAGTCCAGCTTGACGGGAGAGCACGCACCAACACCAGGGCAGAGGGAACTGGCCACACTATCTCCATAACAGCTGAGAGAGGGATGATCCTTATTTGCCAGACCAGCACGTCTGGCCAAGTGTATACAAGGATGCCAACTCTCTCAACCAGCTCTCCGTGATTTATTCCATGGCCTAGTCCCACTCACCATAGGCTGGGCCTTTCCCATCAGCTACACAATCTCCTTCAGGTTCTCTCTGGGCTTAACTCAATTACTAATTCTCTACAAATGTGCCCAGAGCTCAAACCCATAACAGTTAAGTTGACACCTGTGCCTAACCATGACATGCTTGATGACTATTAATTTATTGTTAGGGAAAAGAACACTCAAGAACATTACTCATTTTCTAATTGATTCATATCTTTCTGTTGTTGAGGTGTAAGAATACTATATGTATTATGTTATCAGTTGCCTCCTCTCAATCAAATGATATATGATTTGTCAACAATTTCATTGTACAGTTTGCTCTTTGATTTTATTTATGTCTATTGATTCACAAAGATTTTTAATTTTGACAATGTAAAATTTATTATTCCTTTGGTTGTTTGTGTTTTTTGTCGTATATCAATGAGTCCACTGCCCAACACATCGTTACAAAACAATATTTTTCCTAACACTTGCATGACTTTAAATCTTACAGCTTTAAATCCAATGATTTCATTTTTATATGATATAAAATGACACAGATATTACGTTCTTTTGCATGTTGGCACCAGGTTACCCCAGAACGACTTGATGAAGATGTTAATTATTTCCTACTGACTAAGTCTGGCAGTTACATCACCAATGTTGGGTCACAGTGACCTTGTGGTCAATTGGAATCCCATATTTTTATATCTTTCATAAATTATATGTTTTTCATACTTCATAATTTTTAACTGAGTAGGAACATTGAGGAAGATATTAGGGAATAAGTAGTATAAATCCCTATCCTTAATTTGTATTCATGAATGATCATGAGACAGAAAATAAATCTATAAATGGATAAGTGTTAGCTGGGCACGGTGGTACACACTTGCCGTACAATCACAACATTTGAGATGTAGAGGCAAGAGGAGCTGGAGGTAATATTTAGTTTTACGGGGAGTTTGGGGATAGTCAGTGTATCTTGACTCAAAAATTACCCAAACAATCTTTAAAAACCAAACGAATATAGTTAATAGTATGTAAAAGCAAGGTAATAATCTGGGACTGCTATTACAATGGAGTAAGGCCTTTTAAGTGAATTAATATTAGAGCACAAACTTGGAAGAAACAATCTACAGGGGAAAATGTTTTAAGAAAAGAGAACACCTAATTGAAGGTGTTGGGATAAAAGTATATGTAGAGCCATGTAAGGCTGAAGTACAAAAAGCAAAAGGAAAAGTAGCAGTAGATGAGGTCAAAAGTCCACTGAACATAATACCTTTGAGGTCATGAAAAGACTTTCAATATACACAAGACAGAAACCTATTGGAAAATTTAAAGAAGAGCAGCAGCATTTGATCAATGTTTTGAGGGGAACAATTTAGGCCAGAGGCAAGAAAGGAGACCAAAAAGAAATACTTGGATCACATTAGTAGCAATGGAGGTGACAAAAAGGTCAGATTCTAAAGGGACACTTATTGGGTCTGCTGTGTAATAAGATAAAGTTTCAAGAGATGATTTCAAGTTTTTTGCCCTCAGCAAATGCCAGGATGAAACTATCATCACATGGAATGAATAAAACTACAGGTTATGCATGTTTGATGATACAGGAGGAGAAAACCAGTTTTTTGCTTGAAACATGTTGTTTTAGATGTCTAATAAATTCAAGTAGACATATCAAGTAGATAGTAGATATAGAAATTATGTCTTCATGTGCATGGTTTTGGTTGAATATATAAAACTGAAGAATCATTCACATATCGCATATGCCAAATATCCAAAACTGATATGCATATATGCAAAACCATAGGGACTGAAAAATAGCACTGTATGAGTGCATGTAGAAAAGATATCTGAAGGTTGAGTCTTGTAGAATTCCAAAATTCAGACATGCATACAGTAAGAATTATTCTTGCAAAGGAAACTGATAAAGGAGACCAGAGAGTAAAAAATCAACAGAGCACAGAAAAGTGAATTTAGGGTGAAGAATATCTAAGATTATCTTTCACAGCAGATAACTTTGAGTACGAAGAGACTGAAATTCTACTTTTAGATTTAATAACTTGGAAGTCATTGGTGACTCTGATAGTTACGGATGTCAATTTGACAACTGAGAGTTGAGCTTTAAGGCAGATCTATAAACAATTATTTAATTAAGTTAAACTTTTGGCAAGCTTGTAGGTTATTTTATAATTTATATGGGAAGACCCAGCTTACAGTAAATGGGATTCTCTGGACAAGTGAATAAGATAGAATTTGTTGGCTGTGATAGAATGGCAAGTTAGAAAGTATGACACTCGGCTGTTTCTGGAGACATAGTGTGGCCAGTTCCCTGGGCTCTTGAAGTCGATATGGACTTTCCTTGCCATCATAAAAGATTACAACTTTTAATGTGGGCATAAATAAGCCCCATTATTCCCCCAAATTATTTAGGTCATATATTTATTCAACAACTCAAGACAGACTAAGATGACTTTGGTAACAGAAAAGTGGAGTATTGCTGAGAAACTAAGAAAAATTTTGGTATATGAGAAGTGGGATTTATTGGTGATAAAACTGACTATATATTTTTTGTGCCTTTTGAACTGTTTTGTTGGAATAATGTAGCAGACTTCCAAACTATACAGGCAGAACTTAGAAGCCATTTGGAGAACATTAATGCTGAGAGAGAAGTGAAATCTTTAAGTTTGGTCTGTAATGTTTCACAGGTAAACAAGGACTTCAGTGAAACTGAATTTTAAGATAATAAACTTAATTGTTTGATGGGGGAGCTGTACAGACCAGGCTTAAAAGTTCAGTCAAAGAAAGGTCGCACAGTGGAGCAGCTGCAGCCATTAGAGAAATTAATGTCTTTGGGAAAAAAACATAGTGCTTTGAATTGGGAACAGTGAGAGAGATATCCTGAGGGCAGAATCCCATGCACTCCATTTTGTGAAAATCCAGATTCATTTAGTTGAAGAAAATCTAAGCTAATGCAGTTTTCTGGCCCTCCAAATTGGTAGTTAAGAAAAGCACATGTAATGCGGTCAGGGGACAATTCGACCTCATGACAGAACTTGGACTCATCTTCCAAGTGGAACTTGCTTTGATGCAGGATTGAGGGTATTCATGGAGAGCAACTGAGGCCCAGTATCATGTGGCGGGGTAGAATTCCTGCAGAGGATAGTGAAGCTTACAACTGTAATAGAGAACTTATGATATTGGAAAGTACAAAACCATGACATATTTACTAACAAAGACTACAAATGCAGATTGCAGTTGGACCAGACAGATTTGTGTGCTGCATGACTGATGAAATTGCACTGCACTGTGAAAACAACTTGAATATATGACAAGTAACATGATGGATATTGAGCTATACAGTACTTACTATTTGCCTTCATAGGCTCTAACTCACTGACCTTTGTTCTTAGTTTTGACTTGATTTGATCTTAATTTGCATTTCATATATTTTCCTGTATCCCAATGCTTTCACTGCAAAATATGCCTTATTCTGTGATATTATATTTCATAAATATTTTATTTGTCTGTGATTTTATAAGTGCTTATACTTAAAAGATTTGAACTTTCAAAGTGTTGGAACTGAACTATTAATGACTAATTTTTATTTTCTTGGACTATGGGAACTTTTAAATTTGGAAGGAATACATTTATGTTATAAAGAGAATGTAACCTTTGTGGGGCAAAGGATGGAGGGTTATGGTTTAAAAGTGATATGTTTGTGTGTCGAATTGACAAGGGATGGAGTATAGAATTTAGCTATAAATGTCAAATTGACAGATGAGAACTGAACTTTTTTTTTCTCCCACATTTTTTTCCAAATCATACAAGCTCAATAGGTACCCCATCCTCTCCCTCCATCCTCCCCTCCTTAGTGCTCCCTTTCCCTTTTCTCCTCTTTTCACCTTCCTTTTACCCCCCTCCTTCCCTCCCCATCTCTTGGAGCATCCTTTTGTGTGAAAACCAAACCTCCCTCTGAGTCCTCCACCCTAATGATCCCTTTCTTGGGATCCCGGTTAGTACGGTGTTGCTGTATCCCCGGCCGTGCCAGCGGGAGGGGGGGGGGCCGGGGCCTTGGGGCTAGAGGCGAATGGGCGAGCCAGCGACAGGGTCGCCACCAGACCCCGGGAATCAGGTGAGAAGCAGCAGTGAACAAGATGCCGCAGATTCAGAGTCATTAAGGGCATTTGGGCTTATATAGGGTCAGGGTCCAATCAGGTGTTGCCATCCCTCCTGGGGGGGGGGGGACAGCCACCAGTCATTTAACTGTTTACTAGGTGTTCACTGCAGGGGCAGGTTAGACGACCGCTTCCCATTGGTTGTTCATCCCTCCACCTGCATGGTCCTCTATTGGGACATGTCCAGGGCATGTCTGTATGTCCAGGCTTGTCCTGAATTCAGGAGCCGGGCTAGGGCCTCCCTGAATTGGTAGTGCCACAGTATGGGAACTCTATTATGAACGATAATCCCTTGCCTCTAAGGATCCTACTGCCTGGAGCCTTCTCCCCTGTGATCCATGAGAGCTGAACTTTTATGCACATTTATGAAGAATTATTTAGTTAAGGAAAGCATCTGAGCAAGTCTGTAGGAGATTATCTAGTTGATGTATGAGGATTCAGACCACAGTGAACAGATAGATAAGATGGAGAAAAAGATGGTTGACAATTTGCAGACAGGCAAGTTGCAAAGTATGCCCTCTCTAAGCTTTGCCTCTGGAAATGGCATGTCCACTTCTCTCAACCCCCGATGATGAATCTCTTGTCATAATGAACCAAAGCCTGAAACCATGAGCATGAGCAAGCTAATTGTTCCCCTAAATTGTTTAGATTATATATGCATATCAGCAATGGAAATATGAGACTGAAATAGTGACTTTTACAAGGACATTATCAATGAAGTAGCAAAGACCAAGACTTATACTTAAAAATAACAAACGAACACAAATAACCTCGAAAAAATACCTGAAGTGTAGAAAATAGCACATTTCTCTCACTAAACCCCAAATGAAAAACCCCAAATGAAAATGTAATTAACTCTATATTTCAAACATTAGGTGATTGTATTGAAATAGATTTTATTATGTATGCTAGCATGGAAGGTCCCACAACCATGTGCATACAAACAGCACTAATTAGATTCAGTTGTTATTAAAAAGAAAGAGAGAGAATATGAAGTCAGGAAGGAGATATGTTGAGAGAATGGAGTAGGGATGCCAGAGGATATTATCAAAACACATGGTGTAAATATATGAAATCTTCAGTGAATAAATAAAATATTACTTTAAAATAGATTGTATTTTTGTATACTCTACAAGGAAACCATCCCAGTGGCAAAGACAAATAGAATTAAAGTGAAAGAATGAAAAATGATAAACAAAACAAATAGAATCTGAAAACAAATAAGGCTAACCATACTTACATCTAACAAAACATACTTTAAACCGAAGTGAGTCAAAAGAGATGACAAAAGCTTGTATAACAGGAATGATCCATCAGCAAGATATAATCATTGCAAATACACATACAACAAACATTCACACACTCAAAATGTACAAAAGATGATACAACTGAATATAAATATATTTGTTAAAGATACAATAATAATGAAAAAAACTCCTAACATATGTTATAAACAGGTCATCTAATCCAAAAAGCCAAAAGTAAACTGCATCACAGATCAAATGGATTAAAGAAATCTATATAATATTCTATTGAACAACTGCAGAATGTATAGTTCTTAGCAACTTATGTAAATTTCTTTAAAATAGATTGTACTATCACACAAGTCTTTTTTTTTATTTCCACTCATACAACTTTAACAGGTACACCAGCCATCTCCCTCCCTCCAACCTCCCACCGCCCTATGCCCCCCTTCCCTCCCCCTTCCTCCCCATCCCCCAGTGGCTCCCCCTCCCATCCCTGGAGCATCCTTTAATGTATCACACAAGTCTTAAAGATACAAAATTGAAATAATTCCTGCCATATTACCATATAATAATGCAATAAATTAAAAATCAACATCAAGAGAACCTACTAAAGATAACACAAACATATGAAAATTGAAAAACATGCTTTTGAATGAGCAATGTGCTGCTAAATCAATTGGAGAAAACTACAAACTTCCTAGTATAAAATGAAAATGAAAACACCTCTTAGGAGAACCTTTTTGGATACATTAAGTCAGTACTAAAAGAGAATACCATTATGAATACCTATAGTTACATGCACCTCAATGTCTCACAAAAGCAATCCAAAACCCAGCAATTAATTTATAGAAAGAAATAATAAACATGAGAGCTCAAATTAATAAAATGGAAAATAAAAGAATACCACAAATGACCAATGAAATAAAGAACTCGTTATTTAAAGATTTTAAAAAAAAAACTTAGCCAAAGTAGCAAAAGAAAGAGAAGATGCAATTAAAAAAATAAATTTTTACAAGAACATATAACAGCATATACTCATGAGATTCAGAAAATTATTAGGTAATAATTTAAAAAGGTTTTAATAACTGTTAAATGAAGAAGACAGGATAAAGACACATGTGGACTACCAATTGAAAACAAGTAGAAAAAAACTAAACACATTCTCTTACCCCCTCCATAGAATTCATGTCCATGAGTTCTGCTCCTTCTCTCTTCTAATAAACTCTGCCTTAATCCTATAATTTAGAAAAAAACTAAGAATATGTAGAACCAGAAATGTTAGAGAAACAATAATAAGTCATCTCACAAAAAGAAAAGCTTGGTACCAGACATATTCATTGCTGAAATACACCAGACCGTTAAAGAGAAGTTAATACTACTACTTTCCAATCTATGTCAAAAAATATACAGAGAAAAAATGCTTCCCAAGTCATTCTGAAATGTCAGGATTATCCTGATGCAAAACTATATAAAGACAAAGCATGAAAAGAAAATTATATTAATTATGTAAATATGTACATTTTATTGATACTTGCAAACCAAATTAATGACACTGTACAGACATCATTCGCCATAATCAAGTTGGTTTCATTCACTAATTCATTTGTGCATGCATTCATTTTAATTATGAGTGTTTCAAAATATGCAAGTCATTACACATAATTTGACAAATATATCAGGGGGAAAAATCCTATGACTACATACAGATATGCAAAAGACCTCAGATAAAATTCAACATCCCATAATGATAAAAGCCCTGAAGAAACTAGAAACAGAAAGACTGTATATTCATAAATAACACCATACATGATAAATTCATAGTCCAAATTATTTTGAATGAGAAAAATAACATTTTTAATCAGGAATAAGATGAATTTCTACTTTTTACAATTGTATTTAGTATAGTGCTTGAACTTGTAGCTAGAACGATTGCACAGGAGAAGGAAATAAAAGGGATAAAAATAGGAAAAGAAGAAGTCAAAGTATTTCTGTGTATAGATTATATGATTCTATAGATCAGAGGCACTAAAACTACACCAAAAATTCTTAGAGCTGATAGATAAGTTTTTTTTCAGCAAAGTGGCAGAATACAAAATTAACGAACAACTCATTAGCCTTCCTAAATGTCAATGACAAGCATACTGAAAAAGAAATCAGAGAAACAATATCACAAAAGTCACCAAAATTTTACACACCAGAGAATAAAGCCAGCCACAGACATGAAAGACTCTACAATGACAACTTTGAGTCATTGAAGAATTGAAGAAGACATTTAGCAGATGGAAAGATATCCTAGACTCATGAATGGGAAGAATTAATACTGGGAAAACAATCATCCTATACAAAGCAATCTATAGATCCACTGCAATTTCAATCAAAATTTCAGGGCAATTCTTCATGTAGAAGAAACAATCCTAAAATTTATGTGGAACCATGAAACATCGGGGATATTAAAAGCAATACTGAACAAAAAGGATACTTCTAGAGGTATTACCATATCTGATTTCGGGCTGTGCTAAAAAGCCACATCAATTTTTTTAAAGAAGCATGATTTTACAGTATTAAAAACAGACATGGAAATCAATGGAATATAACAAAGGACCCAGCTATATGTACACACGACTACAGGTATTTGATTTTTTATTAATGTGACAAACACACTGCAGAAAAAACAGCATATTCAACAAATAGTGCTGGGGAAACTAAATACTATCATGCAAAAGAATCAAAATAAATTTGTACTTCTCATGCTATACAAATCTCATTTCAAATGGATAAAAGACTTCAACATAAAACAGAATATTCTGAAACTACGAGAGGAAAACATAGAGAATGCATTCTGAATAGGACTCCAGTTGCATAGGGAAAAGGTAACTCATGAAACTAAAAGGCTTTGCACAGGAAACTTCCAGTTTAGCAAAGCAGCAGCCCATACATACAGTTTAGTATCTAGAATGTACAAAGAACTCAGTAAGTAAAGAAGAAAGAAAGAACCCAATTGAAAAATGGGCTAAGAAACGGAACAGAATTTTCAGAAGAAGAAATATAAATGGCTGGTAAACACTTGAAAAGGTGTTCAATGTCCTTAACATCAGGGAAATGCAAATTAAAACTACTTTAAGATTCCATCTCATTGGGGCTGGAGAGGTGGCTCAGGGGTTAAGTCTCTGCCTTGCAGGCGGAAGGTCCTGAGTTCGGATCCTAGACCCCACGTATAGACGCCAGGTGGAAGCGGGGGCGGCCTGCGCTTCTGGTCCTGGTAGGGCGGAGCCTGTGAATCCCAGGGCAGAGTAAACAAGGAGGAGGTGGAAGCGGTCCGTGGTGGTTCCCAAGTTTGCCTGCGGTTCTACACACACATATACACACACACACACACATACACACACGCACACACACTCCCAATTGAATAAATTAAAAAAAAAGATTCCATCTCACTCCAGTAAGAATGGCCATTATCAAGAACGCAAATGACAATAAATGCGTGGATATGGGAAAAAGGAAATCCTTAAACACTAATGTTGGGAGCATGAAATAGTGCAGCCACTTTCAAAATCATTTTCAAAATCAATATGGATGTTTCTCAAAAAAAAAAAAGATAGAAATAGAACAACCATATGAACCAGTTATACCACTCCTATCCATATACTAAAGGACTTGGTGGTCTAATACCGAGATACTGGCACATCCATGTTCATTGCTGCTCTATTTATAATAGCTAGAAAATAGAATCAGTCTAAATGTCCATCAATTGACGGATGGAAAAGTAAACTGTGCATATGCACAATGGAATTTTATGCTGCTGTAAAGAAAATGAAATTGTATAATTTGCAGAAAAATGGATTGAACTGGAAAATAATATCCTGAGTAAGGTAATTCAGGACCAGAAAAACAAACACTCCATGTTCTCACTCATAGGTAGCTTTGACTTTTGAGCTGTTTATTTAAGTTAGGGTACATCTGGCAGCCAGGAAACTAGAAAGGGGATATTGAGGGGTTGCTTTAAGGGAAGGGAGATAACAGAACACAGCTAAAAGAAAAGCAAACAGGAGACAGAAAAGTTTAATCTGAGAGGTCACTGGGGATGGAGAAAAAAGAGAGTAGGACCAGAGCTAACCAAAATGAAAAGTGGATGAAAAAGGGATAGAAACATATTTTGTAACTCAATAAAAATACAGAAGAGATTTTGAGGGGAGAAACAGATCATACTGTTCGTAGAAGCAATGGGATACTAAATAAAAGCCACGTGTCAGTGTGGGGTATTTCTGTAAAAATTATTGGTCAGAAGATTCCAGAAACCCCAAAACAATGCAAACGCCTGACATTCTTCTTGATTGCCCAGCAGAACAAGATGATGAGATATTAATGCTGAAGATACCATCCACTTTGGTGACAAAATACAGAGAGAACAAGGGGAAGCTAAGCTGAAAAGTCCTCCTGCGCAACTAATTTTCATAGTAGCAGAAGGTGCTATGCAGGCTGCTGGAGGAGAAAAGATATTAAAGGTTTTACCCAGCTGTGAACCCTATGAAATATAAGACCAACCTTTTGGAACAGATGTGCTCACCTGTGCAATAGTGGCACAACCATTACAGGATAAATGTTCTTTGGATTTGAGACTTTCTCTATTGAAGGGAATCCATGCATGGCTTTGTAAACCCATTCAAAAACACATACTTAGGGAAGTCACGGGTCCTAGGGAAGAATGTACTACTGCTGTTCACACAAATTAACATAGCCTCATATTGACTTCTAAATATCTATGTTTATATTCCTAAACCAACACTATTGTCAGTTTTAATCAGAGAAGCCTCTCTCTTCAGTGAAAGGCAGTGAAAGAAGACACATGGCTGCTTAAAATGGTGAGCATAAGTGACAGTTGAGTGTTCTTCTGTAAATAAGGCCTTTCTTTATACTACTTCCTATAATTGTCAAGGAACATCCACAAAAAGTATGGCCTTAGGCCTTAAGGGTGAATCTACTATGGTTCCTTAGCTAAAATGACAAAATATCAACTACCTTCTAAATGTTCTCATTTAAAGAAATAAACAGAAAATAAGAGTTACGCTTAGTCTTAATCAGAGAAGTCTTTCTTTGCTGTGACCAGAGATGAATACAGAGACCTATTACTGCACAAGATACTTAGAGTAATGATGGTTGAGGGCTCAAACCTCAGCATGGCACTCATTCTATCCATGTCAGGCTCAGGGATCATTGCAGAAGAGGTGCGTGAAAACATTAAGAGTTAGAAGTTAGGGAAAAGGGTCATGAAGTGCCTAAACATGAACTCACAACAGACATGAATGATTACTAACACTCGACCTACACAGGACTGTTTAGCAGTCAGCTGTAGATAAAGGAGGAACCCAGGAGACCCAATTATTGATGAACAAGTAAGAAGTGACAGATTTGGAGGGTATCAACTTGCATGCTAACTACGGAGCTTACAAGACTCCAAGGAACACAAACAGCCCCGGTTGAAACCAGCAAAAAAACAAAACAAATCATAACGAGGCAAATATAGGAGGAATATTTAGAAAGAAGGAAAAAGGTGGGCAGGAGAAGAAGTGGAAGAAGAAAGAGTAATCAGAATGCATTGTATACATGTGTGAAATTGTCGAATAATAAAATTTATCAATACAAAAGTTTAGAAAAGCAAAAAAGACCCAACGAAAACCCCTATATTTCTGAGGTTAAAAGATGAGATTCTTAACCTTGAAGAGGGCTATCTAGATGGAACTGAAACGCTGATAATCTGATAATCTACCTAAAGACAGGTACTGCCAGCATTCAGGTTGGATTTTAGTGAAAAAGCAGAAAAAGTAGAGGAAACAGTAGTGGCATTCAGAATTGCCACATCAGAGAATCATAAAGAGGAACATATAATGGAAGTAACATAGAAGGGAGTCTAAAAGACATGAAACCGAGAGAATTGAGAATGCATTGTTTTACTTACACTATATATTACTCATTAGTTAAACACAAAGTTTTCAAAGGTATTATTTGTATTTGACATGAGATTGGAGAACATCATTTGGCCACTTAGAATAATATCAATATTTTACTTGGTGTCACAGTTTTATAACATCATTGCTGTAATAAATAAGTGGTTCCCAAAATTTAGGAGAACAATGAGATTTCATTGGTTCACAATTTCATCTTACTGTTTCAGGTTGTTGTTATTTGAATATGAGTTGTCCTTTATAGACTCATATGTTTACAACCTTAGCTAATATTAATGTTTGGGAAAGTCATGGCACCTTTAGGATGTGGAGCTTTGCTGAAGGAAGACATGTCACAGGGGGCAGGCCTTGAGGTTATGTAGCCCCACCCTGCTTCTGCTACCCATTTGCTCTTGCAATTTGCTCTCTCACTGTTTTACCACAATGGCTGCAATGACATAAACAGTAAGTAATCAGCAGGATTTTGAGAAAGTGATCAGCTCACAAATATGGAAGCCTCATAAATGTAACCTTACAAACATAGCACTATGTCCCTTGTCCCTCAACATATGTTGAAAAATGGAGAAAAAACAGCTTTTATAAACCATAAGCCACTCCTTAGAAGACACCAAAATATACTGGCACTGTGAGAATTAAATGAAATACAGCATTTCTAAGATGCCCAGCACTAGAATACAGCAGCTCAAACAGAAGTGGACAATGGTTAAAGTTGCGTGACCTGGCTCAGACTTTACCAGCCACACTATTAACATAGATTAGGTAAAGATTTAAAGAGGAATAGATTTGAAGAACCATGAGTGGTACATAAGGAATCTACAGTTGATGAAGAACTGATTACTCGATGTTTTCTGTCCTACAGATACATTTTCTTTTTTTTAAGTTATTTTTATTATTATTTATTCAATTGTGCATGTGTACATATGTATGTACGCGTGTGTCTGTGTGTGTCTGTGTATGTGTAGAACCACAGACGAATTCGGGAACCACCATGGACGCCTCCACCTCCTTCTGCCCCGGGATTCACAGGCTCCGCCCTACCAGGACCGGAAACGCAGGCCGCCCCCGCTTCCGCCTGGTGTCTATAAGTGGGATCTGGGATCTGAACTCAGGACCTTCCGCCTGCAAGGCAGAGGCTTAACCCCTGAGCTACCTCTCCAGCCCCTAGATACATTTTCTTTTAGAAAATTTTGCTTTTGAAGTATGAATGTTAAAAGGAGGAGTATTTTTAAAAATGTAAAAGAAATCATTGCATTATTCATAATTAACAGCTATGATAGTGTAAAGACCAAAATCAATGGCAAACTGAAATTAGATAAATTTTAATCAACCAACTATATCTCTTTCTAGAGACAACAGAGCTGACTAAGGCAGATTGTAAATTCTATAAGGAGACAGTATCATGCTTTACTATAAAATACAGAATGTAAAATGCTGCACAAGCAAGATTCAGATCCCCAGAACCCACTCAAATGTCACATAGGGGAGGCATCCCATTTGTAATTCCAGCCATGGAAAACAAAAGAGGCAAGGAATTCTCACAGCAAACTGGTTAGCAAGACTTCTTATACATTATGATACTTATGTATTATTAAAGTATTTTAAGACAGACTATTTCAATTCTTGCATATCCTACAAAATATCCTGCTCCAGTAAAACCCCAGGCCCAATACAGTCTTTTAAATGAAATGTATTTAGCAGAAATGTCTAAAAATTCTTGAGGTAATCTGAGACTTAAAAGAGAAATGCTTTGAATTCTGGACTACACTGAGCTTTCTTTATTCATTTGTGGGATTTCATCATCACACAGTTCACAGAAAATTAAATTTTGCCCAAGTACCATTATCCATAAAATAATCCTCAGATCGAATAAAACTCTTTTCATAAGATTCCCTCAGTTGTAGCCAAAGCCATATATTCAGGCAAAATTCAGCTCTCTAAATTTCTGGCAAGCTAACATATATCCTGGTAAATATTCTTTAATAATAATATCCTATTAACATTAAATATAAGGGTAGATCTTATATACTTTTAGAATATACATAAAATTAGGGAAATAGTAACTATATTACTCTGTCTAATATTAACTAGTTTGGGAGAATCATATAAAAAGGTATATCAGAACATTGGAACCATATACAGATTCTGTTATACTATTTTACCACACGTTTGGAACATAAAGGCACACATTTCCTTTCTCTCCCTCTTTCTCTCACTGGAGATAGAACATAGGGCTTTTCAAGTGCTGTGTAAACTTTTTATCAGTGAGCTATATACTCCAACCTCTCACTTTCTATATTGACACTCAAGCTTTTTCAATAACTTGCCCCCCACCACACACACACCAACACTGGAAACTGAGTCGAGGTCCTCATTCATGCTAGTGAAGGGTTCTATCACTGAACTATCTCCAAGACTTCTTTTCTTTTGAGAGAGGATCTCACTTATGCTTCCCAGGATTGATTTGAACTCACTCTGTGATCTAAGGTAACCTTCACCTTGCGATCCTCCTGCCTCAGCCTCCCAATTAGCTGGGATTGTAGGCATGAACTAGCAGACACCTCTAGAACTTGCAATTCCTGGATCTTTCAATAAAATACTGATTTTCAGCAGAAAAGCTAGGCCATCAGCGAGGAGGATACTGAAATTACCTCTTCATTGAGTGAGTGAGGTTCGCTAGTTTTTTCATCAGTTCCCAGACAACTTTCTCTCTCATAAGGACTGTGTTGCAACACAGCCTGTCTTTCTCTCAGAATCCCTAGTTTGTCTGACCTCTTCACGTCTGTTCCTGCAGGTCTCGTTCCATGTGCACATTTGCTTGTTCAGCCAGGATCGAGGATCTCTGAAAAAAATCCGGTGCCTCAGACTGCCAAACTGTGTTTGTGTCATGTACTACCAGTCCTAGTTTTAAAGCAGAAACAGTGTAGGCCCCAAGACAAAGAATTTGGAAAGCCCAATATATTAGCTGACCACTAGTGCTATACATTCATGTCTATTCATGTGTTCAATAATTTGGTGTTAACTAATGAAATAGCTCTCAGGGGACAGGAAAGAATAAAGACTGAAATCACATTGTAGCACATATCATATGTATAAAGTTATAGAATCTCATGTGACATTTCCATGCATGCATAAACACTTAAAAGATATTGATTCCATCTTTTCTTCCTGCTATCCGACCACCTCCACATTTCGTCTTTTACCATTTCTTTTTTTCTTTCAGGTTCTTTAATATCTAAATTCTACATGTAAGAGAAAATGTGACAGTTGTATTTATGAGCCTGCCTTATTTCACTTAATATGATCTTTAGTTCTGTCTACTATTCTGCAAATGTCATCTATTTAACCACGTTTTATCAGTTCACTTCTAGATGACCAATGACATTGATTCCATAACTTGGCTACTGTGAACAGTACTGTTATAAAATTGGTATGCCAACTTTGACTATTGAAAGGGTATATATACTCTGGAGTGGTATTAGAACTGAATTGTCCAGAAGTTCTAATTATAATTTTTTCAATAACAGCTGCACTACTTCATCCTTTTTTAATTTTTTGTTCCTTATATTATTTTCTTCTTTTTGTAATTTTTTCCCCTAGTTTTACAAGCCCTTATCCATGGCCTCCTTGGAGGGGCCACCTGGTATGACACAGAGACCTGAACGGCCACAAGAACAAACAACCAGAGGGAGCCCGGGAACCCATAGAAGTGGACAGGCGTGAGGGTGGGAGGGAGTGGGATGGATTGATGAAGGGGGTAGCAGGATGGGAAAAAGGAGGGAAGGAGGAAGGCAGGGATAAGTACTCGATGTACTGCATTCTTTGAACAGCAGCATAAAAGAATCTTTTTTTCCCTGCCCATTGTTGCCATCATTTTCCTTTGTTTTCTTCATGTTAGTCATTCTGACTGATAAAGCAGGTTTAATTTTCATTTCTCTGATAGTTAAAGATGTTGAGCATTTTGGACGTTTGATGGCCCTTGTACTTCATTGTAAAGGATCTATTTATTTTATTTACCACACATTTGTTAATTTGATGTTTAATACTTTGAGAAATTATTAATCTTTTATGAAAATAATAATTGCAAATGATTTTCTCCTCTTCTATGGACTGTTTTTCACTGTTTTGAGTGCTATGCAATTGGTCAGATTTCATTGTTTTTGTACAAAGTAAGAGATAGTGAACTTGTTCTAAGCTTTGACATTTTGATATTCAATTGTCCTAGTACCTTTTATCCTCCAACATTTTTTTCCTAATAATACAAGCTCAATAGGTACCCCCCGTCCTTTCCCTGCCTCCTCCCCTCTCCAATCATCCACCCCCCTTGTACTCTCCCTCTTCCTCCCTCCCTTCCTTCCTTCCTCATTTATTTTCTTTCTTCCCTTATATTCAGTCTAATAAGATTTCAATATATTGTATAAAAGCTGTGAGAGTGAATACACTAATTTGGTTCCAGATTCTGGAGAAAATGCTTTCAACTTTATTTCATTCATTATAATGTTTGCTATGGATTTGCTACACATATCTTTTATTTTGATGAAGTATAATTATTCTATATTCATATCCTCAGGCCCTTATCATGTAGAAATGTTGAATTTTGTCAAGTGTATTTTCCCCATTTATTAAAATCAGCATATGGGTTTGCCATTGTTTCTATTTATATACTGCATAATGTTTAGATTTCCACAATTTGAATTATACCCTTGTAAACCTGTGTTGAGTACAGTGTGTGTTCTTCTTAGTGGCTTGTTGAGTTTGGCTTGTAAACATTTTATTGAAGATTTTGGTCAAATGATTATAAATTTCTTGTTTCCTCTTCTGCTCTTAGAAATTCTTTTTAATAAATTAGTGTTTCTCTCCATATATATATACATATATGAATGTATGTGTGTGTATATGTGTGTGTGTATATATAGATACATGTGAGCTTCAGGGATACTCAGGACCTCAGATTGTGCAGAAGTGCCTTTATCTATTGAGCCATCTTGCAGATCCCATCCACAGGACTTTGTTATCTTCTGAAATGCTTGTTTAGTGGTAATGAATTTCTCTCATTTGTACTTATCTGAGGTCTTTACCTCTCCATTGATATTAAAGGACAAATTTTCTGGACACACTAATCATGATTGGCAATTACATGTAGTCAGAACTCGAAATACATCATTTTATGTTTTTCTGGTTTTTCTGCTGAACAATCTCATATCATTCTGGTAAATTTGCCTTTGTAATTAACTTGGCAGAGCTCTTACGGCTTTTGTTCCCATTTTGATCTTTTTTCTCCTTTGACAAACGTATTGAGTATTCATTCCAGCTTTCTTCCCTCTCTCCTCATTTCCATCCCCTCCCTTTCCTTAATCATTTCCTCCCACTCCTTTCCACCCTTCTGCCTGTTGCTTCCACGGACCCCAGGGTTCATTCTGGTTTGTCTAATGTTATGAGGGCTCATCTAATAATAGGTTTGAATAGTTAGCAAGACCTTCATCTTTTCATCTACATGGGCTAAAATATTTTCCGTGAAGTCATTTATTTTTTAGATTAGCACACAAACTAATAGAAATGACCATATCATCCTCAATACATGTATTATTATATTTTGATCTCATTCATTCATTCCCCTTCCATTCTGTTCCCCTCTGTGCTCCCTTCCTACTTCCAACTGGTTCCTTTTACTTTCCTGTTAGGTTTCCCTTTTGTTTTTTTACTTACTATAGTAATTATATAATATTTCACTTTATCATTATTATTATGATTGTGCATGTATGTTTATGTACCATAGCACATATGTGGAGATCAGAACAAATTTCTGAGAATTGGTTCTCTTCTTCTACTGTGGACTTCAGGGATCGAATTCAGGTCATCAGGCATGCTCATAAGTGTCTTCACCTGCTCAGCCATCTCACTAGCACTGCTTTTCGGTTGCATGTATTGCATTACCCTCTCTATTTCCCACATAGATTAAGATATCTTCCATGCCTCTTAGGATACCTTTCTTGTTCTGTGAACCACAAACACACCAATACACGAGTGTGATTTAATATCTAGGTTTATGGTGTCTTTTTTCCTCTTGTTTTCCCCTGTCTTTGAACTAATGCACATTCAACCATTCATGAAATGTTGACACTTTCTCTCAAATCTATCTCCACTGATACCTTACCTAGAGTAAGCTATGGTCATCTCTCACGTACAAGAGAATCATAATTCATCTTCTTGGTTCCACTGCATCCCATTCTTGGTGGAAAAGCTAGGCAGATCATCAAAATGCATGAATCAATTTATTCCATCTTCTTGCCTAATACTTATCAGTACTTCCAAGTAAAGTGAAACTAAAATTGAAATCTTTGTGAGTATTGCTTATAGTGACTAATATGACACAAACTAAACTACCTCTCCAAAATTAACTACTCGTAATATATTCTTTCACTAACTATGCTACAGTTATTTGGGCCTTTTAGATGTTTTTAACATTTCCTGCTTCATTTCTACTCTCTTGGCCTCATGGCCTTCTTATCTGCTATTCCTTCTTCTAATATCTTATCACAAGTTTGAATAGTTATTCACAGCCAAGATATTTCTATTGCCATTACTTTTTAACCTATCCTCCTATTAGCACTTAATAATATGTGAATTATTAATTATTAATATTTTCTATCTTCCCTCAAGCTAAATATTCTTTTTAAGGAAATTATTTCTGGGTGTTATATACACAGCACAAATAATACCTAACACAAGAAATACAAACGAATGTATTAAATAATTTTGGGAAGAGTTTAACAAAGATTACTTGCTGTGCCACACAGATTCCCAAAGATTGATCAAGAATTCCCTAAGACTGACATGTACATTATTAGTGGAACATGCGATGAGGAGCTTAATGCATTTACTCCAATGCATACCACAAAATATCATTAACCATTAACACATTTAATTTATATATATATCACTGCTTATAGAAAAACTAATAAAGTAAAGTAATATAAACACAACAATTAAGAGAGAAAAGTACAAGGGATATATGAATCTTGCCACACTCATGAAATTTTTCAAATATTTCTCGAAACCAAATAATACAAGTGACCACTGATTACTATGAATTTTCATTAACCACATATAAGTGATTACATTCATTGATTTCTAATGGCTACTACTTGGTGATTAGATAGTCCAGAAAATTAAGAAAAATTGAATAATGAACAAAAATAGGAAAGATGCAATTTTTATGTGGTAATTAAGGAATCAGCTCAAATACTACAGGCTCGAGACCTTTACAATCACTTATGAAGTACTTTAAAGATGAATATGATATCGTTGAACAAAAGCAGTTCAGTGAATATTTTAAATACAATCTATGTCTCATAAAATTATCTTGTATTTCTGTAATCTAGTGGTTGTAAGGTGTAGTACCTCATATGTCCTTGATAGTATCACAAAATCACCTACATATACTATGATGGCTAATTTTATGTATCAAATCGACTCAGTGTCTAGAAATTTGGTAGATAATATTCTATTCATCATAGTACTGGAATATTTAAAATAGCACAGGAATTTCTAATGACAGCAATCACAAATGAGAAAGACATAAATGATATTCAGATTGAAAAATAAATTAAATAGATAATGTTTATAGAAGATATCAAGTACAGAAAACACATAGATTCCATTTAAATAAAAACCTAAAAGTACAAGTTGCGAATTCAACAGTTTCAGGACACAAAATTGAGCCAGGAAAGGTGGTATACTTCTCTAATCCCAGTATTTGTGAGGGTGAGGAAAGGTGGACTGCGTTTGAGGTTAACTGGCACTACATAATGAAACTGTATGTCAAAAGGAAAATAAAATCAATAACATTGATATATGTTAATAATGAATTATCTAATTTAAAAGATCCAATTAAAAGATCTATATAAAAATCAAGAAATAATCTAATGAGAGGTGAAATATCTTTACAAAACATATGTAAATCATTAAGAAGGGCACAAGAAAGAAAAAAAATCCCATAGTTGTAGATTAGAAAAACTATTGCTAAAATGTCCATACTACTGAAAATGATGTATACAGTATAATTCTTCAAAGAAATAGAAAAAAACTTTGTATACAAGCACAAAGGACCTCAAATAAATAAATTGTGAGTAAAAGAAAAAAGCTGGGTAATTCATAGCATGATATTGTCATAAACACAGCTCAACAGTGCCATGAAAACCAAATGTACATATGGAAAAGGAATGAAACAAAAGCCCTCTCTCTCACCAATTAAAAATTGATAAAGCATAAACATAACTCCAGAATCTACAAAACAACAGATGAAATATAGTAGAAACACTTGAATACATTGGAGCTGGCAAAGTGTACAAGCACCCCAAAATACAAGAATTAATAACAAAAAATAGACAAGAATGATTACATAAAGATAAGATGATACTGCACAATGCAGGAAAGAAGCAACAGAACACAGAATCAATATACAGAGAAGAATAAAATATTTTTACATCAAGGAATTGATATTTACATTATACAAGAACTATAAAAATTCAATTGCAAAAATAAACACCCTGATTAAAAAGTGGATATTAGATTTGTATTAGTTACTTTCGTTGCTATAACAAATACCTGCAAAAGCAACTTAATGAAGGAAGGGTTTATTTTGGCTCATAGTTCGAGGGGATAGTCCATTACGGTGGATAAGGCATGTCATATTGCATTCAGTCAGGAAACAAAGAGATGTGTCTGCTCACCTAATCTAGTTTAGTCAATCCAGGATGCCAGTTCATGGAATAGTAATGCTTACATTTGGGGGGGGGTGTCTTTCCATTTCACTTAATCCAGTCTAGAAATTCTCTGAAAGACATGCTCAGAGGTGGTGATACTAGATACTATCAAGTCAATAATATTAAAAACCATTCCTTGTCAACACACTACCCAAATTTATAAATTTTTCAAAAAATTATTTAACATTCTGCATTTCCATCCATACAATAAATGTTAAATAACCTTGATACACATTCTAGCATGTATCTTTAAAATAAAAAATGCAGCAAAAATAGCATCATATATATGCATTAGAAGATACTCAACCCATGTCAAAATTTTAAAAAGTTTCAAATAATTTCTATTTTGACTTTACGCTTGTATGTAAAAGATATATATTTATATAAATAGATGTCCATAATTTATTTTTAAAATATTCCAGATAGTTACTACCTAAATTCAAATAATCAGTGTTCATGGAAAAAAGCTGTGGATGGTGGTGCTTGCCTATAACACTACTGCTGAATGTTGGGAAATGGACAAGTGGAATTCTAGACCTTTCTTGTCATCTGACTGAAATAGTGAGCTCCGGTATTAGTGAAAAACCTTACGGTGGAGAATGATAGAAAGACATCTGACATCAATCGCTGAACTCTATATAGACAGAGAAAGAGAGAGAGAGAGAGAGAGAGAGAGAGAGAGAGAGAGAGAAGGAGAGAGAGAGAGAGAGAGAGAGAATTTGACCACAAAGAAAAAAATTTTTTTTCCACATTTTATTTTTTCCCCTAGTCATACAAGCTCAATAGGTACCCCTGTCCTCTTCCTCCCTCCTCCTCTCCCCAGTCTCCCCTTGCACTCTTCTCCCCTTTTCCCCTTCCTTTTATCCTCCTTTCTCCCTCCCCTTTTCCCAGTGCCTCCCCCTTCCTCCCTCCCATCCCCTGCAGCATCCTTTTGTGTGAATGCCAAACCTCCTTCTGAGTCCTCCACCCTAGTGAGGGGTAAGGACTCAGTGGCATAGCCAGGACCCTTTCTTGGGCTCCCCATTACTAATTCTTGAAATTCACTAATAATGTTCAATAGTAAGTTAAGAAAGACAGAGAAAGATATTATGGAAACTTGAAATCATGAAAAGTATTCATTTTAAAGAGCAGAAAACAGAGTAGAGATAAGTTGCCTCAGTTTAAGGGCTTGTGGGAAGCCAACTACAAGATCTTATTCATTATGTGGGTGTCAAATGGAGGGCAGATAAACAGCAGAAGGAGCATTTGAATATATCATGGCAAACGTCTCAAATATGACAAGGTAGGAATGCATACATACACTAAGCCACAACCTCTATCTTATGGTCCATTTTTAGTTTTCAGTCATGGGTGTTCTTAGTTAAGTACACTGTCATGGTTTGAATATAAGTTGTCACCAAAGGCTCAGGTGTTTGAATCCTTAGTTGATATTTGGGAAGGTTGTGGCAACTTCGGGAGGTGGTGCCTTGCTGGAAGAAACCATGTCACAGGAAGTAGGCGTTGAGGTTGGTTAGCTCTACCCTACTTCTGCTAGGAGTCTGACCTTGTAGTCTGCAGTTAGCTCTCTCGGCCTCCATGACGGATGTGACTTAAGCTACCTCCAGCTTCTGCCATCCAGCCACGACTTTTCCACCACAATGCACTATATCTCCCCTCTAGAACTGTAAGCCGAATAAATCTCAAATAAATCACAAATATAAATATCACAAAATTGACAAAATGACAGGACTCAATAAACACTTCTCAGTAATAACTTTAAGCATCAGTGGACTCAACTCTGCAATCAAGAGACAAAGACCAACAACATGGATGAAAAGGCACAAACTATCAATCTGATACTGCCAAGAAACTCACCTCATCTTGAAAGATAGGCACTAAGGGTGAAAGAATGATCAAAGGTACTCCAGTCAAATGGAACCAAGAACCAAGTAGGGGATTCCATTCTAATATCCAACAAAATAAACTTCAAACAGAAACAAATCATAAGAAACTATTATAAACTATTTAAGGGAAAAATCCATTTACAATTCTAAAGATATATGCACTCAATATAGGCTCAGCCGAGTTCATTAAACAAACACTACTGTATGTAAAGCAACAAAATAACTCAAAACGATAATAGTAGAGGATTTCAACACCCCAATCTAATCAACAGACAAATCAACATGCCAAAAATTGAACAGACACACACAATATCAAATGATTCAATAAATTAAATCTATAGAATATTCCATCTGATCACAAAGGAATTCACAATATTTTCAGCAGCCCATGAAACTTTCTCCCAAATAGAAAACATACTAAGACACAAAACAAGTCTCCACAAGTACAGGATAGTTGAAATTATATCCTGTATCCAATATTATTATCATAGAATAAAGATTAAAATATATAGGAAGGGAAACAACAATAAGTACACAAACTTTGGAAACTAAACAACATATTATTGAATAAGAAATGGATCATGGGAGGAATAAAAGGAAAGTTTAAAAATTCCTATGTAATATTGATTGAAGCATTCCAGACAAAGAAAGACAAATTAGGCACATTTTCCTTTATATATGGATGCCAACATTGAATCTTCGGAATGGTACACTTAAATAGAAACTCCCATAATAGTTATAAACTAGAAAGGAATGTACGTTTGGGATGGGAAGTAATAGAATACAGGGAGTAAAAAGTTAGAAAAAATATAAAGGACAATAATGGGAGAAATATTTTAATGGGGGAGGAAAGCAAAGGGATAGGAGATAGGAGGGAGTGAAAGGAGTAAGTTAACACCAAGCATATAAAACATGGCCAGACAGAAATGTTTCACTTTACAAATTCATCTTAAAATATTAGTTGATGGGCTGAAGGGACAGCACAGGGGTTAAGTCTCTGTTTCATGGGCAGACCCCATGGAAATATGCCAGGCAGAAATGGCAGCAACCTGTGCTTCTGACCTTGGAAGGCAGAATCTGGGAAACTCCAGAGCAAAGCAAAGAGGAGGTGACACAATCCAGGGTGATTCCCAAAGTCATCCTTAGGCCTCCACAGGCACAGTCAGTGCCCTCTGATACATAAAGAAAAGACACACACAGAGAGACAAACGCACAAACACAGATACACAGGTAAAAATAAAAAAGTAAACAAAAATATGAGTTAAAAAAGTATCGACCAATATATACTACACAGGAGAACACAGAGAGGTAAAGAAGAGAGAAAACAGAAATTGCCCTGAGATGCTTCTGCCGGAAGGCATGGGTGATTAAGCAGATTTCGCAGTACTGGGAAAATGATTCTTTCTAAACAGCTGTTGGATAGAGAGACCTCAAGGGCCCTCACACCAAACTGCCATTCGTCATTGCCATTGGTTGCCCTCCAACCCCTAATAGTAAGACCCTAATGCTAAAGACACCAAACATATTGATTATGTGATATGGAAAAAACAAGTTTGAATGGAGAGGGAACCTTCCTCCTTGACAGAAGACATGATTTCCATTACCAGTGACAGGTGATCAATAGCCTCGCTCAGCTATGAACACTGTAAGCTACAATAATGACACCTATGTCGAGAGGAGCCCAGCAGTGTAATAGTGGCTTATAAGGTATGGGGTTAACCAATTAATTTATGAGTGGCATTGGGGTCCATTTTGTGGCAGGGCACATATGCCTGGTACTCTAAACTAAGTCAAATACCTGGGTATGGGGAGACCATAGAACCTAAGTGGGAACAAATTTCTTAGTATTAACTACAAATACTTGATAGTAAGTTACTCTCTAAACACATATCATTATATCCACTCAACACTCAGCTAAAAAATATCTCAGTACAATGGAAGACACACAATGTGGAAAATCATAACTGACCAAAATACAAAGTAAAAGCCATGCTGAACAGTTGAGTCCCAATCACAACATTTAAACCACTCCCATCTCAAGACTCAGGGAACTTATGGAAGAGTCTGAAGGCTGGGAGTGGTACTGTCAGATATTAGCCTCTATTCATAATAACTATCTATATCCTGATTGAATTTTCTTTATTGTTCATATATTATGTATTTTGAGATCAAATAATTTAATTACGTTTCCCACCAATCAGGGAACTCTGTGGCATAGAATGTAAGAGTTGAAGATGAGAGGTAATTTCACACTGCAGGCTCTGTTCATATCACGGCTGCCATACCCAAGAACTTAATGCAGAGATGTCAACTTACACTAGATCTCCACAATAGTTGGCTTATCAACATTTTGCATGAAGGAGGGAGGCTACCACAAGATAGGAGGCTACCTTGAGAAATTACATAGAACTGGTGCTAGACAAGAGAAGGAGCTCTATATCCCTCTATACCTACCAATGGGCCATCCACAGCTGTGCAGGTGCCCAGTCCTCCGTGGGGCCCAGTAGTTCACATATGCAGGGGGACATGGGAGAGGAAGGGAAACTGGCCAGAGGGGAGAATGTATGGGATAGAATAGGATGGGGATGGGGTAGAATTAGATAATAGGTGATGAAAATACATAAATTTATTGCTAATTCAATTTAAAAATATATTTTAAAAAGCAAAAGATCTGTATAATGAAAACTTCAAAATAAGAAAGAAATTGAAGAAGACAACAGAGAGTGTAAAGATCCAATGTGCATGGATTGATAGGAGTAATATTGTGAAAATGATGTCTAACCAAAAGCAATTTATAAATTTAATGCAATCCACCATCAAAATAGGAATGCATTTTTAAAGATATGGAAAGAAGAAAGATCCTAATTCATGTGTAAGCACAAAAGATCCTGGATAACCAAAACAATCTTGTGCAATAAAATTACCACTGAAATTTCACCATATCTAATTAGAAGCTACACTATAGAGACAAAATAATAAGAACAGCATGATACTAGCACAAAGATAGACACACTGATCCAAGAAATAAAATTTGATGACCTATAGCTGCCTGATTTTTGACAAACATACCAAAACACACATTGTATAAAAGGCACTACTTCCAGAAAATGGTTCTGGAAAAACTAGATATTCACACGAAGTGAACTAGATACTTATCTCTCACCTTGCACTAAAATTAATTCCAAGTAGATCAAACATCTTAATATTAAACCTAAACTTCTAAAATTCCTAGAGGAAGAACAGGGGAAATACTTCAATAGATAGGAGAAGGTAATAACTTTCTGAATAACACACAAATTGTACAGGAAATAAGAACAAAATTGACAGATAGAATCTCAGAAAATTAAAAAGCTTTTTACTCTGCTAAATAGTCAAGTGAAGAAAGAAGCAGCCTTGGGAGAAAATCTTTGCCAGATATATGTATGAGGGGATTGGTATCCAAAATATACAAAATCAAAAATTAAACAAAAGGATGCAAAAGACACAATTAAAAACAGGCTGAATAACTCAACAAAAAGTTCATAAAAGAAGAAATTCAAATATCTAAAATAAACATGGTCAAAGTCCATAGCCATGAGACAAATGCAAATTAAAACTACTTTGAGATTCCATCTTATTGCAGCGAAATCGTACAAAATCAAGCAAACAAATAGCAAATGTGGAGAAAGGGGAATCCTTATTCACTGTCAGTGTTCTCATTATATGTATTCATTATACATTCTATTATGAAATGAGTATATTTTAATATAATATTGCAAATATGTACTTTGAGTACATTTGCCTCTGTTTCTACTTTATTCTTCCTCCCATTGATCTCTAGACAGTTTTGCTTCTACTTTCTTGGCATATACATATTCGTTTTGTATTTACATATAAAATCTACATATGAGTGCAAACATACAGTATTTGTCTTTATGAGACTGATACAATTTGTTTAATCTGATTTTGAAGTTGCATCCATTTTTCTGCAAAGTACATAACTTTCTCTTTTTATATTACTGAGAAAAAACCCAATTGAGCTATGTACACACATTTTCATTCAGCTTTCAGTTTTTTGAAGAAAAAGACATAGTGATTTCCGCAGTGGATATACTAGCACTTTATTTTTTTTCTAGTTTTATAAGCATAATGAGTAGTTGTCCCTGTCCCCCTTCTACTCCTGCCCTCCCTCCCCCCTTCCTTTTCCATCTTCCCCTTCCTTCATCAATCCATCCCACTCCCTTCCACCTTCCTGTCTGTATCTGTGGGCCTCAGGGTTCCTTTTGGATTTAAACTAGCACTTTATAACAGTTCTCCCTCCTAGCATTCATTGACCTACTACTGAATGCTACTCTGAATCTGGGTGAACTTTTGGTACACAATTTTCTGATGCCTAGTGAAATTTAATATTTCTTTGGGTGCTTTAAGGGCTATTTTTATTTCATTTTTTTATAATTATGTGTTCATTTCATTAGCCCATCTATTGGCTAGGTTGTTTGGTTTCTTAATAATTTTTTCACTTCTTTGTACTTGCTATCTATTAATCTTCCTCTAGAATATAGCTAGCAAAGATTTTTCTCCCATTCTGTAGACTGTTTCTTCTTCCATTAACTGTTTCCTTAGTTGTGCCAAAACATTCTAATTTAATGACAACTTACTTGTCAATTGACACTATTTCCTTATTGATTGGAGTTCTGATCAGAAAATTTTTGCTTATGATTATATTTTGAACAGTTTCCCCATTTATACCTTAAGTACTTTTAGAGTTTCAGGTCTTAAGTTGAGGTCCTTGATCCATCTGAATTTGACATTTGTGTAGAGGGAGAGATAGGGGTATAGCTTCATTCTTCTACATATTGAGATCCTGTTTTCCTAGCACCGTTTGATAAAGAGGGTATCTTTTTTATTACATGTCTTTTTCATCTTTATCAGGAATAACATGACTATAGTTGAATGGGGCTTTTTTCTAGGTTTATTATATTTCATTGACATATATATCTCTTATTGCGTTAGCATCTTTCTGTTGTTGTTTCTAAAGTTTTGTGCAACTGCAAAGCAACCACTATTTGCTCTTCTAATATCTTACAAAACATACAAGGAAGGTCATATCATACTGATTAATATAATACTCCAGCAAAAGAATATTACAATTGTAAAACATTGTGAATTTAACAATAGTGTATTCACGTTCATAAAATAAACTCTAATGGCTATAAAAACACAGATTAATCCCAGCACAATAATGATGAGTTGCTTCAATACCCAACTCTCACCAAGGCAGGACAACCTGATAATATGTAACCAGAAAAACATGGGAATTAAAAGAAACCATAAATTAAATGAACCTAACAGACATCTACAGAGCAGTCCATCTAAAAACTGTAAAATGCACATTCCTTTCTGCAAGATATGTTTCTCTAAAATATATAATAAAACAGGATGCAAAAAGTAAGTCTTAACAAACATAAGAAAGGTGAGACAATTTCACACATTCTATATGACCAGAATGAAATAGAATTAGAAATTAAAAGCAATAAAAACTAAAGAATAGTTTCAAATTCATGGATACTGAATAACACACTATTGAATGATATATAGTTAATTGATTAAATTATTAAGGAAATTCTAAAAATTCCTAGAATAGCTGCCCTCTTAGCACAGTAGGCAGACCGTTAGTCTCATAAAAATCTCCTAGACTTGAATAAAAATGAAAATACAGCTACTAAAACCTATAGTATATAATAAAATACAAGGAGGATAATTCATGGTTCCAATTTCTTACATTAGAAAATCCGAGAGATTTCAAATAAATAGTTTAATGATACACCTTAGGTACTTGAAAAATAAAGAATAAGTCAAACTCCAATGGTTAGAAAGAAATTATTAAGATCAATATAGAAAATAACAAAATGTAAGCAAAAAAGATAGAATATAAAGAATTAGTGAAATGAGTTGATTCCTTGAAAAGACACACTAATGAAAAGGAAAATAGAGAAGACCCAAATTTAAAGTAAATGATATCAAAAGGGAAGTATTAAGATAGATAAAATTCAGAATAGCATTATGACACATTGTGAAAACATATTTCACCATGTTGGAAAAGCTTAAGATAAAAAATTTGTAGATTTATATTTTTAAATTTAATCTAAACCATGACAGGATAAACTGATAAATTAGAGCAATAATAAAAAAAATCTACCAAGTACAAAATATCAGGCCCAAATGAATTCATTGCTCAATTCCACCAAACCTTAGATGAAGAAAGCAACAATGCTTCGCCAACTGTGCAATAAAGCAGAAATTGAAGAAAACAACCAAATTCTTTTTACGAAGCCATTATCATTACCCTGACACTCAAACCAGATAAAGACATAAAAACAACCATAAAAAATAATTTTAGGATACTCTCCATTGATCATAACTACAAAAATGCTCAATAAAATAGAGACAGTATTGAAGAAGACATCAAAGGGCTGGGGATTTGGTTTATCTCAGTTCACAGTGTCTGCAACATGAACATGACGACCTGAGTTCAACACCCAGGATCCATATATAAAAAAAAAAAAAACAGGCATAGCAGTGCTTTTTTAATCCCAGTACTGGGAATGCAGAGACAAAGGGATTCCCTGGGATTAATTGACCAGACAATCTAAATTGATGAGTCCCAAGTACAGATCTCAAAAAACTATGTGGAGGGCTCCTGGGGAACATCTGAAGTTGACTACTAGTCTCTCCATACATGTGTAATTCATATGCACTTGTACCCACAAATACACACACGCGCGTGCGCGCACACACACACATGCACACCCATCAAAATGGTCACCTACCATGATGAAATTGGATTTATTCCAGAAACGATTCAATATATGCAAATTAATAAATGAACAAAAGGACAGAAAGATTTCATTATCATCTCAACAGATGCAGAAAAGGCAATTATCAAAGTTCACACCTTCATAATGAACATCCTGAAGAAATTCACAATAGACAGAACATATGTTTATATAACAAAGGCTGTATACGACAGAGCTACACTCAACATTACATTGGATATCACCTTCCAGTGGACAGATTGGTAAAAAAACTGGGTTTGCCTGTCTGTTTGTCTTTTTTTCTTGAAAAGTACTCATAACTGCTGCTACCAATTATCTAACCTCCAATGTGGAAGGTCTCCCGGAAGCTTTGAGGTCTCACAAATCACTTTGGAACTGCTGAGGCATTCAGTTTTGTGGTCCAGAGTAGCTGTTCTCTTTTCCTCTCTAGCATGTAGATGATTACTGGAATGAATATATACCAAAAGGAAATTGGGAATACAAAAAGAAGCCAGAAACACAAGTTTTCACTCTTACTTACTCTCAGAATGATGTAAAAGATTGGTTCTTTCTTTAGCATATTTTCACTTGCAGTTGACAACATGGAACTTAAAGTTAATAAAAGTAGAAAAAGCAGAGGTTGGAGAGGTGGCTCAGGGGTTAAGCCTCTGCCTTGCAGGCGGAAGGTCCTGAGTTCGGATCCCAGACCCCACATATAGACGCCGGGCGGAAGTGGGGGCGGCCTGCGTTTCCGGTCCTGGTGGGGCGGAGCCTGTGAATCCCGGGGCAGAGTAAACAAGGAGGAGGTGGAGGCGTCCATGGTGGTTCCCGAATTCGTCCGTGGTTCTACACACACACACACACACACACACACATACATATACATACACACAACTGAATAAATAAATAAAAAATAGCAGAGAAAGCAGTTCAAACTTTAGGTCAGAAAGATAATACAGGAGAAGAAAATGAAAACAAAACTAGAACTCTTGTCTTTCAGTCAAAATGACTGCCATCTTTTCTAAACAGCTTTATACTACTTGTTCAAAAAAATACTTTTAACTAAAAAGAAGTAATAAAGGGTTACAATATCTAACCTAAGGCAAATTCCATTCTACTTATGATTATGACACTAATAGTGATTACAGTCCACAAGCCTGTTATCGCAGAACCTGGCGACCAAAGCAGGAGGGTAACAAGTTTGAGTCTGCTTTGGGCTATAAAGTAACTTCTAACCCAGTTTTATAACCCCGGGGTCCCCTCTGAAGGCGGGGTTCTGTGTCCCCTTCAGAAAGTGTCTAATACACTTTCTTAATGAGGAATAAAAATGAAACTAACCCAGTTTAATATATGAAGCACGATTTAGTGTCACTAAAGCCTAAAAAGTTATGATACTAATATTTACTGTCACTCCCACCAGTTAACCCCTCCTCCCCACATTAGAAAACATACACCACCATAAGTTAACCACAGTGCACGGAGGAGCATCTTGTTTATTTTCCATTTGAGAGTAATCTTTTTTTTATTTTTATTTATTTATTATTTATTCAATTGTGCGTGCGTGTGTGCGCATGTGTGTGTGTATGTGTGTGTGTGTGTATGTGTGTGTGTAGAACCACGGACGAATTCGGGAACCACCATGGACGCCTCCACCTCCTCCTTGTTTACTCTGCCCCGGGATTCACAGGCTCCGCCCTACCAGGACCGGAAACGCAGGCCGCCCCCGCTTCCGCCCGGCGTCTATATGTGGGGTCTAGGATCCGAACTCAGGACCTTCCGCCTGCAAGGCAGAGGCTTAACCCCTGAGCTACCTCTCCAGCCCGAGAGTAATCTTGTCTGTGCCCCCCCATGTCCTCATTCATGTTACCCTCAGACCCACTGATTTTTTCCTCTGTTGCTATTCCTTATTATCCTCAATTACATCAGATGCATACACATCTTTCTCTTTTTGTCTGAAAGGCTTATTGTGCTTTTTGCTGCATCTAGAATGGGAAGAATCTTTTCATTGGTGGCCAGGAGCTTCTAACACAGCAAGGAAGGCGGCTCTGTTCTGGGCTTGCTGCCATTGTGCTTGGAAATCTACTCAACCTCCATTACACCATTTCCCCAGCATATTTGTCAACTGTCATAGCCCTCAGAAAAACTTGGTCGGCCCCAACTACCTCTGTCTGATTCCAGGCTGTAGGAAAAATATTAATAACAAATGAAAACTTATTCTTATGGGTTCTGAATTTCCTGCAGGCAACACTTTGATTGGGACTGTGAGTAGGAAATAGATTTCTTGACAGTCTCTGCGATATTTTCCATAAGAACAGGTACATGTTCAATTTTAAAACAAACATTAAAATATATAACAAATGTTATAGTCCCCCACTGATTTCTCCCAATGAACTAATAAACTTTAGAAATATTTTATCATAAAAAGTTTCCCTTTATAATATAGCCTCATGGTGTTTTGCTTAAATATATTATTTGCATAATAACTCTAAAGCAAACTTACGGGGTAAGTAACTAATATATTAAAATGGACTTGACAGGTCAAATGTTTCCTCACTAAAAAATGGCCTGAGAAATCTGACTTGAATCCTACTCTAACACTAAGCAATTGTTTGAAAGGAGGCAAGTAACTGCACTCTGAGTAAATAGGTAAAAATATCGACATTGGATCCACTGCAATTGTATGAACAAGGGCAAATTACCATCTGTTTTATACCTTAGTTCCCATATATATAGACAATAATAATCATGCCTATGGAAGATTCAGAGCTTAATGTAAATTACTTGGATAGTATATAGATGTAGTGATTTTTATCATTTCTAGAAATTTCTCTACAATAAGGAATAGCCTGTTCCATTAGTCACACATTCTAGTTACCTAAGAAATGCTATGTATATTAGCAGGAATTGCTACTTTACTTTTAAAATCAAATTGCAATTGAAGAAAAATTAATTAGTGGTTTAAAAAAACTCCAAATTACTGTGGCCATTTCAAAGATTCAGTAGTATCAGTGTCAATTTGAATTGATCCATTCAACAAATGTGCTGACTATTGGCTATGAGAGTGAATACACTGTGTACTTTAAATTATCTTACACTTATCTCATAATATGCCTTTAGAAGTGTGAGGTCAAGTGCTTTCCCCAAATTCACACAACTACCTGTGCTTGAGCTGAGACTTGAATTCAAGTTTCAGAACAGACTCAAGAGCATACAAAAATTGAATTGACACAGTATGACCCTCTAGAAGCAATTGCTCTGAAAGTGTATCTCATAAATGGAATTCATCATATGCTACTTACTTATTTTACACACATAGACATATGCATGCGCACACATGACGATCTGGGAAAAAGAACGATGTTTAAGAGTATTTACTATGTTTACTTTGAAGACATAGAGACTAAAAAGACAAAATTGCACTCTGTTCCCAAGACATTTCATGAGATCTTTTTTAGCTCCCAAACTCCCCCTTCTCCCTCAAACAAATTCTGTATATTTTTTGCTTCAAGGCCCTTATCATTAGTTTCCTTCCTTCTACCACTACTGAGGAGACAGACTCTTGATTGTATCCTTGCTACTTACTTCAACTACCTCCTAACTCTTTTCCCTGCTGTTACTCTCCTTTTTCTCCTCCAGAATCTCTTATACCACTATGACTTTTATCAAAACAAAACATGACAAATGTGGTAGTACTAGAATAACAACAGACCTGTGTTTCGAGGAAAATCAGAGATTACAAAGCTATCAAAAAAGACAAAAAGCTAATAAATAGATGAAAAGACAGCCTCAGTAGTCATCAACAAAATTAAATGAGAACAAGCTTGGTATGTTATCTTAGCCCATCAAAATGGAAAGGAGGATAATGTGTTAGTGCATAAAACAATCAAATAAACAAACACTATTAATGGAGATGAAAAATAAGTATAGCTACATTGGAGAATGATTATAGATGAAAATATGTATATATTGTGAGACATCCAATATACTTCTGAATGCATGTACTATCTACATAGATCTCAACCTGAAATATTGGATGGGAAAAAATTCTTTCATTTTTATTAATAAAACGTAGTTTTATTTTCATTATAAATAAAGTCAAAAGACAGTTTTATGGCAGTACACATGATTTTCATCAACAAAAATTAAAAGTGCACATGATTTTAACACAAATTCCAAGAATTTCAATAATATGCTAGTTATTAGAACCACCTCAAAATATTGCTTTTATTTAGTATTTTTTAAATATTTTATTTATTTATTTTATGTGTGTGTGTGTGTGTGTGTGTGTCTGTGTGTATCAGAGGGCACTGTGTGTCCCTGTGGAAGTCCAAAGGTAACTTCGGGAATTAGCCTGGATGGCTTCTACCTCCCTCTTCCTTCATTCTGGGATTTCCCAGGCTCCACCCACCAGGGCCAGAACTGCAGGCACTCCACTGTTTCTGCCTGGCATTTTTTACCTTGGACCTGGACCGCAAACTCAGGACCTTCTGTTTATGGGACAGAGTCTTAATCCCTGAGCCATCACTCCAGCCCTAGTATTTAGTATTTTTAAGATATAGTCCATATAAGACATATACTAAATCTTGTTATTTAATGAATTATTTTGAAGAATCACATTTTCTATCTCGATCTTAAAATTTTGCTACCTGTACTTCAGACAAAGGATTTCTAATTAAAATATACAAAAGGACTGGACAGATAGCTCAGGGGTTAACACTCTGCCTTGCAAACAGAAAGACCCGAGGTCAGATCCTAGATCCCACATAAAAATCACTAGATGGAAATGGCACCAGTCTGCACTTCTGTCTTTGATAGGTGGAGTCTGGGACACCTCAGAGTGAAGCAAAAAAGGAGATAGAAGCCACTCAGGACGATTCTCAAAGTCACCATTGGGCCTCCACAGGCACACACAGTGCCCTCTGATACACACAGGCATACACGGACACAAATATACATACAATAAATAAATTTACAAAAAATATAGACTATATAAAGAATCATAAATTTTAAATATTAAAATTAACACCCTAATCAATAATTGGTTCAATGAATCAAACAGGCAGTTTTTTTCTAATAGCTTTGGGGATTGAACTGAAGACTTTTTTGGGCATTGAACAGACAGTTCTCAAAGAAGAAATACAATTGACCATTAACTATTTTTAAAAGTATTCAATATCCCAACAGCCAGAAGAAACCTTATCAACTACTTTGAAGTTTCATTTCTTCCTAGGTAGGGAACAAATGAGAACAAATGTCAGCAAGGATGTCATTTATTCACTATTTGGAAATCAGAGTAGAGGCTTCTCAAAAAACATAAAATAGAAATATTATATTGTCTTGCTACATTTCTCCTCAGCATATATTCAAAGGACTTTATATCCTACTAGAGAGATATTTGCACATCTATGTACACTGCTGCTCCATTCACAATGGTTAGGAAATGGAATCAGCCTAAATGCCCATAAACTGATGAATATATAATGAAAATGTGGTACATACACATAGTAAAATTTTATTAAACCAAAAGTAAAACCAAGGTTATTGAATTTTTAGGAAAGTGGATGGAACTGATATATGTCACAATAACTGAAGTAGCCCTGACCCAGAAAGACAAATGTCATATGTTCTCTCTCATTGTTGACAGTAGCTTTTAATTTTAGATTTGTCTGTTTGATTTGGGGTGCTTCTATAGGCAAGGAAGCTAGAAAAAGGCCATTAGAGGACGGAGTTGGGGGGAGGTCATAAGGGAGGGAAGACAGTAGAACTAGTTCATATGAAAGTAGAGTCAAGAATACTGAGTGTAAAAACATTTAAGTGGGGACATGGTTTGTAGAAGGGGAAAATGAGGATGTATGAGGGAGGGTTAAATAAAAATGATGTATAAAAAAACAACTATTTGTAAGCTAAGTAAAAAATAATTTTTTAAAAGAACTTGAAGGGAGGTGCTATTACTAGATGGATAATGCTGTTTCCAGAAACCATGGAATATCAAATGCAAGTTCAATACCAGGTTTGAAATACCTCTTTATGAATTGTTCGTCATGGAGATCCATAACCCCTCTCCAAATGATACAGGTGCCCACCATTCTTCTAAATTATAAGACTGCATTGCAGTAAATAGAGAAAGAAAACTATAACTGAGCTGGCTGTTTCCTCCATGCTGGTGACTTTGACGATGCCAGACGATGCTACATAGGATGCCAGATAAGAAAAACCTTCAACACTTTTACCCAGCTATGAACCCTGCAAGGTATAATACAAACGTGCCAAGAAAAATTGGCCCACAGGTACAATAGTGGCATGACAGTTATGGGGATAACCAACTGCTTTCTCACTGGATTTGAGGCCTGCTGAACAGGAAAAGTTCATGCCTGGCACTGAAAAATCTAATAAAAGCTCATGGATGTAGAAGTCATGGGCCTAAAGGAGCAATCTACTACTATTGTGTTTTGATAAAAAGACATGGTGTCAAACTGCTTGAATATTGTGGTAGTTCTATTTTAACTTCTTTAAGGACCCTGAATACTGTTTCCGTAATGGCAGCCCTATTTTACTTTATCACCACTATTGAACTGATGTAGATTTCCTCATCAATATTCACGTTATTCTTTTTCCTCTCCTAAAGCTTTAACAAGTGTGAGGTGATACCCTCATTTTTGTTTTAATTTGCATTTTTTGAATTGATTAGTGTATATTTTAAGCTTATAAAGTGTTGTATCTGCAATAGTAAACTTTAGAAACTAATATCCACTGTCAAAATGTAAAAAAAAATCAAATATAGCCTAGTTGAGCAATTCTATACAACAGAAATGACCTAGATTTTTATATATTAACAAGGCTATATTACAAAAGTCACAGTCTGTATGGGAAAACATGTGGATTTATATGTGCCACATATTTTCATTTGGGTAATTTAAGATTGTACATATTGCATGACATGAAATATACCTGAAGAATCCATATGTAGTATGTCAAAAGCATAAAATGGACCAAAAGTATACACGAAAATCAGTGATGGCTTCTACTTGTGCAGCAGGAATGTCAGGCTACAGAAAGATATAGTGGACATGTTAATATTCCCTAAATTACCTTACACATTCTTATATATTGTCTTTTTCCAAGTTGTTTCTTCCCCTTTGGAATACTTTTTGTTATTTTACTTGTTAAAAGTTTATATCCAGTGCTCTCTTTGCTAGCACATACACTAACATTGGGATGATACAGAGATGATTAGCATGACCTCTGCCTAAGGATGACATGCAAATCCCTAAAACATTCTATTTTCTTTCGTTAAACAAAAGAAAGGGCCTATGTTTACAATTTGACATGGGGGAATCACATCTGGAATCTCACGATTTGGGAGGCTAGGAGAATTAACACGTGTTTGAGGCCAACCTAGGCTGTGCAGTGAGTTCAGACCATCCTGGGCTACAGAGTCTCAAAGAAAAATATTGAAAGTCTATGTCTATACCTCAGAACTTCTATGGGAAATGAATTATTTTATACCAGTTGTTAGATGGATAGATAGATAGATAGAGAGAGAGAGAGACAGACAGACAGACAGAAAGACAGACAGACACCTGGACCTTCTACTCTCTTGTCTGTCATTCTATGTAATCGTTTCCATTCACTTTCCTGTCATTTTGATTGTACTTGCCATGAAGCCCTCCCTCATCAGAGCTACACTAATGTAAGTACTACACCCTTCAAAACCTTCAGAAAAGTGACTTAAACAGATCTTTCTTTATAACATATCTAATCACAAGTATTTCATAACACCAGAAAGGACAAACAAGTACAGGGAAGAAAAGTAGAGGTGAGATTCTATCAATTTCCATCTTTGGTCAAGGTCATTAATTTAACACTGAAGCAAAGCATGTACTGTGATTTAAATCTGAAATATCTCCCTAAGGCTTTGCTGGGAAACTTGTTCCCTGTTTGCTGGTGTTGTTATGGGAGTTTGAAAACTTTAGGTGGGGCCTAGCTGGTAGAAGTAGCTCATTAGGGAGTGGGCTTTTAAAGGTTACATAGGTCAGGGGGTCAGTGAGATATTTCAGTGGGTAAGATGATTGCTTGCAAATATGATGGCCTGAATTTGATCCCAGGAAACTCTCAAGGTGTAAGGAAACAAATGACTTCTACAAATTGTCCTCTGACCTCCACTTGTGAACCATGCCTTCTCTCTCTTCTGACTTTCTCTTTCTGTCTGTATGTCTATCTCTCATTCTCTTTCTCTCTCTTTTTCCAAGCAATAAATAATTTTTACATAGTTGTTAAAGTGTATTTCTTCATGGTTTCAGCCCTTGACTTGTTGATCTTACACCTCATGTTCCACCGTACTCTAACCATCATGAAGTGAACAGCTCCTGCCATTAAGCGTTCTCTCACATGTTACACTGAAGCCATGAACATAAATCAACTTTTCTTTCCTTAAATGATTTCTGTCAGAAGTGGTCATCACAGTACTAATACAGTGGATGAATTTATATGTAGAGAAGCATACATATTGTCCCACTGAAAATCTTCAGATATACCCACTGGTAATAAATATGTCCATATCAAAATGCCTTACATAGTTTTCTACATAGTTTTCTATACTTAGGGCCATAATTGTGTTAGTATCTTGATTTTGTCCTCCAGATTAATTCCTCAACCCTCTACACTTGAAGCCATGACTCAGAACACTAGCTTATCAACAGACTACACTCTTCTGTTTATTGGTGTTTTGCCAATCAGAAATACCATCAAGAGTTTTAAAGGAGAGAGGATGAAGTATTAATTCTTCAAGCCTCCAAACTGAATGATCACTATAAGTTAACGGTTAGCTTTTGTAAGAATCACAACTCTGTCAAGTGACCTTTTCCAACAGATGTTGGTGTTAATTCTTCATTCCAGAAATCACTCTCAGTTTATATCTCATGAGACTTAGGAGTAATCATCTCACTTGCTTTTGTTATGCTCAGTCATTTAAAATATCATTTGTCACTTCCCTGTTCTTTACTCACAACTTTGTAAGTAGTTTCAGTATTAAACACTCCCCAAATTACTTACTATAAGTAGGACATGAGTTTTCTGCTATACCTTTTACTGGTATAATTAAAATTGTAACTATTCAAGTAAAAACCAGCATTTATCAACTATGTGTATCAAGTTGCATTCTAAATACATGCTGTGCACTGATTTAAATAAGTCACTATCACAATAATTCTAACCATTACCCCTTTATTTCTAATCCATTTTTCTTTCCATATTTTGTAAAAAGAACCAGATGCTGCTTATTGCTCTAAAGTTCAAAGAAGTAGAAAGAATGAATCCTCAACTCCATTAAAGTTCACAAAACAAATAAAAATACAGTCAACATAAAGGATATGGTTTAGTTATATTCAGAACAAGATAATCAAGTAATAGAAAAGTTTCACAAATCAATGGTACAATAATAGATTAATGATAAGGAAAAGTTGTTCCTCACCTTCCATTTTATGAATTTTTTGTCCCTCTATCACAGAGAATTATTTTCAGTCTAAAAGGGATAAAGAGAAGAAAATTTGAAATACAGATTATAGGGGGAGGGAGAGTTTATAATAAAATATAATATAAATAAAAATAATATAAATATATTTATATTTATATAAAAATAAATAAAAATTAATATAAAAATAAAATAAAAATACATAAATAAATAAAAATAAAAAATATAATAAAAATACCAAAAATACCAAAAATGAATAAATGGATTTAAACAATTTATTAAACTCAGCCACTGAGATGAAGGATAAAAAGAAGAGTGGACAACTATCCAGAGATGCAAAAAAAAATATCTAATGAAACTGAGGTCTTTAACATTCTGGCTATGACTTAGCCATCATAACAAACTCCCATACAATTATATTGTCCATCATATATAGTCACTGATTGTGTATTTGTTTCCATACGATTCTCTCAAGAAATGGAGAAAGGCTCATCACTTTCTCTTGAATCGCTAACCATCTCCTGATCAGAATATTTTTTCAAAAGCTTCCTAAAGTTCCTGGAATGCTATCCAGACTTTTAATGGAGGCTTTACAGAAAAGTTTTGTATGATCAGGAAAAAAGGAGGAAAGAATTGATTTTGGAAGTCTCAAAAGACAGAATAGTTTCTCTTTCAATTGTTTCTGCGCTTCCAATTTTCTTTTGTCTCTTCCTGCTTTATTTTGAGAAATCAGTCTTTATGTGGTAGGTGAATATTCTGTATTTATTTTCACATCACCAACTTTGTAGTTGTGATTCTCTTTGCCCAACACATCAGTTACATAAATTCTATCAAGTTATCAATAATATAAAAATGCCAAATTTCATACTATAAAATAAATTTTTGCTGAGTTATGCTAATGGACTTAAGAATTCTTCAGAGCCATGGCAGGAAATATAATTGAGATAATTATTTTGGGAGTTAAGATCTAAACTTTCATCAAAGAAGCTTCTGTTTGGAGTGATTGGCAGTTCATATAATCACCACTGGTCAAACTACACAAAATAAGTAACTAAAATCCTCAACCCTAAACAGGACATCTATACTATCAATAACCCAAGTCTCAAGGCGGCGGGGGGGGGGGGAAACAGAAATATTCAAGTGCTGGATATTGGGAAGGAGGACTGTCAAACTGTCCTCTGAATATGACACACCTATAAACCCACTGCATCTGTTGCTACCTACACAAGATCTGAACAAGAGTGAGCCAGTCAAAGTCAACATGGCATAAAGAAGAAAGAATTCACGAGGCTCCATCCGTCCTTAAGGGACTACCAAATGCTGACTGGAGGAAGTGATGTCACTTTCTTTAGTGATTCAACTACCAGTAAGTTTCCTGTGTTTCAGTAAATAAGTTCCCAAGTATGTCATGGAGAAAACTCGAATCAAACTCAGTGGGACAGACACACAAAGGTCATGAAAACGGGAAGGGAATTTGTCCAGATGAAAAAAAGGATTGCAGGAGGAGAAAGAGGAAGATGAAACATTGTACCAGAGGGGAAAAATGAATAAAATTCATTATGTACATGTATGAAACTACCAAAAAAATTAATAATTTAAAAAGCAGTTTATAGGACTAGCATAATTTAGGACAAACCTAATCTATGTATTGAATCACTCATTCATTAAGCAAATAATTATGTGTTTACTTACATGCTCATGTGTGTGCATTTATGTGAGAAGTGTCTATTTTAGGTGTATGTGTGCATACAGAGGCAAGAGGCTGATATCAAATGTCATCCCCAATTGCTTCTCCATTTTACCTTTTAAGACAATGTCTTTCACCTACCCTGAAACACATGGTTCAACTATAATGGATAGCCAGAAAGCCTCAGGAATCCTCCTGGCTCTGCCTAGATGGTACTGATATTATAGGCATATGTTGTGGTGTCCAATTTTTTATGTTTTACCAGGCATCAGAACTCAGGTCTTTATACTTGCATAGCAAGCACTTCACTAATAGAATCATCTCTCCAGCTCCATTAAGCAAATACTTCTTAAGTGTCTACTATTTATCAATATTCAAAGATGCTAAAGATTTCTATCTGTTGATTCAACCAATATTTCTTGAGTGTAAGCTATGTGAAAAAGCAATATTATATACTTCGATGAATAAAATTAAAATGATCTCTGTTCTCATAGTGAATAGTCTAATGGGGAAGTCAATCACTAAAAACAATACAAATGTATTATTTTTGGTATTAATTACACCACAAATATGAAGTACAAAATGCAATGAGACTTAATCACAGGGAAAGCTAATCTGTTCTGGGAGTCTGAGACAGTTTCATTAAGAAAATATCATTTTATTAAAAAATAGATTGGGAAAATTTGAGAAAGCAATGGAAGGTCGATATGAGCAAAGTGTAGTATATACAAATATTAAAGTATCATAAAGAAATCAACCATTTTACACAATGAATATGTTAAGAACATGAAATTAAAAAGAACAAGGCAAACAGTTGTACAGATAGCATATTACACAAAGAGAAAAGAAAATATAAAGATCTTGATTTCAAGAGCTGAACCTATGAACAACACAGGTTCCACTGTTGCTAACTTCCAAATCTCTGTGGGACTATACTACTACCTGCTCTGAGAACAGATGCTTCAGGCCCACCACAACTACTAAGGCTGCCAGTGCCAGGAGAACTTGCAAATAGCTGAGTTCATTCTAGTAGTGTCTGAGTAAATGTCCATGGTATGAATAATGCTACCATTCCCACTGTGGAAGTGGTCATCAGAGGATACATCACAACCACTTTTGTGTACCATGCATATTAATTACAAGCAATGAAGCTACAGGGGCATTATACTATGGTGTCAAGCTGCAACACAATACAACTTTGCAGTCTACAATAATTTAAAACCAGTTGAATGCAAAATGTCCATATGTTTCATTGCCAACTATGGGGAGAGGGTAAAAACTTCCAGAGATAAGAGCCTTGGAGATGTGTCTGTAAGAGCACTTTTTGCACAAGTATGAAACCTGAGTTTAAATCTCCAACACACACATAAAAAGAAGGTTGTAGTGGTTCACACTTGAAACCTCAGAATTGGGGGAATGGACACAGGAGGATCACAGGATCCTGCCAGCCAATTAGTCTAGTTGAAACAGAAAAACTTCAAGTTCAACAAGAGACCTTGTCTCACTCTTCCTTTCTCCCCCCTCCCTCCTTTCCTCTCTTCCAGTGCCTCCCCCTTCCTCCCTCCCATCCCCTGGAGCATCCTTTTGTGTGAATGCCAAACTTCCCTCTGAGTCCTCCACCCTAGTGAGGGTCCAGGACTCAGTAGCATAGTCAGGAGCCCCTTCTTGGAATCCCCATTAGTATGGGAACTTACTATGACTGATAACCCCTTGCCTCTAAGGATCCTACTGCCTGGAGCCTTCTCCCCTGTGATCCATGCTAGACTTTGGGGGGTCATTATGACTACTGCAGCCCTAACTTATGTGGAGTATCTTGCATGTCAAGTAGAGGAACTAATATCTGAACCCAAAGATAGAGCCTTTGAAATACCTATCAGAGAAAACAAAAAGAAAAAATAATAATGAAGACAGCCTTCAAGATTTAGGGCATCATTTAATTAACAAATGTTCATACTCTGGAATACTTGAAGGAGAGGATAAAGTGATAGAATTAGAAAACCTATATGAAGAAATAAGGGCTGGAGAGATGACTCAGTGGCTAAGACTCTGCCTCTCAAGCAGAAGGTCCTGAGCTCAGATTCCAGGCCCCACATAAACATGCCACGCAGAAATATTGGCAGCTGTACTTCTGGTCCTGGTAGGTGGAGCCTGGGAAATCCCAGAGAGAAGCAAAAAGGAGGTAGAAGCAATCCAGGATGATTCCCGAAGTCACCCTTGTTCCCCCACAAGGATACATCATGTCCTCTGAAACACATGTATGCACACCTGCACAATGGCTGACATGTCAACGACCCCAACGTCTAGCATGGATCACAGGGGAGAAGGCTCCAGGCAGTAGGATCCTTAGAGGCAAGGGATTAACAGTCATAATAGTTCCCATACTAACGGGGATCCCAAGAAGGGGCTCTGGGCTATGCCACTGTGTCCTGAATCCTCATTAGGGTGGAGGACCCAGAGGGAGGCCAAGCATTCACACAAAAGGATGCTCCAGGGGATGGGAGAGAGGAAGAAAGAGGCACTGGGAGAGGGGGAGGAAGGGACTTAAAAGAAGGGAGGAAGAGGGAGAGTGCAAGGGGAATGACTGGGGAGGGGAGGAGGGAAGGAGAGGACAGGGTACCTATTGAGCTTGTACAATTGGGGAAAAATAAAATGTGGGAGAAAAAAAGAAAGGTCATAAGGTACATGAAAGTATAAAATTCACAGGTAAAATAGACATGAAAAGAAAAATTAAAAATAATCAAGTCCTATCAAAACAAGAAGCCACCAAGGCACAAAAAGAAAAATTAAAAATAATCAAGTTCTATCAAAACAAGAAGCCACCAAAGCACAAAGATAAACAAGAAATGGGAATAGAAGGATATCCGATTGAAACGGTGGCATAGATATTACAGGTGGTGGATTACAGGTAAGGAAACTAAAAAAACAGAAATATTCCATCACACTACTCACTACTTTCTGAATTTCCAGGTTTCATTCGATCAATACTAACAGCGACTTTCCTCTTCAATTCCCCCTCAATCATAGCACCATTTTGGTAGCCACTCAGGCAGTAGTGCCTCATATCAGCAGGAAAAAAAAAAAACTCAGCAAAAGGCCACAATGAATTCAGCAATCTTCTATGAACTGAATTCTACAGAGGCAAGTGCCAGCAGGAAATCCACAGAGGTGGCAACTTGGAAATTAGTGCTGAACCACCAAAAATGCTCCAGTGGGATGTCAGTAAACAGTGGAAACCACCAACACATACCCAAAAGATAGAAAAGAGAGAACAGACTCCAAATTCAGCTTCCAACTTGCAGACAGCACCGATTATCACGGACAGAAAATCCTGCTCAGCAGAGTATCACAGCACAATATTGGAGACCCAGGGAACTAACGGGGAAGGATGCACAGCTTCCCTGTATCCCCACACCTGAATGTTAAGGAAGAAACACAGAAACCAAAGGCTGCTACCCAACCATCCTCCACCTCTATCCTTAACCTTCCAACACAACACAGCTGTAGCAGCAAGTCAAATGATATCTTATTTCCTATTTTCATTTAGTGCTTCATTCATTCATTCTTCACTCTTGAACATGTCTCCTGATGGTTTGGCATATGGCCCAACTATGTTTGAGGACTACTATGTTTGTTTTTCTCCTCAGTTCACTATAAATTATCATACACTTTACTTCCACTTCCAATACTCTACCAATTTTTATTACACTACACCCGATTCTTCATCCGTATTTACTCCCTGGCACCATTTAACTTAGTAATTGCAAATTTTTGTAGTTTGAACAATCTCTAAAATCTGTGGACTCTAATGAAACCCTAATTCCCCAGGTCCAACTACTTAACCCATATCTGTCTTTTCTTTTCAAAACAATTCCAAGATTTAACACAAACCTCACCCACAAAGCTTGACTCCCAATCTGACTTTTGTCTACTAAAATCTGATCATAGCTACTGTAATCACAATCACATCACCACAGCAGAGCCCAAATACTCTCGAGTAATTCCAACAGAACTGAATAAAAGCATAAACAAATAAGAAGAGGAAAACATTAACATTAAGCACTGGAAAGAAAAGAAAGAAAACATGAGCAAGCAGCTAAATGAAATGAGGGACAAAATCTAGGATCTGAGATCACATTATGATAAAGAGATAGAATACTGAAAAAACATACTGAAATAAAACTCAAAATCAAACTTAACAAATCAAATTAAAAATTGAGCAGAAATCTTCACCAACAGAACAGAACTAGTAGAAGACAGACTACCGAGAGCTTCAAGACAACATGGTGGAAACTGACCCGACAATTGAAGAAAATCATATATATTTTTTAAAAAATACATGAACAGATGACAGGAACTTTAGAACACTGAACCTATCTATCATGAGAATTGTAAAACATGATACCCAGGAAAAAGGTACAGAACAAATCTATAATACTATAGTTAAAAATGATAGATCTTAGGAAAAAGATGCCCATCTAGATTCAAGATAAATACAAAGCACCAAATAGACATGATCAGAAAAGAAATAATCCATGATACCTGATAGTCAAAACACCCAATGTGCGAACTAAATAAAAGATCTTGAGAGCTGTAAGAAAGTCCACATCAATTTTAAGGAAAGATTATCAAAGTAACTGATTTTAACAGAAGCCTTAAACCCCAGAAGGACCTGGAAAACATAATTCGAGTTATTAATGATCATTGATGACAACATATCCAAAAAATTTTTCAATCAAATTTGAAGATGAAAGGAAAAATTTCCATGATAAAAGCAGGCAAAAGGACTAAATGACTATTAAACTAGGTCTACAGAGAATACTTAAGCAAAGAATACTTAATCTGAAAAGATAGATAAGCACATCCAACAAGCTACAGGTAAAAGATAATGCCAGGAAAGTGTCTAAGCAAGTGTCTACAAACACAAACAGCACAAAAACAACAAAATGGCAGAAATTACTAAGCATCTTTCAATAGTAACATTAAATATTGGGCTCCATTGCCTAGTCAAGAGACAAAGGCTAGTAAACTGAATTAGAAAAAAGGAACTGTCAATTTGCTGCCTTGAAGATGGACAGTGTCTTAGAGTGAGAGATTAAGGGGACTCCAAGGAAGTGGGACCAAGGAGCAAACAGGAGTTGCTGTTCTAATATCTGACAAAGTAGACTTCAAACTAAACCAAACCGTAAGAGATAATGAAGGTCTCCATTCAAGGCAGCGTTGCTACATCCAGGAACTCACTGCAATGTGACCTGTCCTTCCCAGACCTGCATAATGACTGACATATCAACATGTGTCCATGGACAAGCTAGGATCTTAGGAGAGAGAATTACATGTAGTGGAAACCTTTGGAGCTAGAACCTGATGGGTAAAGGGGAGTGCCTTCTTCAGTAGGACAGCCCGAGGAGGGGCCACTTGGTATGTCACAGAGGACTGAACCTCCACAAGAGTAGACTATCTAGAGGGAAACCCTGGGGCTCATAGAAGCAGACAGGCAGGAGGGTGGGAGGAAGTGGGAAGGATTAATGAAGGGAGGGAGGGGGAAAGGGAAGGAGCAAGGCAGGGATAAGTACTCAGTATGCTTTTAAAACTAGGAAAAAAATAAGATAAAAAATAAAAAAGATAAGGAATGTCATTATATACTAATTGAAGGAACAACCCATGAAAAGGACATTATAATTCTAAACATACATGCACCAAATACAGGTTTGTAAAGCCACAAAGCAAACCAAACATATTGGTATTAGATTTTAATATCCTACTCTCATCAATAGATAGGTCAACTGGTCAAAATTCAAACACAGGCACATTGGATTTAAATGAAATCATAAATCAAATGGATTTGATAGATACCTACAGAACATTTAACCCAAACAATAAGAATACACATTCTTGTTAGCAGTCCATGGAAATGTCTCCAAAACAGACTACTAGGAATATTGAAATTACATTATGTACATATTTAGGGTACATATTAGGGTACATATTTATAGATATTTACAGCAAGGGAAACTACAGCGAGCACAAACTCAAGGTGAATAAACACATTGTTAATGGGTAAATGGGTCATGAAGAAGGAAATAAAAATAATCATAGAATTCAATGAAAATGAAAACACAACATACAAAAATATTTGGGACACAAAGAACCCTGTGTGAACAGGAAAGTTTAAAGAGCTGAACATTTATCTTAAAAAAAGAGATCATAAGTATATGACTTAATGATTATCCTAAAGCTTTGGGAAAACAAAATATTCAAAAAGCAGTAGACTAAGATAAATAAGATCAGGGCAGAAATCAGTGAAATAATAGATACGAAAAAACTATCAATGGAAGGAAGAGTTGAGTCTGCGAAAAGACAAATGAGATCAGCAAACTCTTAGCCAAATTAAGCATAATTAATAAGATTAGTTGTGAAAAGGGAGATATTACAATAGATACTAAGGAACTTCAGAGAATCGTGAGGTCATTCTTTCAAAAATTATACTCTATTAAAATGAACAATCTAAAAAATGAATGCATTTTTAAACACATATTAACTACAAAAGATGAATAAAGATGAATCAAACAATTTAAACAAACCTATGGCATACAATGGAATTAAAAGAGTAATTATAAATATCCTAACTATAAAAAGTCCAGGAGCAGATGGATTGTATCATGCATTCAAAGAACTAACTCTATTAATCCTCAAATTATTTCACCAAATAGAAAAGGATGGAACATTTCCAAACACTTTCTATGAAGCTCGTGTTACTGTGATCACAAAACCAAATAAAGATACATTAAAAAAAAGAGAACATCTCGAAATGAAATCCTTACAAACTGAATCCAAAATCATATAAAAAAGATCATTCACTAGGGCCAATTCCTTAAGTGGGAGGAAAAACATAAATAACAATCTTAAAATATAGCTGAGCAAAATACATTCCAAAGCTCAACTATCAAAAGGCATTCAAGAATAGAATTAAGTAAACAAAAATAAGAAATAGGACTTATCATGTGATTGTCGGTGCATCTTCCTGAGTTGCAATATTGTCTGAGTTTTGGTGCAGGGGAATAAGCAGGTAGCCAGGAGAGTTCCAGCAGCTCTGGGCTTACTTGACACTGTGATGGGACCAAAGTTTCGGCAGAGAGGGATGGTTGGGCAGTCAGAACTGGTCCTGTGAGTTAGAACCACATGGAGAAAGAGGTACAGTGGCCCTGGTACACTCAACATAGTACTGGGTTCCAGGTTTGAGTAAAAGCTCAGAATACATTTTTTTTTTTTTACTGCACTGCATGGGAACTTCTCTAAATAGGTCATATATTAGTCTGCAAGACAAATATCAATTTAGAATCTTTCAACTGCATTAACAAAAATAGAAGACCCAGATAAATGAAATTAGAAATGATAAAGGAATCATTACAACTGATGGAACTAAAATAAAAGGATTCATATGAGGATTAATATGAGTATTATAAACAACTATATGACAACAAAATTACAAACCTACAGGAAACAGATGAAGTTGTGAACAAATAAAACGTACTAAAATAAGACTATGAGCTCAAAGAAAATCTAAACAGAGCTATAGAATTTAGCTCAGTGGTAGAGAATTGCCCAGCATATGGAAGGGTCTGGGCTCAATCCCTGTCGTTGTTGTGATCATCATCATGATCAGAGAGAAAACTTAAACAGAACAATAACAAGTAATAAGGTAAAAATCATAATGAAATATCTCCTAACAAGGAAAATTTTAAGGATGTATGGCTTCACTACTGAATTTCATCAGATTTTTAAGAGACAACAAGCACCATTTCTTGCCAAGTCATTTCAAAGAATTGAAAGGGATGGAACACTCCAAAGTTCACTCTATGAGGCAGTAATATCTTAATATCGATAATAGACAATGGCATAAAATGTCAAAAAACAAAACTAGAGATCAATATTACTGAAGATACAGGTACAAAAAATTTAACTTAATGCATACAAAAGATCATTCACTCTCATGAGACAGATTTTCTAAGAGAATGCAAGAATAGCTGAACTACTGTTTATCCATAAATGCAGCACATCTGTCAATTTAATGAAGGATTAAAACTATCTGACAATCTCTATAGATATATCTCTATAGATATATAAACAGTTAACAGAATTTAACATCCCTTCACACAAAATCCCTGAACAAATAAAATACATACTTCAATAAAACCTTATATATGACAAACCAATGGCTGACATCATACTGTATAGGAAAAAATGAAAGCATTTTGATTAATATAATGAATAAGGCAAGCAGCCACTCTTATTTGATATAATACTAGAAGTTTTACCCAGAAGGAAATAAAACGAAATAAAATTCACAAAAATAAGAAGGGAAGAAGTGACGTTTTCTTTGTTTGCAGGTGATATAATACTAATATCATATGTGGAAAACCTTAAATGCTCCACCAAAATATGAGAAATAATGAACTAATTCAGGAATACTATTGGATACAAAGTCAACAAGCAAAAAGTAGAATCATTTGTATCTACCAACACTGTGACTTCTCAGAGGGAACTCATGTCTACACCCTATCATCCTGAACATGTCCAGTCACAACTGAAAAAAAAACTCATGAAAACAACTTCATACAAAACAGATAAAAAGTATTAAAGAAATTAATGTAAAATACATTTATAGGTGGAAAAAATAATATTGTGAAAATATTCATAGTACTGTAAGTGATTTGCATATTAAATGCAAACCTGATGAATATTTCATGGGCATTCTTCACATAACAAAATATTTCAAAAGTGTTTAAGGAGTTATATATAGCATTTTTTCTCGGACATAACATGATATCATTTTCTTTTTTTTTTAAGATGAAATATTTTTATTAATACATTTTTTATTATTATTTCAGCTCATACAAACTTAATAGGTACACCAGTTCCCTCGCTCCCTCTTCCTCCCCCCGAACCCTCTGCTCCCCCTCCCCTCTCCCCTCCCTCCCCATCTACTAGTGCCTCCCGCCCCAATTCCCAGAGAATCCTTTAATGTGCATGCCAGACTCTCCTCTGGGCCCTCCTCTCCGATGACATACAAGGACCCAGTGGCATTTCCCTGAACCCTTTCCCGTGTTCCCCTTAAGCATAGGAACACTACTGTGGCTGTCAATCCCTTGCCTCCAAGGATCTTGGTGCCTTTAGCAGATGCTAGAGTTTGTGAGGTCAATAGTGTGTTGGACATTGCGCAGGGCATGCAAAGTCCTATTATGATTGCTTCGGCCCTAACTTGTGTGGAGTAACATGATATCATTTTCAACTCTGCCCTCAGTAGCTATAGTAACTAGAGCAGAGCATTACAAGACAAGGTTAGGCCTTGAATTAAAACCTAAGATGGGGTTAGGCTCTGTTTCTGCTGTGCAGAAATTTGAAACATTCTGTCTTGAAGAGATTCATGAAGACACAAGAGGTTTCTGAGACTAATAAGATATAAGGGGGTCTCCACCAACAAGGCTAAGAAAGCAGAAGAATCTCAGACTAGCAGAGCTGCTGAGACCACATGTTTTGGTAAACCAAGTCTGAGGCAGATAGCTCCAGGGTTGCAGCTTCCATGTAGATGTGGGCTCTTCAGTAATATCACTTGCTTCCTCCAATAGTCCCTCATCTAGACTCTTATAAGTAACCCCCCAAAATGCATTGGGTCACCAAGTAAGTTGGACTTGGTAAAATCATTACTTTAGTCTATAATTAGATGTCTATCTGAGGTTAGTAAATGTGTGACATCTCACCAGGAAATGTATCATAGAACATATGGAAACAGGAAAGACCTAAAATAACCAAAGCAATAATACAATGCATACAGGCACTACAGACTATGGCAAGCAAAAATATGGTACTGGCTTTAAAAAAAAAACAACAAAAAAACAGACACAGACAGACAAATGGCACAAATAATCCATACCTCTACAGTCACCTAATTCTGAACAGATTTGCCTAAAACATACAGGCCGTAAGAGAGAAGGCTTAGTTTCCATATGCAAAATACTATTACGTAACCTTTATCTCACTTTCTACCAAAATCAACTCAGAATGGATAAAATACCTGAACATCAAAATCTAAAACACTGAACCCACTGAAAGAAACCAGAGGGGAAAAAGGAGTATAGGCAATGACATGTGACGCAAAACAAACAAAAAATAACAATTAGAGCCCTGGAGTCAAGTTAACATAAGCTATCATTAGCTCCCTTAATATCCATTCACATCCCACTTTTGCATTTGACCTAACATCCTTGTGACTATTAAATACAATGCATTTTGGAATGTACAAACACAGACCTTTAACTTCCACAAACCAAAGGCTAAGAATGTCATCATATATGTGAGATCTATAGCAGAGGCTCACCACTTTAATTTGCCTTCTTGATATTTCCATCAAAATATATTTTTAAATATGCGGATTTAAGACTTCCTATGCTCCATAACTATAAAAACTTAACAAATTACCATGATGGACATGGTATTTGGGGTGGCCTGATTCTGTGTTCAGGGGCCATGGTCATTCATATTTGGCTTCAAAATAAATTATCTTATTACTTTTGAGGTGAAATCTATGCTTTTGTTTTGATAGTTTTAATGCCTAAATATGGAGCCCCATGGACAATCCACTTTCCCTTGAAAAGTCACGTAGATTAGCACTAGGTACCAGCATGGAGTTCCTAATGTCGAACCATCCAATATTGCCTCCTTTAGTAAAGGTTGGTGAGGTTTTTCTCTGAGAATTCGACTTCCTATGGTTCAGCTGATTGTCCCGTGTCATATTCTAACTTGGTCGTTAGGCGCTTATTTCTTAGGGTTTTTACGTTTGTTTTTTACAGAGTAGTTTAAGAGAAGCATTTTTTGTTTTCAGAACATGTAGGTCATTTATTGCTTTTTTGCTTGCTCTCCGAATATTGTTTCTTAAATTGCAAGCATTCAATCAATTTATCCTGCCATTTTTCCACTATCTAATTCCATTTCTACTACTTCTCATACTTATTGCAGCTTGGCTGTTCCTTAACTATCACAGAATAACTTGGAATTTTCCTGAAGAAAATGAGAAACAAAGGTTCAAAGAAGGAAGTATTTGGAGAAAACCTCCGTCTAATACTTTTGCTAGCTTTATGTCTTATAATTATGATAATTTTGACTTTTTGAAAAAAAAGTGAAAATCTAAGTTCAATTCCATCCAGGAACATTTGATATTCCTGTTGATATCTTTCATCGTATTCTAGAAATCACAGTTAATAAAGCCAAAGAAAATGAATGAGCAGTCATCCTATTTTATGTGGAATCTAGTTACATTCATCTAAGAGAATAAATGATGAGATCACTAACTTACACAAGATCAATAAGAGAGTTTGAGGAACCATATCAGAACTGAGGAAAGACTGAAGAATTAACAATAAAATTTTAGAGACTGTGTTAAAATGTAAGATAAATTCTGAAAAAAAAATCTAGCTCTTCTCAACCTTCTACTCCCATCTAAATCTTTGCATCCTCTACCAGAAAACCATGAGCTTACCTATCCTTCTTCATCCTGTAATTCTACTTTTTTCTTTAGCAATTTTCAAGGGAAATATATTCCCTATGTTCAAAGAAAAGGTTGTTATGACTACTTTTTAAATAAAACCCAATGAGAAGGTGGTCTGGATACTATCTATACTCCTTGGACAAAATTTGAGCTGAAGTCTATGATTATGGAGTTTCCATATTAGGACTCTCTAGGATATTCAAAAGAATTTCAGATCACCTTACTGACTTATGAACCGGAGTTCTCTGACTTACATTAATTAATTTAATTATTGACTTCAGGAGCAAGGACAAGGAATGATTTTACTTGGCAAAATGAAGGAAAGCCTAATTTAAGGACTTTAATAGAATTGACAGTTAAAAAAAAAACCTATCATAAGTTAGGATTCAGTCTGTGCCTTGATACCAAAATTATTCCCACAAATAATTGACTAGGGTCAAAATATAGCATTGTAACATAAGGCCAGAAGTAGCTGAATCTAACTTTTATACCAGGTTTGTTATTTAAAAAAAAAAAAGCATTCAAATGGCAGTTTGTAAGCCCCTCCCCCCCACACACCCCGAGAACGTCGAGAACCAAAGAAGTAGTAGCTTATGAAATTCAACATTCATGGACGATCTAAAGAAGATTTGGCCACTTTGGTCAAACAAAATTATGAAATCTAAGTCTGATTTTCCCCAGGTGCCCACATTATCTTAGAAAAGCATACAAGAAATATTATGTACCTTTGCCCAGCAGCCACGATGTGAGAAAATCGCCGAATGATCTAACGATCGCCAACAGGGGCAACTGCACAGGATCCCCAGCGGGAACCTTGCTGCACAAACCCAAGGTTCCGCCCCACGTGGGAGCAGAAACCACTTGAAAGCAAAAATCTTGTGCAGAAGTTGGGTGAGCAAGACTGGACTGTCCCTCCTTATACTTATGTCCATTTTTTGTGGGTGGCTTTTGTTGTGGTTTTGGTATATACAACCTTTTTCTTTTGTTTCCTGAAGAAGAAAGAGTGAATATGAAGGTTTCCAGACACACAGTTGGTTTCCAAAACTCTATTAAAATTTTATGTAAATAATGGCATGCCGTTTGTGTTACAATATTTGTAGCCTATTTTGCTGCATTTATTTTCAAAATTTGCCATTCTCAGCTCTACATTTCACAGTATACTCACAGGATTTCGTTTTCCCTTTCCACTAGCCTTATTCTGTGTGTGTGTGTGTGTGTGTGTGTGTGTGTGTGTGTGTGTGTGTGTGTGTGCATGTGTGTATGTGTGTGTGTGTGTTACAGACTGGGTGCCACGTTCTGCCAACTAAGTAGCACTCCTACTTAGTTGGAATACCAGTTATGCACAAGTACCTGACGGAGAAGGAAATGAAATGGACGTAGCCACAGAGAACATCTCACTAACTACATTATAATTTTGACAACAACACTATTTCTACCCAATTGGTTTATTAATATTACATTTCCTATGATAAATGTGCCACTGAAAGTTTTTTTAATTGGCACTTTTAGAGGTGGTATACTCCCCTTTCTTAGCAATTACATCAGGGAAAGTTTCCTGGACCTCAGTATGGATTCTGATTATTATACTCCTCTTCTTACTCTACAAGTCATCTTCCAAAAGAAGCTAAAGCAGAAATTTGAGTGAAAATCATTTGGATTTTAGTTTTCATGTCACCATGATCATCATCTCAGGATTAGCGGTGCATCCACTTTACGTTGCAACTGCCTCTTCAGTAATTTTAAGAATTTGTAAGATACAATTTCCCACAAGACAGTTAATATCATGCTATATTAAAGTGGTAAAGAAAGATGAAAGTTGGTGTCTTGTGAAAAGTGTCGTGGCTGAGTTTTGTAATAAAGCCTTTTAAATTACCACTTCAAGGACTAGAGAGATTGCTCAGTAGTTAAGACTGTGACTCCCAAGCACAAGGTCCTGAGTGCCACGGCATAGTCCATTCCGCTGTCCTGACAAAGTCACCATTGGAAGAAAATGGCTTCAAGGAAGTCCATTTTCCTAGATAAGTCCTGGCATGTTTTCTTTTTCTATAAAATACTATTTGGCTGTTGCGTGTATCTGCTGCTTAATATTTAGTAACATCATTAACAGCTTTGGGATATCCCTCTACTTTGATTAAATTAAACACATGAAAAATTTAATATAGAAACTCCTGAATGGCCTGGATTTCTTAACTTGGCTACAAAACAAATTTTGTTACATGTACGATTGTACTAACTCAGAAATTCCAGAAGGATGAGACTGTGCTATCAGTTCACTAGAACTTTAACCTGTGATACCCTCTTATCCTGGCTGAAGGCCAGGGAAGAGACCATCATGCCAGAAAGTCTAGATGCCAAGACTGCCCCTGGAGATGGTATTTGCAATCCAAACTGGGAAGATCTATGTCAGTAGCAAAGGGGGCTGTGTCTTTCCTTTCCCAACAGCACTCTTATGAGAAATCACAGAAATGGACCATTCGAGTACATTCCCACCAATGATCGCCTCCTCCCCGAAAGAGACACCTTGGCATATGGGGCCCGACAGTATGGACCCCAGATTTGGAGTATGCATGATTCACAGATGAGTCATCTAACTGATGGCAATATATTTCTGGAATTCCTCATAGGAAGAGGGCCCTTAAAAAATCCAAGCCATCCAATTAAAAAATGGGCCCTGGAACTTAAAAGAAACTTTACCAGGGATGAAATTAAAATGTCTAACAAATATCTTAAAAAATGCTCCACTTCCTTAGCCATCAGGGAAATGCAAATCAAAACTTCCCTGAGATATCATCTCACCCCGGTCAGGATGGCAAAAATCCACAATACAGACAACACCAAATGCTGGAGAGGATGTGAAGAGAGGGGAACTCTCCTACATTGCTGGTGGGAATGCAGGCTCATACAGCCACTCTGGCGAGCTGTCTGGAGATTCTTAAAGAAATTAAAGATTGAAATGCCATATGACCCTGTATGGGTATAACCCCCCATACAGCAGAGGTTCACCTCGATAGCACAAGCACAACCATGTTCATAGCAGCACTGTTTACAATAGCAAAGTCATGGAATCAACCCAAATGTCCAACAGTTGACGAGTGGATAAGAAAACTGTGGTACATCTATACAATGGAGTACTACTCAGCCATCAAAAATGATGAATTACTGGAATTTGCCGGGAAATGGATGTCATTAGAAACAATTATATTAAGTGAAGTATCCCAGACCCAGAAAATTAAGCATACTCCCTAATAGGTGGCTCCTAGTACCAAACCCACCCAGCCCACCTAGAGACACTCAAAGAAAAATCTCTGTAATACCTACAGTAATTGCAAGGATTATGAACAGGAGGGATGGGGTAGGAGGGCCACACCAGAAACAAGGAGAGAGGGGACCATGTTACAGCAGAGAAATAGGCCTCCATCAAGGACTCAAATAAGTAATGAGACATCTGATTAAGTTCACAGACTTTCGTTCCTGATCATTTACTACTGAGGGGGTATGATCTCACCAGAAGAGGAGGGCATATAGTCTGGCAGATAACAAGTAACCATTTTGCAAATGGGTAATAGACCCCTCCCTCACTGTGGTTTCCTACTTTTATTACATCTACCTTTGAATGTGCTCTTATAACAAGACTCTATTTTAACAGCTTTTTGTCTCTGGCTAGGGGGTGACATACAGTGCCCATCACGATGGAGTGAAGGGCATTGCAGGAGCAACAAAACTGCAAAAGAAAATCAACAAACCACTATCCAGAACTTCAGAGATTCTATATCAACCACTTAGAACTAGTCCAGACTAATCTCTCCCCATCCTGAAGCTCAGGGACATTTGCGGAAGAGGGGGCGGTAAGATTGTAAGAGCAAAAGGATGGGAGGAGCAATGATATGCAAGATACTCCATACAAGTTAGGGCTGAAGCAATCATAATTGGACTTTACATGCCCTGCGCATTGTCCAACACACTATTGACCTCACAAAGTCTAGCATCTGCTAAAGGCACCAGGATCCTTGGAGGCAAGGGATTGACAGCCACAGTAGTGTTCCTATGCTTAAGGGAACACAGGAAAGGGGTCAGAGAAATGCCACTGGGTCCTTGTATCTCATCGGAGAGGAGGGCCCAGAGAAGACTCAGGCATCCACAAGAAAGGACTCTCTGTGAATTGGGGCGGGAGGCACTGGGGGATGGGGAGGGAGGGGGAAGGGGAGGGGGAGCAGGGGATTTGGGGGGAGGAGGAGGGAAGGAGGGAACTGGTGTACCTATTAAGTTTGTATGAGCTGAAATAATAATAAAAATATATAAAAATAATAATAATAATAAAAAATCCAAGTCATGGCACCCCTAGAGAGTTATGTGTGTTTTGTTCTCCACCTGGTCCAGGGGAGCCCTGGTCTCAAGGCCGCGACTCTGGTCTGTGGCAGTTTCTCACATCTACAAATTTAGCTATGTGAGTTTAAGAATTTTAGAAATATGCCAACCATTGTCTACTGAACTTCTAGTCAGTGGTTAATAGTTAACCTGTCCTAGGACATGATATTTCAGTTGTTAAGAAATCTTGATTTCTCCAAAACAGAAAAACACTGGCTATGTCCCAATTATTCTCTTTCACTCTTATGATTGATTTGTTTTGTTCCTTATGTTTTGTTCCTACGCAACCTCCTTTTGCTTTCCAAAAAATTGGTACTTAAACTGTAGCTATGTGCCCCATAAACGGACTCAGATTCACCTTCCACTAGAGTTGTGTGTCTGTTTCCCATCACCGACTCCTTCGCCCACCTGGTTCAGGATCCCTGGATTCCCTGTCCTGGTCCCGACTCAGTAGGTCTGTGGCACCTGAGTTCAGAAACCAGGTCCCACATGAAAACACCAGGCAGAAATGGGAGAGAACTGCACTTCTGGTACTTGTGAGAGGAGCCTGAAAAATGTCAGAGCAAAGCAAAAAGAAAGTAGAAGCAATCCAGGATGATCCTGAAGTCACCTTTGGTGTTCCAGAGGGACACAAAGTACCCTCCGATACACACACACACACACACACACACACACACACACACACACTAAAAAAGTAAATAAATAAATAAATAAATTACTGCATCAAAATTTGCTGTAGATGGATAAGCGACTTAGGAAAATTCTTATTCTAGATAATTCATTTAATTGGACATGAAAGAGATTTCCTGTCTAATAGCTACAATAGTAAGCCCAGGCACAATGATACATGCTGGTAATCTGAGCTACCCAGGAGACTGAGGCCAGAAGATTGCTGGTTTAGGTCAACTTAGGCAACACAGCAAGACTGACATATACAGAAGTGAAATAAGTAAAAAAAAAAAATTGAATACAAGCTGAATAAGTGAAAACTGAAGGAGATTTGCAATTTTCTTTTTAGACAGCACTTTTCATAGACCAATTAATGTAGGACAGGATGAGTTTTATCTATTTTGTGAATTTTTAAATTATTTTTTTCATTATAGATTTCATCATGGACTAGTCTGCTAATATAAATTCTGGTCAATTTGTTTTTAATCTTGTTTGCTAGGCTTTACAGTATTTCAACCTTGTATGAAACGAGAATTAAATAACTATATCATACTGATGTTGATAATGTTCATTCAGAGAACAATTTTTTAGTGTCACTTTACTATCTGAAAAGGGGTTCTAAGAAGTACATACTGAAAGCATATAGCCTTTAAACATTTGTTGTTACATATAGTTTATTTGTTCTAATGACTGAAAACACACTTCATTTATTTGTTCAATAAAGAATGTATAATTATCTTTTAATGTATATCTATAAGATTGTTTTATTTCCTTTTTATTGATGACTTGGTTTTTTGCATATGTGTGTGTCTATATGTATCAGAGGGCACTGTGTGTCCCTGCGGAGGACCAAGGGTGACTTCAGGAGTCATCCTGGATTGCCTCTACTTCCTTTTTGCTATGCTTTGGGATTTTCCAGTTCCCACCAACCGGAGCAGGAAATACAGGTTGCTACCGTTTCTGCCTGGTGTTTTTACGTGAGATCCAGCATCCAAACTCAGGTCCTTCTGCATATGAAGCAGTCTTTAGCCTCTGAACCATCACTCCAGCCTGAGGTCCTATTGATGATTTTTTTATTAATGTTCCCAATTTAGAATTTTTATTTTTCTAACTCACAACGTGAAAGAACTTCTCACGGGGCAGCTGTTCTGGGGAGACGAAACTTCGGTTGTTGATATGTTGGACAAGTGCTTTAGCTGTGTGAGGAATCCTTGTGTTTTCATTCTGAGGGTATGCTCAACTCAAAGCCTGTTTCTGCCTGTTACAGTCTTAACAAGTGGATGTAGTATACATGCAAGGGAAGCAATAGTGATTGATATAGTAGTCATTTGTCCTTTTGTGTGATATCATTATTTCTAGAGGTCTTCTTTCTTATTGACCAGAGACTGATTTTTTAAAAAAAGAAAAAAAAACTTTTGTTGTTTTTACTAATGAGTCTAAAAACACAACTGTGACAATTTTCACTAAATATTATGATATAAAATATTATTGAAGCTGGATGTAATGGCACGTTGGTTATCCCAGCACTTGGGAGTTAGAGGCAAGAGAATCAGAAGTCTAAGGACAACCTTAGCTATATAGTATTTTTTTTACAAAAGTTTAAAATTGAAAAGGAGAATTTGGATTTAAGAGAAATCCAATCTTTCTTCTCGTTCATGTATATGATATTTATTCTCAGAGTGTTTTCTCCACCATTACTACAATTCTTTCCCTTTATTCATTTTTTTTCCTATCAGACAACTGAAACTGACACTTTTAATTAATGTGTATTTTCTTCTTCCAAGAGAGGATACTTAGGATTTTCAAATCTGACTGCTGATTATCAAGAAAGAACTAGGATGATTTGTGCTTGTTCATGCCCATCACTTGGAAGGCTGATGCAGGAGGATCAGGGGCTCCAGGACATGTGCTGTCTGGGATCCTGTCTCAAGAGGGTACGGAGGAGGGAACCGAGCAGTACATGGTACCCCAGAAACAGTTGTTGACCTGTATTCATGGAGTCACGGATTCGCCAGAATACTGAACTTAAGTCCAAGCTTCAGGCCCTTTAGTCTTTGTGGTTTGGATTGAACCCAGGACATTGTTCATGACAAGCATACATCATACAACTGAACTACAACCTCAGCCATGATTGCATAATAGTAAGCACAAAAGAACCTAGATTTGTGCTGGAGAGGTAAGCAGGCTAACTAGGCAGCTGACATGCCAAGAAAGTGAGAGTGTTTCTTTCTTAATGGCTCTTCTTTGGAGTTTTCTTACTTTGAATGCAATTTATCTAAGATGCTAAATAAATGTAAATAAAACTGTAAAATAAATTATACTGGAGAAAGAAATATTATTTAAAACAAAAGGGAAATACATTGCTATCAAAAATTATGAACTTATAGTTAAAATGTTAACCTCTCAAACGAAGAGACCTACTAAATCCTTCCATTTTGAGAGAGACAAATCTATGTGCAACTCTCATAAAAAGCCTCACTATGTCAAAAGGGATTATAAGAAACTGAAATTGATGCAGGCCTCTGAGAGAGACACTGAGAAAAGAGACTAGAGTAGGGCCACTGGGAGTGAGTCCACAAAGGTTTTCCTTACTAACACTTTCAGAAAAATTGAGATAATCATTAAATGAGAGGAAGCAAATGTCCTGATAAATTTTTGTTTTAAATCCCATCATGTTCAAAAAACCCTCTCCTTCAGAGTAAAAGTAAAATTCAACTGAGGAGAATTTCTGACCTACCTACAAGAACTACCTTTGATACAAGCAGAACTAACCAGATACCAAACTATTAAGTCTATAGAAAGGAAGCAATGAAAGATAGTTTCGAATCAAGTCCCTGTCCCAGGACACTAAAACCATAATCTTCATGAGAAGGAAGGGAATACATTGGGCTTGCTCACTCAAAAATACTTTGAAAGACATAGGCCCCTGGCGTACTTCATGCAGCAATTACAGCCAGTAGCCAGAGAACATTCTCTTCGTGTAAGGCTATCTCTGACGAAGTTACTACAGGCTGTCCTCTCACCACTTATGTGCGTCATTCTGTAGCATTTTTGCAAAACTCACATCATACTCAGCATCACACAATGAGTCAGTTAACTTCTTACACTTCTGCTTTCCTGTCCAATTGTTTCCCTTTCTTAGTTCTGCTACCTTTACTGAAGAGGTCACTTGAAACTGGACAAGATTTTATCCAAATGCCTCTGACACAAGGATATAAACATGTCTTCGAGCTAATGTGTACGTTTTCCACTGGGTGAAACTTTCCCAGTGAAGTAGGAAAAGTTCTGTTACAAAGAATTGTTCCTAGTTTGGGCATCCCTGATGAATTACATGGTGATCATAGAAGTCCCTTTATTAGACAGTCATTTAAATCCATTATAAAATTTGACATATTTCACAGCGTTTTCATTGTACCTACTGCCCTCAGTCTTCTGGATTGTTGAGCAAATAAATGATACTATAAAAATATTAATTGGCAAGTGTCTCTAGAGGCATTGAGCATATGGCTGCTATGTTACATGTACATTGGTGGACAGCAGAGAGGAGAGAAGCTAACTTGTGAACATTTGAATGATTAGTAGTCTGACAAACTACAGTGCATGCCAGTCCTTTGAAACCCAGCTGTTGGGCCCAGTCTTATTCTACCTGGCCAAGGACTGGCCAGGGTCATTTTATGCCTTTGATACATACCTCAACATAAGAATGGCTGCTGCACAAACAGAAAGTTTCTGATACATTGGCTTGTTGGTCCTTACCTCACGATGGTAGTGGACATATACCCCAGGCTCCCAGGTCATGGCACTGAAAGAGCTCAAAGGATGCCTGCTAGGTGTGAGGGATGACATAGTGATCATAGATAGCATGGTGGTCTGAGGATTGTGAGAAGCTGAGAGGACAGAGACCCTGGTGTCCAAGCTTCCTGAATGGTCCCAGGACCCCAAAGAGTTTTTGCCATCTGTAGTGTCCTACTGGGAACAGGAAGTTTTGAGAGAGGTTCCCTTGTTCAGGAGTTTTGAACACTGCCGGACCCCCAGTAAGCAGTGGCTCTTAGGTAGTTTCCCCAACTTAGCAAGGTACGGTTGAAAGTGGGCCAAGTCTCCCCAAATGAAGCCCGACAGGTGTCGAGCTGTTGTGAGCAGCACTTGTGTTCTTTCAGAGGGGTGGGGTGGCTGTGAACGGCTGGCATACCGGGGACTCCTCTCCAAGTTGCTTTCCTGCCACACCAGGAAGCCTTGAATACTTGAAGAGGTTCTGTTTTAATCATTAATGATTCCAATATCCTGTGCTTACACCGTGGGTGTGAACTCAGTCTGTGGATATGTGTTCACCGTGGGCTTACTCAGCCTCATGGGAGACTTACAGAACTGTTTTTAGCTTTATCATGGGTTCTTAACCATGTGGCTAAAAGCTCATTCATTAACACCTATCCACATCCTAAATATTTTTTCTCTTATTATTCATATATTGTTTTATATTATACCACTTTTTCTAAAGAGGATACGAAGGGCTGGAGAGATGGCTTAGGGGTTAAGACTGTCTAACAAGCAGATGGTCCAGCGTTCTGACCCTAGGCAGAAAGAGCAGTGGCCTGCACTTCTGGCCATGGAGAGTGGAGCTTGGGAAATCCCAGAGGGAAGCAAGGAAGTAGAACCAATCCAGGATGTTTCCCCAAGTCATCCTTGGTCCTCCACAGGGACACACAGTGCCCTCTGATACACACACACACACACACACACACACACACATATTCACATACATACACACATAAAATAAATTAAAAATATTTTTTAAAATAGAGAGGACATGAAATTCAAGAGGACATGTTAGGAGACTATCCAGGAGGAGTGATAGAGGTAGATATAATCAAAATGCATTGTATATATGTACGAGATTACCTAAAAGTATGTATTATTTCAAACAATCAATTGGCAGAGTTAATGGAAGCTTGCTTACTCTTCCTTGTTCCACAGCACTCCCATTAAGTCTGAGATCCACTCCTTTAGGAAAACATCAATTGTCTCTTTTTTAAATAATTACAAGGCATTCTATGAGAACGGATGAAAGACTATGTCATCTATGCTAAAGGGAGACATTAAGTTGCTTGTGGAGAAAGCATGGAAAAAAGTACACATTTAAAATTGTTATAGAATCTTTCCATACTGAGCTCTTGAGAGATGCAAAACTGCATGAGTGACAAGCAACATAAATTTCATATACTGGGAAAAAACCACTCTACCAGTGCTCATACAATCCCAGGTTTGCTCTCCCTTTCCTAACCTACAGCGCAGGGCCCAACCCAGCCCCTGAGGTGGACCGCCCCCCCACATCCTTGGCCCAGGGTTCCTGGCCCCAGTGAAAGAGACCCTGTTAAATATGTCTAACGACCTCTCATGCTATAAAACTTTGAAGGGCAAGTTTATGGATTCATAATTCCCACCTCAAATATGCCCCAACTCTTGCTGAGAATACAACTATAATGACTTCAGAAAGACTGAAGGATATTCAACTATGACTATGTCATCAATTAAGAACCAGAAGGCAGCGAAACCAATTCTTTTTAGAATTTATGGAGATGTAGATGATACTGTGTATAAGTATGTGAAATTCTCTGAGCAATCTAAATTTTACCTTCATGAATCTTTAAATGATAAGAATAGTGTCAATCTTGGTGATATTTTAATGATATTATGCACTGTAATTGACCGACCATGTTTTGTTATGACTATTTGTTTACCCAAAGTTCTTATTTTACTTCAATCAAATATTAATGCTTATTCAAGTTTTTCACTGCCGAAGAAAAGGATTCCCTAATTATCCAACATAATTTTCATAAAGAAAAAATTAAAAGCTTCAGACTGGAATGTTCTATTTTAAATCTACTTAAGGAGTATCTTTTGGGGGCATCTCTATTTTAGAACCACAACTTCTATAGTCAAGGGAATAGAAATTCTTCCCACTAAATCCCATAGGAATTTAAACTTGGTCCAACCAATTATATTACTGTATTTCAAAAGATAAGCAACAACAAATTCTTGAATGGAATGATCAGTCTGCTGGAGCTGCCTGCTTTCCATTGCAGCATAAACTGTCCAAATGCCCATTGGCATGTGCCTGTGCCTCACAGTCTGGGATGCGACCATGTCAATCAGCCATAAGATGTACAATTCATAGAAGTAATTTAGTGGACCCAGGTTCTGCACACAGACTTCTGCCTACTTTGGAGTAACTTCTACCTTGCGGAATCTTATGTGGAGTACTCATCCAAGTTGTATAAAAACAATCAGGTTTCAATGGCAAAAGCCTTCACAGTGGATTAGTCAAAACTGACCAAAAACTAAAGCCAAAAACCAGACCATACTGAAAATTTAGGTAAGGACTAGGAATTTTAGGACAAGCTGAATTCAGTGCAAATGCAAAGACATTCCTTAGAAAGGGACCTGCTTTCAAAAATAGAGCACATGAGCGAATGCTGTTTCAAAAAGAAAGAAAAATATGGCAAACTCGTTTAAAAGAAAATGATATAACATAAAACATATTTAAAATGCCAGATGAACTATACAGGACTAATCTCAAACTCAGACATGGGAAAGAGTCTGTACTTTAACTCAACAAGGATTCTTGAAGATACTAATACACAGGAAATCTGAAGTAGCAATGGGACAATGGCCAATGCTTCTTAGTGCAGAGACTAGGATGAAAGATTTGTGGATATTTCATGGAAAATCTCAATTATGGAAAATACATGGAACTTGTAACCTAAGACAGTGCAGCTTAAAAGTCCATTTTATCATTATTCAATGAGTTTTCAAGGTATCCAATAGTACAGTTAGCTGGGATTGGAAAATACAAAATAATATTCATATTCTGCCAATGGGATGCAGATGGGAAATATCACAAAATGACTCCTATTGGAGTTCCATTTCTCTCTTGGATTATAAAATAAGAAATAAGATTTGGCTACATCCACAAAACCACAACATCCTGTTTGATCACAGGTCTGGGCTCTTGTTTGTACCCCTATCATAAACAATATTTGGTTCATAGGGAAAAGATGGTTCTATAGGAAAAGAATTCAAAAAGATACTGTATTTTTTCAGGTTTCTTCTGTAATATGACTATCCACTTCTCTTCCCAATAGGATAATAGGTCACAGAAAATTATTATTCACATAAGAGTTATAATTTTGATGCTAAAGAATAATCTTTCCTAGAGTTAAAATTAGACACCACATATGAAGATATGCTATGAAGTCAAACCAGTCAGGATAAAAACTAGAATTAGAAGATAATAAATTATTTCAAATACTCCAATCAATGAATAAAATATATCCTATAGAGTAAATGGTTATAAACATAAGAGGACAATCAATCTGGTTAAGAAGTATATGACACCCACAGAGGAGGTTTTGCTTGATTAGAATGAATGCTTTCTTATTTTGCTAACTTCCTTTTTTAATTTATTTTTTCCACTCATACAAACTTAATAGGTACCCCAGACTTCTCCCTCTTTCCACCTCTCCCTGGATCTCCTTACTCCCTTCCCTTTTCCCCTTCCTTTCCCCCCTCCCTTTCTCCCACTGCCCCCTCCCCCCATCCCTGGAGCATCCTATAGTGTGCATGTCAAAGGACTATGTATTTGCTAACTTTTTTGAGTCACACAGAGTTCTTGGTCATTTTCATTTTAGTCATATTATTATATATCACAGGCAGATGGTATTTTAAATATAGAAGGCAAGCAAAAAATCAGACTTCGGGCTTGAGAAATGGCTTAGGAGTTAAGTTTCTGCCTTGCAAACAGAAAGACCTGAGTTCAGATCCCAGATCTCATATAAAGAATGCTGGATAGAAATGGTGGTGGCTTGTACTTCCAGTTCTGGAAGGCAGAGACTGAGAAATCTGAGAGTAAAGCAAAAAGGAGGCAGAGCAATCCACAGTGACTCCCTAATCATCACCTATAAATCACTTTACAGACACACACAGTGCTCTTTGATACACACACACACACACACACACACACACACACACACACACACAAAGAGAAAAATAAGACTTGCATCATGATGACTAGTAGATTTAATATGATCCAGGGACACTTACCTTAATGGCTTTACCAACTACTTCTAACTCTCAAAGAATATTTTCATATCAACTCAGCCTCATTTATATTAGATCCTAGAAATGAGCCTTCCAAAGTACGCTGGGGCATAAAACAATATTTGGGGCCAGAGGAATAACTCAGTAGGTAAAGAGATCTAAGCACAAACCTGGTGGCCTGAATTCAAGTCCCTGAGCCCACATGATGAAAGGAGAGAACCAGCTTCCAAAGAATAAGTGTTTCTCTAACATACACATGTGAAATGTGGTATATGCATTTTCTCTGTCTCTCCGTCTCTCTCTCTCTCTCTCTCTCTCTCTCTCTCTCTCTCTCTCTCTCTCTCTCAAGTAAAGAAAATATCTAAAAAAAATTTGGCCTCTGCATGAAGAAATAGTGATATTTGTTCAATCAAGGGAATGGTGAAGTGAAGGTTCTAAAAGAAAGACTGAGCTCTACCTGTGTTAAAGATTCCACAAGGTAGGTTGATTGCAAATACTGTGCTTGTGAAGAGCTGGAATGTTCCAGATCTGGAGCCAAGTTATCCTGGGCTCCTCAATAGCCATTTATTGTCCATTTCTATGATTCACCTAACATCCTCATGACTATTAGGCAAAATCCTTACAGAAATTTACAATTAGACACAAAAGCTAAGAATGTTGTCAAATAACAACTGAGACCTATAGAAGATATTTAATCAGTTTACGATAATATATTGCCTTTGTTCCCACCAAAGTATTTTCATGTTACCTTGATACTTTTGGTTCTCATACTATAAAAACTTCTGCTATCATGTTGGATCATACTATTTGGAATAACCTGAATCTGTGTTCCCACATCATGTTTACTCAAACTTTGACTTCAAAATAAATTCTCTTATTTGAGGCAAGAATGGTGGTTGTGATGATCTAGAAACATAGGAAAAGAGGGGCATGTTGACTGAAAGGTATAGCTTTATTTATCAAGTTTAAATTTTCTAGAGATCCAGCATATAACAATTAAGTTTAACTTTTCTGAAGATCCAGCACACAGCATTATTACTCCATTAATCATATTGTAATATGTACTGCTAATCATATCATGACTTATACTTGAAATTCACAAAGAAAATAGATCTTAATAGTCTCACTACATAAAAATATAATTTAGCAGACAATGGATGCTTTAACCAACTTGATTTTGGTAATCACTTCATAAAATATGCATGCATCATATAAACAAATCCAAAGTCCAAGACTACACGATATTCTCGATAGATGCAGAACAAGCTTTGGATAAGATTCAACATTATTTTATGATCAAAACCCTAGCGACAGTTGGAATAGAAGGAACTTATACCAACATAACAAAAGCTGTATACAACAAGCCAACACCAAGGATTATACTAAATGGGGAAAAACGTGAAGCACTCCGACTTCGAACAGGAACTAGACAAGGTTGTCCACTCTCACCACTTCTATTCAATATTGTACTTGCAGGGAATCAAATTGGAAAAGAAGAAATCAAGATATCTCTATTTACAGACAACATGATCACATACCTGAGAGATCCTAAAAACTCCACCAGGAAACTCCTGGAACTAATACAGAAGTTCAGCAGAGTGGCAGGTTACAAATTAAATGTGCAAAAATGAGTGGCCTTCCTATACACCAAGGATGAAAAAAGTGAAAAAGTCCTAAGAGAAACAATCCCATTTATTACATAGCCCCTAAAAAAATGAAATACCTTGGTATAAATCTAACCAAGGAAGTGAGAGACCTTTATAATGAAAATTTTAAAACCCTAAAGAAAGAAATTGCAGAAGACACCAGAAAGTGGAAAGATATCCCACGCTCCTGGATCTGCAGACTCAACTTCATAAAAATGACCATCCTACTAAAAGCAATAGGGATTCAGTGCTGTACCAATCAAAATCCTAAAGCAACTATTTAAAGAAACTGACCAATCTCAAAATTCATATGGAAGCACAAAAGGCCCAGAATAGCAAAAACAATCCTGAGTAACGAAAACACTGCTGGAGGTATCACCATACCAAACCTTAACCTATACTACAAATCCAGAGTAATAAAAACAGCCTGGTACTGGGTCCAAAATAGACACAGACAGATCAGTGGGTAAGGTTTGAAGACCCAGATATAAGCCCACAAAATTTCAGCTATTTGATCTTTGACAAAGGGGCCCAATGAACTCAATGGAAAAAGAACAACATCTTCAACGAATGGTGCTGGCAAACTGGATATCCACATGCAGAAGATTAAAGCTGGACCCATACTTGTAACCACGCACAAAAATCAACTCCAAATGGATCAAGGGACTTAATATGAGGCCAGAAACTATAAAAACCCTAATTGAAAGAGCAGGAAACTCCCTCAAGTGGATTGAGCTAGGCCAACAGTTCCTAAGCAGAAACCCAATAGCACAGGGACTAGACCAACATGCAACAAATGGGATCTTATGAAATTAAAGAGCTTCTGTTCAACTAAAGAGATTATAAACCGAGCATGGACAAAACTGAAATGTCTAACAAATATCTTAAAAAATGCTCCACTTCCTTCGCCATCAGGGAAATGTGAATCAAAACTTCCCTGAGATATCATCTCACCCCGGTCAGGATGGCAAAAATCCACAATACAAACAACACCAAATGCTGGAGAGGATGTGGAGAGAAGGGAACTCTCCTACATTGCTGGGGGAATGCAGGCTTACACAACCACTGTGGAGATCAGTATGGTGACTTCTAAAACAGTTAAGGATTGAAATGCCATATGACCCTGCTATACCACTACTGGGAATAATTTCCCAAAAGGCATCAATTCACTACAGTGACACAAGCACGACCATGTTCATTGCAGCACTATTTACAATAGCAAAGTCACAGAATCAACCCAAATGCCCAACAGTTGATGAATAGATAATGAAAATGTTGTATATTTATACAAAGTAATATTACTCAGCCATCAAAAAAGATGAATTAATGAAATTTACTGGGAAATGGATGGAATTAGAAGAAATAATTCTGAGTGAAGTATCCCAGACACAGAAAGTTAGATGCCGTAGTTCTCGCTAATAAGTGGATCCTAGTTCCAAGCCCACTAAACGACATATTCAAAAGTAAATCTCTGTAATGTCCATTAAAATCACAAAGGGATATAAAAAGGAAAGAAGGGGAAAGAAGGCCTCAAAAGAAAGGAGACAAAAGAACACACTTCAATAGAGAAATTAGGCCACGGTCATGTACTGCATGTAAGTAACGAGACATCTGGTGCAGCTCACTCTCACTTCCCTTCCTGGTCACTTGGGACTGAACAGGTTTGATCTCCCCAGTCAGGGAGGATGCAGGGACTGGCAGGTAGATGGTAACCACCTGGCAAACGGGAGACTGACCCCTCTCACTGCTGTGTCCTACTCCTATTCTTCCATCTATCTTTGAGCCTCCTCTTATATTAACACCTTCGTTTAAACAGTATTTTATCTTTGGTTAGGAGATGACTTCCACAACCAATCAAGATGCAGCCAAGGGCAGTGCAGGAACAGCAAAACTGAAAACAACAAACCATAATTCAGAACACCAAAGACCCTACAATATTCACCAGGAACCAGACCAGCCAAATCTCTCTGTATCCTAAAGTTCAGGAAACCTGGCAGAAGAGGGGGTTGCAAAATTGTAAGAGCCTAAAGATGGGGGGACCAATTACATGCAAGGTACTCCAGAACATCTGTTTATGTGGGTGCTGAATTTCCCTCTGAGTCCTCTACAGTAGTGATAGAGTGGCATAGCTTGGGGCCCCTTCTTAGGCTGCCCACAAGTATGGGAACTCTATTATGTCTTTTTAACCCTTTGCTACAGTCCTGACTTGTGTGGAATATCTTGCATATTGTTGGTCTGCCCCATCTTTAGGCTCTTACAACCCCCTCTTCTGCCCCCTCCTACACAAGGTTCCCTGTATATTTTGGATACCAATCCTCTCGTACATATATCTGGCAAGCTTTGCTTTTAAGGATCCTACTTCCTGAACAGTTCTGTAGATGATTTTTTCTATAACTACACATCAAATCTCCTACATGCTAGACTTTGGGGGGTTATACTCCAACTGTTGCTCAAACTAATAGCGTGTGATGCTTTATCATGGAACCATTAATATAGCAGCCAGGATATAGCCACTATGTGGTTGGACTTTGCCTGACCTGCACAATACCTGACTTGTCAACAACCCCCCAATGTCTAGCATGGATCACAGGGGAGGATTCAGGCAGTAGGATTCTTAGAGGCAAGGGGTTAAACAGTCATAATAGAGTTTCCATGCTAGTCGGGAGCCCAAGAAGGGGCCCCAGATATGTCACTGAGTCCTCGAAAGTCACTAGGATGCAGAACTCAGAGAGAGGTTCAGCACCCACATAAAGGGATGCTCCAGGGGATAGGAGGGAGGAAGCCAGGAGGCACCAGAAGAGAGGGGAGGGAGGAAGGAGGGTGAAAGGAAGGGCTGAAGTTGGGAGAGTGCAATGGGGGACAAAGAGGGAGGGGGAGGGACAGGACAGGGGTACCTATTGAGCTTGTATGATTAGGAAAAAAAATGTGGGAGAAAAAAAGTATAAAAAAACCCCACCCCCCTGCAAGAAAGAGAGATAACTGTCAAATTGGGACACTATGGGATTTTTATACTGTAATTTAGGAGCAAAAGTGTATCCATAGCATTTCTTTGTACAGCTTAAAAGCTGATAATGATTTACATTATTAATGATTGAAATTATTCAAAAGAATAGTTCTGTGAGACATATTATATCAAATTTAAATATTTATGAGTATCCATAATACATTTTCAAAAATATACTAATAGTACACATACTGAAACTCAAATATCATTTGCCATATCATGAAAGGTCATAAACACATTCAAGAATATGTATAATATGTTAAAAAACTAAAGAATGAGATGTGGAAGAAATGAAAGACATATTTAAAAATCAGAGCAATATATTAATATATATGAATTTCATACAAATTCCGTATTTCTGTCTTACCCATTTACAATGTCCACCACACTTAAATCCTCCAATATGTGAAGCACATTGTCTCCTCAGTGCCTCACATTTATTCTTCTTGGAACAATATCTCTCTGTGAACTTGCGATTTGTGGGTTTACTCTTGTCATCACATCTCAACTTCAATGTTATTTCCTTACAGATACATAACCATGCTAAGAACCCTCACATAAATCATCTTTTTTCACTAAACATTGTTCTTTCTTTTGTGACACATTTCTCAATTTATATGATTATTTATTCATTATTTGCAAATTTATCTTCTTTATTGCTACCTCCCTTCTTTAAACTGTAGTGTAGAAAGCAAGTGTGACTTGATCATTTTAGTCTTTCAGCATCTGACAGAATGGTTACATATATGCATTGGAAAAAAAAAACGAGAGCCAAGGAGATAGTTCAGTGGGTAAAAATGATTGTTGTACAAGCCTGATGACCTGAGTTCAATCCTCAGATCCCAAATAAAAGGCCAAATGTTGTGTTCACATCTATAACCCAGGTAAGGTGCAGCGTGGTGAAAGAAAAATCACCAGGAAATGACAGGAACACCAAAGAGAGACTCTTTCAACAACCAACAAGGTAGAAGGCAAGAAAGATATCTTCTGACATTCACGTGAATGCTTATGGCACATACACACATATACACACACAATCAGAAACTTAAAAAAATAAAATATTATTAGTTATCAGCTACTGTTACCAAATTACTTTGCTTTAGGAACAGAGGTGACAATAGTAAAAATCATAAAATGTAATATCAAATGGCATCTTCAAATACAACTCTGCAGACATGCAAAAAATAAGCAAAATAAATGAATGCTACTTATTATAATCTTTCTGAAAATATTTATTCCAACATTTATATCACTGTATTAGATATAAATTAAAATGTACTTAATATTTGTAAGGGAAAATGAATGATATAAATGAAACAAAATAGTTTTCAGCTGCCTACACCCCAAAGCCATCTTTTCCTTTCCTTTACCCTTTAATTACAGATTGCACAGATGACAAGTATTTTATCTCACCCTACACTCTACTCGATGCATGATTCCTTGCTGTTAAATCATTAAAAAGTGACGTGCTTGCTTTTGCAAAATATTTCTAGACTATTTCACAGTAATTTTTAGACAGATTATTGTTTCAACTCACCGAAGAGTATCTACATGAACTTATGAAGTGGAAATCATAATTAACCAGGGAATTAAAAAATATTTCTTTTCATATAGGAAACAAAAATGAAAATAGCAGTCCATGAAATACCCTTTCCCCATTTTTCCATTTCTGATGCCAAAGAGAAATTACCACAGCTTTAGAATATTCATCAGACACATGTGGCTGCTCATAAATTTGGACCTTCTTCTCTGAAGCTGCAACAATACCCTGCTTTTCTCACACAGTTCAATTCTTGCAAATCAATTTCTTGTAAGAGAAAAATGAGGAGTTTAAGCCCAGTTGTAAAAACTGCAAGCTGCAATAACAACTAGCCCAGCAAGAGGAGTATGTTAGAGGGATAATCAACTTGGATTTAAGGCTGCTTTTTACCAGGGAACGCACGCTTGGTCCCACAAACCAGACCAAGAATATATGGAAGGAAAGACCCTATGGGGGGAACAAACTACTAAGGTTTAGCCATCAGAATCTGATAACAAACTGCCTTCTAAACATAACTATACTCATAAATTAGAGGAGAATTCAGCACTCAAACACGAAGCTTCCGTTTGCATTGGATGGTTTTTAATACATAAAATCATAGCTGGCTAAAGTACAGAGAGTAAATGACTGTGGACAGGTTGGCCCGAAGCAGGACATCTAATCCAGCCCAGGCCTTGGCTCAAGCAACACCCAGGGAATGTGTTAAGGCAGAAGCCTCCCGCTCTTCCTCCTTCTGTGAGTGGCCAAGTTGACTGTGAAAACAGTTTCGCTATTCTCTTGACCCAGAGAACCCTACACAGTCATCCAAATCAAGAGGTTCAAATCTACATGTTCATTTTAGGAACACCGGTGAAACTGCCCAGGCCATCAAGGGCATGCATATCCGAAAAGCCACCAAATACCTGAAAGATGTCACTTTAAAGAAACAATGTGTGCCATTCTGGCGGTATAATGGTGGAGTTGGTAGGTGTGCCCAGGCTAAACAGTGGGACTGGACATAGGGTCGGTGGCCTAAAAAGAGTGCTGAGTTTTTGCTGCACATGCTTAAAAATGCAGAGAGCGATGCTGAACTTAAGGGTTTGGATGTAGATTCTCTGGTCATTGAACATGTCCAGGTGAACAAGGCACACAAGATGCGCCGCAGAACTTACAGAGCTCATGGTTGGATTCCTACACGTGAGCTCTCCCTGCCACATCGAAATGATCCTCATGGAAAAGGAACAAATTGTTCCTAAGCCAGAAGAGGAGGTTGCACAGAAGAAAAAGATACTTCAGAAGAAACTGAAGAAACCAAAACTTATGGCCTGGGAATAAATTTAGCATAAAACAAGGGATTTAGGAGTTTCACCATGGCAAAGCTGCTGAATCTATGAACTCGCTGCAGCTAAGTGAACTTCCAGAAAACCTGCACAAGATTTGTTCTATCAACATTTTACCATGGAAGGGGAAAGATCTCAAGACGCATCAAGCTTCCACAAGAGACTGTTGAGGGTTAATGCTGCAGTGCGGAGGCGGTGATTTAGTTGTCTTGTTTAGGGACAGTCTATAGTCACTTATTCTCTGCACATTGGCCACCTGTGACCCTCTATATTAGACACTTCCCATTGCAGAAGGAAGCTTCTTGGTAGACGACTGACAAGTGCTTTGATCTATGGTATATCGACAAGTTCTTAGATAGCAGTTTGATATCTGAGGTCTTTGATGCTTTCGGAATTGATGGGTGTGCATGGTGACAGACGAGGATCAAATTTCTTTCCTCTACATGCAAATATACAATTTTTCCAGCACAAGTTGTTGAATTGCTGTCTTGTTTCCAGGGTGTAATTTTGGCACCTTTTAAAAATCAGATGACTATAGGAGAGCATGATGTTATATTTGGGCCCTTAATTCTAATATTTTATAGTTATGTCTGTTTTGTGCCAGTACCTGGTATTTTTATTATGATGGTTCTACCGTATAGATTGAAATCAATTGCAATGATGCCATCAGTACTGTTTTATTTGCACAGGGAGAAAGATGTGATAAACAGAAGCATGGTAGGTCTCACAGAGTGGGTGTTAAGATGTATAAAGATAAAAGAATGTACGTCTTACATTAAAGTGAGTGGAGAAACATAAGCAACGATTCCAAATCATAATTGTGCAATATGCAACCAAAAGCCCAACCCTCACAAGATATTTAAGAGTGGAAATTAAGTATGCAAATATTAAAAAATAAAAGTACTTGCCACGTGAATTGCAGGTATGACTGGCTTGAGGTGAAATGTGATGTCACACAGTACTTCCTGGAAGTAGCAGCATTGGTGAGTCTGTGAGACGGATGGGTGAAAGATAGCACCTGGTCTTTGCCGACCTATGTGTGTTTATTGCAATTTTGTCCATACCAGGAAGTCGTGACTCCTTTCCTCTTTCCATCTTTTATACAGTCTCTGTCCATGTGTCTAATGGACCCATCCACAGTGGGCTGGGACTTCCCACACTATTTAAGCAATCAAGATGATCCCTCACAGACATACCCAAAGACCAAACTTAATCTGCAGATCATCTCTCAGGTGGTCCTGGATATCTGCCTCCTTGGTGTCAGTCAGACAATTAATACTAGCCATCATAATTAGGTAAGTGTAAATTAAAGCCACAATCAGTCTTTACTTCATGCATGTTATAATATTATTTGTAAAAAAAAAAAATCTGGATGTAGTGACTTGTAATTCCAGGAATTCACAGTGGAGCAATGGTGGTATGTGAAATCTTTGGGGAACCAATTATACTGTAAATGGGTTCTAAGCACCCCTTATTGTCAGGAATATATGCCCACTATTGTTTGTGGACAGGGAAAAATAGACACTTGGCAGGAACGCATGTTTTAGCATTAACTATATATATTTACATTATGTTTATATTAACTATAAATAATTTATAGTAAACTATCATCTAAATGCTTCTTACTAAGCCTTTAAATAAGAAAAACTCTTGGCATTCAACCACGATGATGCATCCTGTTGCAATAGAAGATCAGTGATGCAGAGAATCACAACTGGTCAGAGAGCAGAGCACCGGTGACCCTGTAACGCTCAGCCCTAATCAGGTCATCAAAATCTCTTCCTGTACCAAGGCTCGGGAACCTAGTGGAAGAGGGGTGGTAAGAATGCCAAAGACCAAAGGTGGAGAAATGTACTGCGGACCAAGACACTCCAGTCACAACAGGGCTACTGCATCCAAGATCTCAGTGCACTGAGATCTATTTCCACTAGATCTACACAATGGCTGACATTTCATCACTTCCCGATAGATCAATAAGGATCTCAGGAGAAACAACTACACTCTGAGAGACTCTTTGGGGCAGGTGATGGACAAAAGAAGGGGAGTTTCTTTATCTATTGGCTTACCCACTGAAGGGTAGTACCACTTACACTGCCACAGAGGACTGCTCCTGTGCTAGATCAGGGGCCCCCGAGAGTCATGTGGTCCATACATGCCAAAGGACATGAGGAACAAGAATTGGTGAACGAAGAGAAGGGTACACCACAATGGGAGTGGGAGATAAGGGGGAGGGAGGCAAGGACACAAACTCACTCTCTTTACATACGCAAAATTTTTAATAATGGAAAAACAAATTGTATGGTAACACTAAAGCTGACCTTTGGCCTCTGGTGAATATACACAGAAATACAAACATACACATGTGTACCCCACACACACATATGCACCCACCCACATACCAGAATGTATACACGAATGGCAAGTGCTGGTGAGCATATGGAGAAGAGAGAACCTTTGTACACTATTGGAAGATGAGCTAATTAGGATGGCCATTTTGGAAAATGTAGGCGAGCATTTCAGAAACATTAAAAATTAAACTACATTGTATTCTAGCAATCACACTTTGAAATATTTATCTAAAGCAGTTGAAATTGGCATGTCAAAGAGATATATGCCTTCTCATGATCATTTCAAAATTATTCACAAATCAAAATAATATATGTGTGTGTGTGCGTCTCTCTGTGTGTCAGAGAGCACTGTATGTGCCTGTGGAGGCCCAAGGGTGGGTGACTTTGGGAATCACCCTGGATTGTGCTACCTCTTCTTTGTTGTGCTCTGGAGTTTCCCAGACTCTGCCTTCCAGGGCCAGAAGTACAGGCCACCACCATTTCTTCCTGATGTTTTTACATGCAATCCAGGATCCAAACTCAGGACCTTCTGCTTGCTGGGCAAAGGCTTACACCCAGAGCCATCTCTCCAGCCTAAGATATTTTATACACCTATGTATGGTCCAATGGATACACAAAAATACTATTCATATATAATGGAATATTATCCAGCCATTACAAATGAAGAAAATTTTCAATTACAATAACATGAAGGGAACTCGAGAAAATAATACTAAGCAAATTGAGCTACTTAAAAACAAATACAAAATGACTTTATTTATATTCAAAATCTAAAGGAACTAGAACTTGTAGAAATAGAGAAGTGTCACCAATATTTAGGATATATGTGGAGGAATGGGAAAACGGAAGATGAGGAATATTTGAAAATTCCTAGAATAACTTTTTAACATTTTCACCAGGAAACAATAAATTGTTAAACATTATTTAAATGAATATTTCTATGATGTGCACATTGATCAGACACTCACATCGAACCTCACTGGGATGGCTAAACATTATTAAAAACTTGATGCGATTTACAATCACCATGGAAACAAACTTTCAAGTAACTCTGTGAGGAATTTTCTAGATTAGGTTAAATGAGTTGTAAAAATACACTCTAAATGTGAGCTGCACCTCACATTTCCTTGAATGATATCCTGGATTATACAAAAATGAGAAAACTAATGAACCACAGACATTCTTTCATTGATCTCTTGATGACTGTAAGCATAATATGAGCAACTTCCTCAAGCTCCCCTGGCCATGATATCCCCACAATGAACTGTGCCCTCAGACAGTAAGCCAAAATAAACCTTTCCTTTCTGAGGTTGCTTTTGCCAGGTATTTTTGTCACAGCAAGACAAGTGAAAAAATACATTTTTGTTTGTCAGTGAAAAATAAATTTTAAAAGATGATAAGATATCCTTTCATTGATTATAATGCTACTATGACCAAAAAACAAAACAAAACAAAACAAAACAGAAAACAATGAGTATTTATCAGGATGTAGAAAACTGGGATTTTTCCCTGCGCAATGTCCAACACACTATTGACCTCACAAAGTCTAGCATCTGCTAAAGGCACCAAGATCCTTGGAGGCAAGGGATTGGCGGCCACAGCAGTGTTCCTATGCTTAAGGGGAACACAGGAAAGGGTTCAGGGAAATGCCACTGGGTCCTTGTACGTCATCAGAGAGGAGGGCCCAGAGGAGAGTCTGGCATGCACATTAAAGGACTCTCTGGGAATTGGGGCAGGAGGCACTGGGGGATGGGGAGGGAGGGGGGAGGGGGAGCAGGGGGTACGGGGGGAGGAGGAGGGAGGGAGGGAACTGGTGTACCTAATAAGTTTGTATGAGCTGAAATAATAATAAAAAATGTATTAAAAAAAGAAAAGAAAACTGGGATTTTTGTGCACTACTGATAGAGCTGAAAAACGGCACAACCTCTAGAGAAAATAGTGTGGTAGTTCCTCACAAATCTGTCATATGAGCCAGCAATGTCAATTCTCAGCGTATATCCAAAATAAATGAAGACAGTTTCAAAGAGATATTTACCTACTCAACTACATATTAGCACATATTTATAATAGTCAACAAATTTATTTAAACAAATATCTGTGGGTCTGAGGAGAGGGCTTAATAGGCAAAGTACTTTCCACACAAACATGAAGACCTGCATTAGAATCTGCAGAACTTATCTAAAGTCGGTTGCAGTAGCATCCCCTGCTATCCCAGTGTTTCTACAGGTCCACAGGAAGCAGAGCCAGGACATTCCCTAGAACTCATGAGCCAGCCAGCAGAGCACTCAGTACAGCAGTGAACAACAGACTCTCCCTCAATGAGGTTAAGGTGAGGACCAACCAATACCTGAGGTTGTCCTCTGACCTTCAAAAGCATGCCACGGCATGAGCGCATACTCACCCCCCCCCACACACACAATTTCTATGGATAAACAAATGAACAAAATATACTTTATTAGATGAGATAGAAACTGATTTACCAGGAAGACTGATTTAATAGAGAGAGGGAAGGAGGAGAAGGGAGGGTATGTAAAGGGGAAGGAGAGGGGAGAAAAGGGGAGGCGAGGGAAGGGGAAGAGAAGGGAGGAGAGGAGTGATTTACCTTGAATTATTAACTTAGAAAATTATAGAATTACAATTCCGTGTTGAAATATATATTGAAATGTCTAAAGATCTGAACTGTCAAAGTAACAAAGTAGGAGATTTGATGTGTAGTTATAGAAAAAGTCTAAAGCTCTGGATACCTGAAGAACATTTAGTGTAAGTTCCAGTTAGAAAGTTGATTAGGCTTAAGATCAAAGAAGAGACAATATTTTGATAAACTTCTGAAGTATAAAAAATTGACATCCCTGTTAATGGAATTAGGGAAGACAAGTGATTGCTTCCTCATAATTTTTGCTTTATTCATCTTCAATTGATTGGTTTCACAGTCATTCCTCTATTTCTACCCATGGTTTTAGTTAAATATTAAATTACATGTCGGTATGTATTTAACTAATCTGGATATTCTGTATATATGGGCAAACAATACTTCATTTATACATGACTTCTTTCATGTAGCACAATGTTTTGAGGTTCACCCTGTTTGTTAGTGGACATTATTTCACTGTTGAATTTATCACACCTTGGATATACATTTACAAGGTGACAGGTTTTTTTTATATGAAGCTTATCATTTTAAAATTTTCTATATGATACACACTAACCTGACATTATTACATTCCACCATTGAATATGAAAAAATTGTGCATGTAGTTATACAGGGTCAAATATTCAATAAAAATTGATGATTGAACAGCACCATGTTGTACTTTTTATTTTAGCATGCATGTTCATATATCAAACCAGTCAGTTATTCTCAAGACTTATCAGGCAGGAATGACTTTAATTCACTCTAAGTTCCTGGAGTTTTCATCAGTTGCAATGAATGTCAATGCATCCAAGTAAGGTCTTTTTTTTTTTTTTTTTTACTGTTTACTGTATTTGTTCTTTGACAATTTCATACATGCACATAATACATCCTTCATCCTCTTTTATCTGTCTCCCATCCCTGTCAACATCCATATTCCCCGTAAGTCCTTTCCCCATTTTTCTGTCTCTTTGTTTTGGTATGACATACTCTGAGTTTGATGACAGGAGTCTGTGTGTCCAAGAATTTGGAATTATCTATTAGAGTCTACCTGTGAGTACATAATTGAACACAATGCCCCTCCCCCTGAATCCATCAGTCGCTAACAGTTCAAAAGGGAAGGCTCCCATGGGTCGCTCCCCCAAATGAGATATTTTTAAGCATATTGTTTCATTGCTGTAACCCAGAATTCAGATTTATGCCCTACTGCACTTTTTTTCATGTGACTTGTCATTTTGGGGATTTGGGCTTTCAGCATTTCAACATTCAATATTTTAACCTTTGGAAATGTGATTTTCAAGATTAAAAATATTAGGGATATTGATCTTTTAAAATTTACACTTTCAGAATTATGATATTTAAGGACCGTATCACAGTATCTTTTAAGAATAGTTGCACCATCTTTTGACCACTCCAGGTGCAATAAATAGTTCAATGGTCAACCTCACTTCTGTTCATTTTGTATATTGTCACTTGGCTTGTAGCACTTATCACTGCCTGTCTTCATTTTTTTGTGATTACTTTCATGTGTCTTCCTCAAGAAGGGGAATCTCATTACGTCAATAGGAACATGTCATAATTACTACTGTAGCAAGATATCTGAAACTTAATATACTCTTGAATAACTATCAGAACTACAGAATGAATGATGCAAGTCTTTGAAGTCAAGGGAAATCACTTCACACTGCCATTGGCACATTGAACTCAAACAAATCTGGGTTTGAAATCTGGTTTCACCACTGACTTCATGTGAGTTTGAACAAGTGATTTATTGGGGTAATAACTGCATCTGTCTCCTAGGTTTAAACTGAGATAGTGTTAACTTAGAAATTTTTGTTAAAAATAATATTTCTCATGTAGTCTAGAGGGCACAAATAAATAAGCAGCAGTAGTACTGCTGCCATCCTTATTTCGAAGCAAGGCTGAATGAGAGTCCTTCAAATAAGCCTATGTTCTAATCCCAAAGGAACTTTACAGTGCAGTTAGGAAAATTGAGATTGAGGAGCTCAGGAGGTGACTCAGTGGAAAAGGGCTCTTGCTTTGAAAACACTGGGACTGAGTTCAAATTCTAAGCATCAACGTAAAAAGGTGTCAGGGTGCAAATGCCTATAGTTCCAGCACTAGGCAATGGAGATAGGTGGATCGCAAGAGTTTGCAGGCTAAGTCAACTCACCCTAAAGGGTGAGATTCCAGTATGGTGAGAGGCCTTGTCCCAAGGCAATAGGGCAGAGAGAAATTGAGGAAGTCAACTGGTATTGTCCTCTGGCCTTCGTACGTATGTACATGGGGTAAACACTGACATACTCACGTATATTCACCACATACACATATACAACAAAAGTAAACATATTCCACATACAAGAAAGGAAGGAAAGAAGGAAGGAATTAAGCTTAAAATGAAAGCTTATGCTATATTATTTAGATGTAATAATCCAGTATATCAAGGAATACTTACAAAAAGAAAGTAGGAGTCAGAGATGTGAGAATCAAAAAAGAGGTTAGAGTAATGCAGCCTTTCAGCCAAAGAATATGTGTAACATTTAGAAGCTTGAAAATGCTGGAGACTAAATTCTTTCATAGAATTTTCAGAAGGAAAATGGTCCTGTTGAGTCCTTGATTCTAGGCCTTCAAACTTTTGGCATTGCGTTATAAGAAATCTATGTTGTTTTATGCCACTAAAACATCACTATAGTATCAATACACAATTAGCAAAGCCACTTTCAATATTTCTTCCCCAACTGAATTCCATAGAGTTATGACAACAAATTTGAGATTAAAGACTGATCCTTTTTCTACTGCACAGATTCTCAAATAAAGTTGCCAAATAATACCAGGGAATATATTTGATGTAAGTGAACAGACTATTATCCTATTATTACAACAAAAGACTATATACCAGAAAACTATTAAAAAACTACATAACACAGAAACTTGATTTTGAAGTCAAGATTTACAACATTCCCTACATATGTGAAACACCTGGTATGGCTTAAAGCAACTGTACTAGTTACTCTTCTCTGTTGCCATGAAAGAACACCCAAAGTCAAGCAACTTAAGAGATAGAGATTTTATTCAGCTTACAGTTCCAGAAGGGAGATACAGTCTTTCATGGTGGACATGTCACGGCTGGCTGGCAAAAGCTGGAGACAGGCTATGTCACACACATCTGCAAGGCTGAGAGCTGCTAGACTGCATGCTGCAAAAACACACTTCTCTAAGAGGTAGGGTGGGACTAATCCACCTCAAGGCCCACTCCCTGTGACTGCCTTCCTCCATCAAGGCTCCACCTCTCAAAGGTGCCATGACCTTCCCAAACACATGAGACTGTGGGGGACACATTTCAGTCCATGACAGTAACTTTAGTGCCCAAATTATATGCAGACCAATCATATCAGAATGTCTCTGAGTTGAACTTATCCTTATAGCATTAGATCTAAGAAGAACACAATGCTCAATCAAGTTACATCATTCTACAACACAGGAGATGCAATGCAGAGAACCACAATGGGCCAAAGCACAAAGTGAAAAAAATTGTGAAAAGTGCAGCTTGAAACAGGACATTGAAATCACCTCCTCATCTTATGGCTCAGGAACCTTTCAGAAGAGAAAGCAGTAAGAACCTAAGAGCCTGAGAGTTGAGGAGAGAAATACCCCCACACAGAAACCTTCCTTCATATCAGGACTGCCACTACCTAGAACTTAATACAACCATACCTATCTCCACTAAACCAACACAGAGAAGTAAGGCTCTCAAGCAATATGGTTCCATTCTGAGAGTGCAGTGGGTTTAGTACAAATCATGAGGGGGAGAAATTATTAACTCAATGTTTAGCCCAGGGGTGGGTCACCCATGCCCCAGAGGACAGCCAGACACATGGCAATGTAGGTGTCCGATCAGGACTAATAGATCTCACAGCTAGGGGGAATGTGGTGGGAGACAGAATGGGTGGAAAATAGAGTTGTGGATGGGGGCTGAAGAGGTAGATCAGAGGTTAAGCCTCTACCTCACAAGCGGAAGGCCCTGAGTTCAGATCCCAGATCCTACGTAAAATGTCAGATGGGTCCTCTCCTGCCTGGTCACTGTTTTGGCCTCAGATAAACCACAGGGCCCAACCCATATGCACTTTCAAAGGAATGCAGGTGGGCCTGCAGCAGTAACCTCCATCTCCCGCATAACCTTACCCAGCCCCCTCACTGCCTAACCAATCTTAACCTTTGTCCAGGTCCCTCAGCTAACCATGAAAATAACCTCCAAGAAATTAAGAGAGGTTACAGAAACCTCAGGCTGGAGACCAGTCGACCAACCCCATCCAAGTGAGGACCCCAAGAATTTCACCATTCAAGAAAAGAGAATCTTCACACCTAACCCTAAGATAAGTATCCCACTTTCTTTTCTCTTTTAACCACAATTGATAGTCACTGCAGCTTAAGATTTCAATACAGTATAAACAAAACTTCATATACCCAGCTTTTTAGGGTCTTAACCATATACCCTTACATACCTCTGACAATCTATAATCTGCCATATCCACTCAACTATAATACCCAACCAAATTAATCTTCTTAAAGCTATCCCAAACCTTACCTAACAAACCCTGACACTCACTCTTTAACCTCTCAGCTATAACTATACCAAAACCCTATTACTCCCCCCCCTTAATCAGACATGGGCTTACACAGTCCTTGAGCACTATAGTAACGTTACCCACAAAACAGCACCAAGCAACCCTAGACTGATCCCATTCATACCCAGGCAAGCAGTTGGCAACAAGTGTCCAAGTGTGGTAATTCTATGGGACTCAAAAGAGTCAGAGATACATACCAAAGAAAGAAACCTGAAACCAAACACAAGCCACCAAACACCATAACCAAACACCATAAATCCACAAAATACATTAAAAAAAAAAAAACAGCACAAAAAATCCTACAAAAAACGTTGATCCCACAATGGTAGATTCCAACCAAAATAAATTCTTGGATATTAGCCAAGAAATCAATAAATAGCCAAGATAATGATTTTTCAAGCTTGATTATTAATATGACCAAAGTAATGAAAGAGAAAGTCTGAAAACAGTTAAATTACCCCACAAGCAAGTGTACACAGGAAAATAACAGGTACCTGGATGAGATGAAAAAGGCAGTTGTAAAAACAAAACTAAGTATAGAGTAGTTGAAAAAATCTCATGTGAAGATTAAACCTGAAATTCAAAACAAGCTAAGCACAATCCAAAACTCAACAGAACTAATGAAACAGAAAACAGAATATCAAAACTAGAAAACAAGATAGCAGATCAAAATGCCAACCCAGGTTGCATACCCTTCAAAACTATCAGTCATGACTGAAAGTGAAATAAAAATTTTCAACCATGAGAATAAACTGAAGGCCTACATGACCACCAAACGAGGCCTACAGAAGATGCTAGAAAACGTACTCAAGTGTGAAGAAAAAGACAAACATACCAAGATAATAGAAGGAAAAAATAATACCAATATAACTACTAAGCAAAGAAACATATATATAAAAACCACAAAACTCAGAAATGACAGAAATCAAAACACATTTCTCAGTCATAACCATAACTCTCTAATCAAGTGGCATAAGCGAAAAACATGGATTAAAAATCACAATCCATTAATCTGCTGCCTTCGGGAAGACACATCAACCCGAGACAGGCACAAATTCAGAGCAAAAAGCTGGTCAAAGGTGCTCCAAGGAACAAGAAGGAATAGCAATTTGAATATTTGATAAAATGACTCCAAACCAAAACCAATCAAAAGAAATACAGAAGGATACTACATATTAGTCAAAGGAACAATCTATCAAGAAGACTGCACGATTCTGAATATATATTCACCCAATACAGGCTCACCCACATTCATTAAACAAATACTACAACAGCTAAAACAATAAATCAACCTAAGCACAATAATAGCAGGGGATTTCAACACCCCATTCTCACCAATGGACAGGTCAACAGGCCAAAAATTGAACAGAGACACACTGGAGCTGAATCAAATCATAATCCAAATGGACCCGACTAACCTCTACTGAACCTTCCAACCTAACACCACCAAATATACATTCTTTTAAGTAGCCCATGGAACTTTTTCCAAAATACATGAAAATTGGCCCACGTACTAGGCTACAAAGCAAGCCTCCCCATATAGAGGAAAGTTGAAATTATATCCTATACTTTATCTGACCATCAAAGAATAAAGTTAAACATCCACAAAAAGGCAAATGACAGAAAATGCACACATTTTTGGAAATTAAACACAATGATACTGAATGAGGAATGGATTCAGACAGAAATCAAAATGGAAATTAAAAAATTCCAAAAAGTGAATGATAACGAAAACACAATATATCAAAATCTGGGACATGAAGAAGGCTGTCCTAAGAGGAAAGTTTATAACACTCAATGCTTACATTTAAAAAAAAATGGAAACATCACAAGCACATAACTTAACAGTGCAGCATAAAGCTTTAGAGAAAGAACAATCCGATCCCAAAAGTAGCACATGAACAGAGAATAGTCAAATCAGAGAAGAAATATCCAAAATTGAGATAAAGAAAATGATACAAAGAACCAAAGAGTTAGCTCCTTGAAAACATCAACAAGATTGATAAACCTTTAGTCAAATTAACCAAAACCAAAAGAGAGAAAACTCAAATCAATCAAATTAGAGATGAAAATGGAGTTATTACAACTGATCCTAAGGAAATTCAGAGAATCATAAAATCATACTTCAAAAACTTACATCTCATAAAATTTTACAATCAGAAAGAAATGGATGAATTTCTAAGTACACACAACTTACCAAAATTGAATCACGATGAAGTGAATTATTTAAATAGTCCTATATGAAGTGACAAAGTTAAAGAAGTAATTCCCACCAAAAAAATCCAGATTCAATGCAGAATTCTAGCAAAGTATGGAACACTTCCAAACTCTTTCTGTGAAGCTAATATTACGTTGATCCCAAAAATCATATAAAGATACAAAAAATAAAATTATAGGCCAATCTCAGTGATAAACATAGATGCAAAAATCCTCAACAAAATTTTAGAAAACTAAATTCAGAAACACATCAAAAAGGATCAAGTAGGATTTATTTCAGACACACAAAATTGGTTCAACATACACAAATCAACAAATGCAATTCATCATATAAATAAATGCAGGACCAAAATGACATGACTCTCTCAATAGATGTGAAAAAAGCTTTTGAGAAAATCCAACATCCACTTATGACCAAAGTCTTGGAGACAATAGGAATGGAAGGAACTTTTATCAGCATAATTAAGGCCATATATAGCAAGCCTCTAACAAGAATCATTCAAAATAAAGAAAAACTTGAAGCAGTCCCACTTCCATCAGGAATTCAGACAAGGCTGTCCACTCTCACCACTTCTGTTCAATACTATATTTGAATTCTTAGCTAGAGCCATAAAACAATAGAAGAAAATAAAAGGGATACAAATAGGAAAAGAAGAAATCAAGATATCCCTATTTATAGATGACATGATTCTATACCTAAGAAACCCCCAAAACTCCACCAGGAAATTCATGGAATTAATAAAGAAGTTCAGTAAAGTGGCAGACAACATAATTAATGTTCAAAAACTCAATAACTTTTTTATACACTAAGGATGAAAATAGTGAGAAAGTTCTAAGAGAAACAATCCCATTTACCATAGCTCCTAAAAATTTGAAATACCTTGGTATAACATACAAGGATGGGAGAGACCTATACAATGAAAATTGTAAAACTCTAAAGAAAGAAATCTCAGAAGACACCAGAAGATGGAAAGACTTCCCATGCTCCTGGATCGGTAAAATTAACATCATAAAAATAGCCATCCTATTGAAAACAATATACAGATTCAATGCAATATCAATCAAAATTACAAGGCAATTCTTCATAGAAATTGAAAAAACAATCTCAAAATTCATATGAAAGCACAAATGCCCTGATAGCAAAAACAATCCTGAGTAATAAAAACTCTGCTGAATGTTATCACCATACCAGATCATAATCTATACTACAAATCCATAGTAATAAACATAGTATGGTACTGGCTCCAAAATAGACACATAGATCAATGGATAATAATTGAAGATTCAGACATTAGCTCATATACCTACACTCAACTGATTTTTGACAAAGGTACCTAAAAACATTGAAAAAAGAAAAGCATTTTCAATAAATGGTGTTGGCAAAACTGGATATCTACATGCAGAAGATTGAAACTGGACCCTTATTTATCATCCTGCACAAATATCAACTCCAAATTAGATCAAGGATCTTAATATTTCACCAGAGACCATAAAACCCCTAAAAGGAGGAATAGGGAATTCCCTCATACTAATTGGCCTAGGCCAACATTTTCTAAGGAGGACTTCAATTGCACAGAAAATAGGACCAAAACTCAACAAATGAAATTAAAGAGCTTTTGTTCAGTAATTGATATTTTTAACCAAGCAAAAGGACAATCCACAGAATGGGAGAAAATCTTCACTAACATATCTCTGATAGATGACTAATATCAAGAATACACAAAGAACTAAAAAAAAAATAAATACCAAGGAGGTAATGGACCAGCTAGAAAATGAGTCTTGGAACTCAAAGGATTTTTTTCCAGGAATAAATTAAAATGTCTAACAAATACTGTAAAAAATACTTCATCTCCTTAGCCACTAGGGAAATACAAATTAAAACTACCAGAGATATCATCTCATCCCAAACAAAATGACTAAAATCCAAAACACATACAACAAATGCTGGAGAGGATGCAAGGAGAAGGGAACCCTCATGCATTGCTGGTGGGAATGCAAACTTGTACAATTGCTCTGGAGATCAGTATGGCAGGTCCTAAAATATTTAAAAATTGAAATGCCATATGATCGAGCTACAGCATTTCTGGAAATATTCCCAAAGAAATCTTCATGTTACTATAGAGACATGTGTACATCCATGTTCAGTGCAGCTCTATTCACAATAGCAAAGTCATGGAATCAGCCTGAATGCCCAACAGTGAACAAATGGAAAAAGAAAATATGATACATATACACATTGAACACTGTTTAACTATTAGGAAAATGAATTAATGAAATTTATTGGTAAATGGATGGAGTTGGAAGAAGTTACACTGAGTGAATTATTCCAGACACAGAAAGACAGATATTGTATGCTCTCCCTTATAAGTGAAACCTGGTACTAAGCTTTGAAGTAATATACTCAAGGGGAATTTTCTATAATATTCACTATAACTTCAAAGGAACATATCTTGGGGGGTAGGGGAAAGAAAATCCCAAGAGAATGGAGACAATGGGACACAGGTAAATAGATAAATAAGGCCACTATGGAAGAAAAGCCCCTAAGAGAAGGTAAGGATGATAGATGTTAATAAGGAGGAAGGGAGAGGAAAAAAGGCAAGTGGCCCAGAGGAAAAAGAGAGACCAAGGGCCTAACCTAGTAGTGAATGCTGTAAGCCACTATAACTCCAGCAAGAAACATTTATGGGAGTAACAGAGGTATGTAAAACCCATGGTAAAGCAATTACTCTGTGAATTGGTTTTAATCCCCTTAATAGCAGGAAAATCATGACTTATACTGTAAATCTATCCAAGTAACAGTAGAAGGGGAATAAATGAATAGGGGCAGATATTCTAGTGTTAACTATAGAAGATTGATAATAAAACACCATCTAAACACTCCTTTTTTTTTTTTTTTCTTGGCTGGAGCGGGGTTTCGCTCCATGTATATGAATGACCAGAGCAGGGAATCCACACCGGTGGGGCAAATGCTTGTGAGGAACATCCGGAGTGAGGAAGGACGGCTAGCGGGGTCTGCTGGGGGGTGGGAGGGATCCCTGAGGAGGGACCCTGGGCCTCGGGTTCCAGAGAACCACATGCCCTTCCCCCTTCTGGAGCCTTCCCTGGGGCTGTGCTCGATGGCCCCGCGGGTCGTGACATGACAGGAAAGTACAGGGGACTTATTCAGGAAGCCACGTTGGGAGGGTCTGCGCATCTAGCTGCTGGACCACCCGCCAGGCTCAGGCGTGGAAACCCCCAAGATTGCCGGGAGTCTCCAGTGAGGGGCCCTACTTCCGGTCCTGCTCGCGGTCTGCCACAAAATTCAGCAGGTCAATGGCGGTGACGACCCGGAACAGCCATTGCTGTGGTATCGGATCTGCTCGTGGACCACCAGGGCGAAGCGGTCCGTCTCCAGTGGAGAGCATATGCCCGCGTGTCTGCCAGGCGCATCGCTTTGAACTGCTTGCAGAGGACTTTGCAGACTTGGTCAATGGGCTGCACCTTCCCAGCAAGCAGGGACGACAGCATGTTTCCAAGCGTCACCACCCCCAGGATGGCCCCAGACTCGTCGACCACGGGCGCCTGGTCGAAGCCCTTCTCCCGGAGGATGGCAGCACGGCGAGGGGAGCCGATAGGCTCAGCTCCTGGAGCGCAGGTGCCACCCCCAAGGTCTCTTCGCGGACAGGTCGTCCTCCTTCAGGAAGTCCTTCTGCAGCATGCACTTGTCGCTCAGGAACTTGGACATGTAGTTCCGCACCTGGACATGTAGTTCCGCACCGAATCAGGCAGGATGACCACGCAGCGCTGCCCTCTGCAGCTCCTGGCAGCCTTCAGGCCACAGCTACGGCGCCGCCCGAGCTGCCACCGCATAGCGGCCCCTCTTGGGCGACGCATGCGCCGAAGGCGAAGGACTCCGTGTCGTTGCTCTCGGACCATTTATCCACCACCGTCCTGTCCAGCACCGTGGGGATGAAGTCGTAGCCAATTCCTTCCACCTCGTAGGCCGTTTTGTTTGGTCTGGTTCAGCTACTCAGGCTCGGCGAGGATGGACCTTCGGGGTCCACCCCGATGATTCTGCAGCCACGATACTTCTCCTTCAGCTTCCGGGCGATGCCTGTGATGGTGCCACCTGTGCCTGCTGGGCCACCAGCATGTCCAGCCTCCCGTCACACTGCTGCAGGATCTCCTCCGCCATGTCGTCCTAGTGCACCAGGGGGTTGCTGGCATTGCGGTATTGACCCAGAATGTAAGAGTTGGGGATCTCGTTCTTCAGCCTCCCGGCCACCCCCACGTGGGACTCGGGGGAGTCGAACCTGGCGTTGGTGGGTGTCCTCACGATCTGCGCCCCCAGGGCTCGCAGCACATCCAGCTTCTCTCTGCTCATCTGCTCCGGCATCTCGATGATGCAGCGATAACCCTTCACACGGGCTCGATGACTGCGTCCCCAGGCTTCGGGGTGCCGGCTCGCTCCGCATCCTCGACCATGCGCAGACTGATCCGGTCCTTCACGCTCCATCCCGCGTTGAAGAGCTCACACTTGGCCAACAGCTCGCACTTGAGGCCCGAGTTCTTCCCAACATTGTTGGGTCTGATCATGGGGGTTTCCAATTTTTCTCAACATATCTGGCAAGATTTTTGGAGGTTTCTCCGGGCTGGTGTGGTAATGGGGAGAGTCGGCAACAGGCCTGCCCGGCTGCCAGGTGCACCTGCTGGGCATGTCTGGCCGGATCCACTGGCGCTGCTTGTCGCCGGAAGACTCCTTCTCCAAAGGTCCTTTCCCCAAGAGCGTCCCCAAGTGGCGGGAGCACTCCACAGAGCCATCTTCAACTTGAGGAATCTCCAAAGGCATGTTGGGATGTGGACGCGGACGCGCGCTGGGGGTCGGGCTGGGCGGGAGCAGCTCCGAGAGCCGAGAGACAGGACCGAGGCGAGGGCGGATGAAACATTCCTTTTTTTAACCCTTAGATAAGAAAAGCTCTCAGAGCTTTATCAAATTGCACCTTATTACAAGGAAGACCAGTGAGGCAGAAAAAGGCATTAGGCCACTACAGAATGTCAGTGAACCTGAAATACACAGCCGTAATCAGCACATCAAAATCTTATCCCACACCAAGGCTCAGGGAACCTCACAGAAGAGGGGAAGTTTAAGAACCTAAAGGTGGAATGAGGTACCCCTGACCAAAACACTCCAGCCAAAACAGGGCAGCTGTACCCAGAAGGTCACTGCAATATGAGAACTTCTACCACAAAATCTACACTACACAAAGACTTACTCATCAACATTTCGCCAAGGACTCAGGATCTCAGAACAAACAGCTGCCATGACAGAGAATCTCAGGGACAGGCTCTGAGTAAGGGAAGAGAAACCTCCCTACTTACAACTTTACCCACCGAAAACCACATAAAGTTCAACAGAAATCTGACTCTTTTACCAGCACAGGCACCCCAATGGGAGTCCTGTGATACCCACAAGCAAAAGGACAGGAGGGGAGAGGAAGGGACAGAGCAGATGTATGTGTAAAGGGAGGCTAGGGTGAGGCTAGAGAAGGATTTGTGATGAGGAGGGTGAGAGAGGAGAGAAGTGGGAGGGGGAATCAGAGCAAAGATACAAACACAGTTTGTAAGTAATAAATTAATTTTTAAAAAAGGTCAGGCAGGAATGACAAGGACTTCTACTACTGGCCCCTGAAGACAGAGCCTGGGAAACTCCAGAGGAAAGCAAAGAGGAGGTAGGACAATCCAGGGTAATTTCCAAAGTCACCCTTCGGCCTCCACAGGCATACACTGTGTCCTCTGCTACACACAGACACACAAACACAGAGACACACACACAACAAAAAAGGAAAGGATAGTGGGAAGGAGAAAGGGGCAGCAGGGGATAAAAGCCAAAATCGTATATGATAACTTAAAAATGAATTAAAAAATAAATAAGATCAGGAGGAATGTTTTTTCCTCTTTGTTTCAAATTAAAAGTACACACACACAGACACACAGACACACACACAGAGAGAGAGAGAGAGAGAGAGAGAGAATATCTCTGAGTTGAAATTTAGTTTTCACCATTTTGAAACCATTTTCATGGTGTTTCCAAAGAGCATGAGGGATTAGGAACCATTGCTATAACATATTTTTTGCAGAATCTGCCAAATTCCTACAGAAACATTCGCTTAATGAAAGTCATATCAAAAACCACCATCTTTAGCCACCCAAACCTAGAACTTCCTGAAGTTTCAATCGCTGGCCAGAAAAAAAATGAGGAAACTCTTCCAGTCAAAATATGTTTCTCCACTCGTCCTTTCTTTCCCTCAAGTTTTACATATTCTAATAAATCAAGCACAATCTTTCATGTATAATAGGCCCTTCATTAATATTTTTAAATGATTTTGCAATGTTTAATTCCATTTTGGTCCTTTCTAGAAACTCTGGAAATTACCAACTCATTTCTATCACCAATAATCCTTAACTGTCTTTGTAGGAAATACAATGTACCTCTGAAAAGGGAGGGGCAAAGGCCAATGGCAGAAGTGTCACATAATAGAGACTGTTGTTAATTTTTGTAAGTCACTGTGAATAAAATCATTTTTTAACTCAGCTCAGCAGGTATCACATATTTAATATTTACAAGGTGCTGTGGGTCACTGTAACAGATACACAAATACTTCTGGCCCTCTCAAGAAACTTTTTGTCTAATAAGGGGTGATGAAACAAATGTATAATTTCAATAGCAAGACAAAGAAAAATTGGATAAGCATCATTTAAGAGGAGTATAACACATGACAACAGAATCAAAAAAAGGATGAGAAACGTTCCTTTAAAATTAGTAGGGCTACAGGTTGGAGAGATGGCTCAGGGGTTAAGACACTGCCTGGAGCAGAAGGACCCAGTCAGACACCTGGTCCCATGTAAAAAATGTCAATCAGAAATTGTGGTGGCCTGTACTTCCAGCCCTAGAGGGTAGAGCCTAGGAAATCCCAGAGCAAAGCAAAAAGGAGGTAGAACCAATGCAGGATGACTTCCAAAGTCACGTTTGGCCCTCCACAGGGACACATAGTACCCTCTGACATACACACACATACGCAAGCAAAAATAAAAGTAAATAAAAATAAAATTAGTAGGGCTTGACTGTCTGCAAGAGGAGATATTGATAGATTATTAATCACAACTCTCATTGTTACTTTATTAAACCTGTTAGTATACTGGCTCATATAATCCTCTCATACCCTCAGTGAGTTAGATTATTAATCATCTCCTTTTCTTTAGAAATGTAGATACCAATATCTGAAGATATGCGCAACTCTCTTAAAGTCATACACAGAAAGTAAAGGAACAAGTAAAATAACCTATGTCTGTCTGTCTTACTTCAGGGCCTTTGATCTTAAGCGCTACAATCACACTTTCCTGAACTTCTAACTGACCATATATCTACATGTATCATCAGCCTCTTAAACCCCTCCCTGCTTCAAGACTAAATCACGACATAATTTTGTCAGTGAAATTACAGATCTCTCCATCACATACACCACATGTCTTCCTAGTAACTCTCATTTATGGATCTCTATGGACGTCAGTCTTCAGTAGTTAAAAGTACACTAGCATGTGCAAGGAGACACCATTCATGGATAACAAAACATGTGAGTTCTAGAAAGAGAAAACCCAAATAGAGAGAGAAAACACAAATGAACAAAATTAGAAATGGAAATAGAGCTATCACAACTGATAAACAAGAAATTCAGAGGATTATAAGGTCATATTTCAAAAACTTATACTCCATGAAATTGGGTAACACAAAAGAAATGGATGAATTCCTGAGTAAGCACAAATTTCCTAAATTGAATCAGGAAGTTTTAAACTATTTAAATAGTCCTAAAACAAATGAGGAAATCAATGAAGTAATCTCGAATCTTCCAACCAAAAAAGGTCCTGGACCAGATGGATTCAGCACAGAGTTCTTCCAGACATTTAAAGAGATAATAACACCAATACTCCTTAAAGAGTTCCATAAATTAGCTAAGGAAGGAACACTTCCAAATTCTTTCTGTGAGGCTAATATCATACTAATCCCAAAACCTAATAAAGATACACTTAAAAAAGAAAATTATAGGCCAATTTCTTTGATGAACATAGATGCAAAGATTCTCAACAAAGTCTTAGCAAATCAGATTCAAAAACATATCAAAGAGATCATTCATGGGGATCAAGTAGGCTTTATCCCAAGCACACAAGGTTGGTTCAACATAGGCAAACCAATAAATGTAATCCACTATATAAACCAATCCAAAATCCAAGACCACATGATACTCTCCACAGATGCAGAAAAAGCTTTTGACAAGATCCAACATCCTTTTAGGATGAAAACCCTAGAGACCAGTTGGAATGGAAGGAACTTGTTATCAACATAATAAAAGCTGTATACAACAAGCTAACAAAGATTATATTAAGTGGAGAAAAACTTGAAGCATTCCCGCTTCAATCAGAAACTAGACAAGGCTGTCCACTCTCACCACTTCTATTCAATGTTGTTCTTGAAGTCATAGCTGGAGCAATAAGACAAGAAAGGAAGATGAAAGGGATCCAAATTGGCAAAGAAGAAGTCAAATTATCTCTATTGCAGATTCCATGATCGTACACCTGAGAGATCCTAAAAACTCCACCAGGAAACTCCTGGAACTAATACAGAAGTTCAGCAGAGTGTCAGGTTACAAAATAAACGTGCAAAAATCAGTGGCCTTCCTATGCACCAAAGATTGAAAAAGTGAAAAGGTCCTAAGAGGAACAATCTCATTTATTATAGCCCCTAAAAATTGAAATACCTTGGTATAAATCTAACAAAGAAGTGAGAAACCTTTATAATGAAACCTTGAAAACCCTAAAGAAAGAAATTACAGAAGACACCCGAAGGTGGAAAGACCTCCCATGCTCCTGGATCGGCAGAAAATCATAAAAATGACCATCCTACCAAAAGCAATATATAGATTCAACGCTATACTAATCAAAATCCCCAAGCAATTCTTTGAAGAAGTTGACCAAGCAATCTTAAAATTCATATGGAAGCACAAAAGGCCCAGGATAGCAAAAACAATCCTGAGTAACAAAAACAATGCTGGAGGTATCACCATACCAAACCTTAATCTATACTATAAATCCATAGTAATAAAAACAGCCTGGTACTGGCTCCAAAATAGACATGTAGATCAATGGATAAGGTTTGAAGACCCAGAAATAAGCCCACACAATTATAGACATTTGATCTTTGAAAAAGGGGGCCAATAAACTCAATGGAAAAAGAACAGCATCTTCAACAAATGGTGCTGGCAAAACTGGATATCCACATGCAGAAGATTAAAACTGGACCCATACTTGTCACCACACACAAAAAGTAATTCCAGATGGATCAAGGACCTCAATATTAGGCCAGAGACTATAAAAACCCTAGTTGAAAGGGTAGGGAATGCCCTCAAGTTGATTGGGGTAGGCCAACATTCCCTAAACAGAAACTCAATAGCACAGTCAGTAGAACCAAACTCAATAATTGGGATCTTATGAAATTAAAGAGCTTCTGTATAGCTGAAGAGATTGTAAATCGATCAAAAATAGAGCTCTATTATACAGAGTACACAAAGAACTTAAAAAGCTAAACACCAAGAGATAAATGGCCCATTTTTAATTTGGAACTCAAAAGAAACCTTTCCAGGGACGAAATTGAAATGTCCAACAAATAACTTAAAAAATGATCCACATCCTTAGCCATCAGGGAAATGTGAATCAAAACTTCCCTGAGATATCATCTCACCCCGGTCAGGATGGCAAAAATCCACAATACAAACAACAACAAATGCTGGAGAGGATGTGACAAGAAGGGAACTCTCCTACATTGCTGGTGGGAATGTAGGCTTATACAATCAAGTCTGGCAATTTCTAAAACAGTTAAAGACTGAAATGCCATATGACCATGCTATACCACCTCTGGGAATAATTCCCCATAATGCAGAAATTCACTACAGTGGTATGAGCACAACCATGTTCATTGCAGCACTATTTACAATAACAAAGTCATGGAATCAACCCAAATGCCCAACAGTTGATGAATGGATAATGAAAATGTGGTACATTTATACAAAGGAATACTACTCAGCCATCGAAAAAGATGGATTAATGAAATTTGCCAGGGCATGGATGAAATTAGAAAAAATTCTATTGAATTAAGTATCCCAGATATATAAAGTTAGACACTGTATATATTCCTTAATAGGTGGAACCTAGTTGCAAACCCATTTAATGACATATTCAAAGGTAAATCTCTGTAATACCTACTGTAATCACAAAGATTATAAACAGAAGGGAAGGGGAAGGATCCCCCCCCCCAAAAAAAGGAGATAGTAAGTAGCTCACCCTTCAGTAGAGAAAATAGGTCACCATCAAGTATTGCATGTAAGTAGTGAGACATCTAGTGAAGCTCACTCTCACTTCACTCACTCTCACTTCCCTTCCTGGTCATTTGGGACTGAAGAGGTTTGATATCACCAATCACAGAGCATATAGGGACTGGCAGATAGATGGTAACCATCCCACAAACGGTGTGTCCCACTTCTATTTTTCCATCTACCTTTGAATCTCCTCTTATATTAAGATTTTCATTTGAACAGTCTTTTATCTTTGGTTAGGAGGTGACCTTCCATACCAATCAGGATGAGGCCAAGGGCAGCACAGGAAAAGCAAAACTGAAAACAACAACAAACCATAATTCAGAACACCAAAGACCCTACATTAATCACCAAGAACCAGGCCAGCCTAATCTCTCCCCAAAGCTCGGGGAAATTTGCAGAAGAGGGGGCGGTAAGATTTTAAGAGCCTAAAGATGGGGAGGAGGAACGATATGCAAGATACTCCACACAAGTTAGGGCCGAAGTAATCATAATAGAACTTTGCATGACCTGCGCAATGACCGACATATCATTGACCCCCCAAAGTCTAGCATGGATCACAGACACTAGGATCCTTAGAGGCAAGGGATTAACAGCAAGGGATTAATGTTCCTATACTAAAGGGGAACACAAGAAAGAGCTCTAGGCAATGATAGAGTCCTTATACCTTATTAGAGCAGAGAACCCAGAGGGAAGTTTGACATGCACACTAAAGGATGCTCCAGGGATGGGGGGAGGGGCACTGGGAGAAAGGAAGGGTGGGAGAAAAGGAAAAAGGGGAAGGGAGCAAGGGGATCCAGGGAGGAGTAGAGGGAGGGAGGGGACCGGGGTACCTATTAAGTTTGTGTAAGTGGAAAAAAAAGATTATAATTGTTCTCCCAAATCACTTATATATTCAAAGAGTATTGGATGGAACCAATAATTAGCACTCACATCCTATTTTAGTGTTTTTCTGCACATCAATTTATAACTAACATCAGCATTAGCACTTCTATAGATGTATAACTTTTTTCTGTGGGGCAATTTCCTGAAATTCATATTCTTCCTGTTTGTTTATCTGAGGATTTGATCTGGCTTTGGAAGCTTTAGTAATTCACTACCTAGGCCTCTTGACTACTGAATCATAAAAAGTAGATCAAATTATTACTTATTTATGCATATTTTGTATTGATAAACTTACAAGAAGGCTCTTTTGATGAAGAAATTTCTGGTAGGCATCTTGGCTATATTAGCAGTAGAAGGAAGTATTTTGAAAGGCATGATACAGCTTTAAAACCCAAGCTCAGATCCCAATTTGATCCTCTTACTCTCAAGTAAAATGTCAGTTGCTAGCAATTATGTAAATGAGCATGAATGGGAAGACTGAAATTGAGTATGTAAGTAAATATACAGATGGGAAACATGGGTAGACTGCAGGTGCTGTAGGTTTACAAAATTCAATCTTCACTCAGCTTCATAGTGCTTCTTCCTTCCTCCAAAGCTTCCTCGGACTCACAGGATTTGTATAGAAGGCATCCTTAAGTGAATGATCCATTCACAATACTTTATTAAATCAATCCTTATTTCTAACTGCTCACCTATGCAGAGTCTGTGGCACATCCAAATTAGTGTAGACAGAGGTTGCACAGTTACCAAAAATACAAACAAGCCTCTATTAAGTGGCTAAACATGTATTAGCCACCCAGAATGTGGTGCTAAAACAGACAAGATATTTTTCTTGTCCTCACAGAACTTGAAATCTAGCAAACTGTTTTTTTTCTTTTTTTTTATTTCTTCCACTCATACAAAGTTGATGAGTACCCCATTCCCCTCCCTTCCTCCACCCCTCCCTGGACCCTCTTGCTCCCTTCCCCCTTTTCCCCTTCCTTTCCCCCCTCCATCCCTTTCTCCCACTGCCCTCTCCCACCCCCGCCCCCCCCATTCTGGAGCATTCTTTAGTGTGCATGTCAAACTTCCCTCTGGGTCCTCCTTAGCAAACTGATTTTTGACTACATCTTGTTTTCACATACACAGACACACACAAATGCCCCTCTTCTACTCATGTACTTGACAAAACTTTCATCTTCAAAGCTTATCTCAAGCCATTAAAATGTAAGTGAAGTATTTTCCTCAATCAGCTTGTCTTCTATCACCTACACTGCTGCATCGACATCTGTTTCTTCATCATGAAAATTCTCTACTGCCTGGTGTAACTATTTCCTTATGGGACTCACCCACTCAATTGGAACATAAATATCTTCACAGGACATACTGAGTCATAATCAACCTTACCCCAGTGCCTGGCATGGTGTCTGGCATGTAGTAAATGCAACAGATGGTACTATTGCTGCTGCTGCTGCCATTGCTGATTAAGATAATATGCAGCAAGTGGGGGGGTAGTATTTATAGTGATAATAATTTTCTTGAGTTTTCATCCTTATGTTTGTCACTTCTTAACTATTTCATCTGGGCAATACTCACACAATTTTCAGGAACAAGGGAAATGTTGTCTTCAACTAAGTTGTTACTGTTTTAGAGTAGAGTCCATGGTTTAATATTTAAAACTATAAAATACAAGTATGACTTAAGTGAATGGATACATCAATCACAGAGATATTAACAGGAAAGACTTGAGCCACTTTATCCCACTAGATGATCAGCACAATTGACTTTCAATATACTTTCATTTGATTCTCACATATTCATCTTGTGTTATAAAGTCTATGGACATATGAGTTTTAAGTTAAAGTAATTAGCATCAAATCAGCACTACATAAAAGCCAGCTTCCTCTCGCATTCATTTCATGGACAAGTACTTAGTACCCACAATGTGTTATGTATCATTTTAGACTCTGGGAAAAACAACATGGAACAATAAAAAACAAAAGTCAGAGGTAAACATGCTAGGGGAATGTTCAGATGGAGTGGAAGGAGGAGGAGGGAACTATGAACAAAATTCATTGAAGGCATGTGTGAGATTGTTAAAGAATAAAAAATATTATTAAAAAATAACAGCCAAGACCCCATTAAAGAAGTAGTCATGGGGGGGAGAGAGAATAAATAAAATGAATATTTAGCAATTAGATAGCATTATTATGAGCCAAATGAAAGTATGCAAGGAAGACTAAGAATGTCACAAGTGTTGGTGGATAATTTTGGATGCACTAGCAAAGAAAGGCTTCTCTGAGATGGCATCTGAACAGAGATCTTAATTAGGAGAGATAACAGACCATGTAAATATCTGGAAGAAGCAGAAGATGTATAAAACAGGAAAAATGGAAATACAAGTCTTGAGGCAGAAGTGTTCAATGTGACTAAGAAGCAGCAAGACAGTATGTGCTTTATACTTTGGGCTGTAAGTATTTACCAATCCCTAACTCACTAATAATCTTCACATTGTATATGGATGTTCTATATGTTTATATATACCCAATATTTATGAGTTAAATTGTGTCCTTTCAAAGGATATTCTGAAATCCTGGTGTCTGTGAATTAGATAATCAATAGGTTTTTGAGAATTATATAACAACAGAAACATGATTGACCTGGATTAAAAGGAACAGAGACTAGAAAAAAATGAAAAAAAAAAAAAAGATTTCAAGGGCAAAGTAGTGGCTACAGAGACTGTTCCACAAATATAATTTCCTTAAGCAAAGAAGGCAGAACCACCAGCTGAGAGGGTAAACTTACCATAAATCACACCATAAATGATTACTCTTGGGACATGATATCCAATAGAATGCTTCCGATTTTCTTAGGATTTCAGTTCTTTTCCTCTTCCCAGCTAAAGGATTTTGGAGTGAGAATGCATATATTGTCTGCACTCCCCTACTTTATTTTGGAAGTTCTTAATTGTTCTAGTTATTTCAAGGCTACAGATGGAAAATAATTTTGCTTCAGAATAGACCAACCATGATGAAACAGGATTTCTGAGTTGCTTCTATCTAGAAGACATTTAAGACTTAGAATTGCCTCTTCCTGCGAGCGGCCCGAGTTGACCTGTGAAAATGGTTCACTATTCTCTTGACCCAGAGAACCCTACAAAATTATGCAAATCAAGAGGTTCAAATCTACGTATTCACTTGTTAAGAATATATATACAACGGAGTACTACTCAGCTATCAAAAAGGATGAATTACTGGAATTTGCCGGGAAATGGATATCATTAGAAACAATTATATTAAGTGAAGTATCCCAAACCCAGAAAATTAAGTGCCGTATGTACTCCCTAATAGGTGGCTCCTAGTACCAAACCCACCCAGCCCACCTTGAGACACTCATAGGTAAATCTATGTATTATCTACAGTAATTACAAGGATTATGAACAGGAGGGATGGGATTGGAGGGCCACACCTGAAACAAGGGGAGAAGTGACCATGTTACAGTAGAGAAAATAGGCCTCCATCAAGGACTGCAAGTAAGTAATGTGACACCTGGTTAACTTCACAGACGTTCGTTCCTGATCATTTACAACTAAGGGGGTAATGATTTCAACAGAAGGGGAGGGCATATAGACTGGCAGATAAAAAGTAACCATTTTGCAAATGGATGATAGACCCCTCCCTCACTGAGGTTTCCTACTTTTATTACATCTACCCTTGAATGTACTCTTATAATAAGACTCCAGTTTAACATCTTTTTTGTCTCTGGCCAGGGGGTGACATACAGTGCCCAGCAGGATGGAGTGAAGGGCATTGCAGGAGCAGCAAAACTGCAAAAGAAAATCAACAAACCACAATCCAGAACTTCAGAGACTATATCAACCACCTAGAACTAGGCCAGACTAATCTCTCCCCATCCTGAAGCTCAGGGAAATTTGCGGAAGAGGGGGCGGTAAGAGTGTAAGAGCAAAAGGATGGGAGGAGCAATGATTTGCAAGATTCTCCACACTAGTTAGGGCCGAAGCAATCATAATTGGACTTTGCATGCCCTGTGCAATGTCCAACACACTATTGACCTCACAAAGTCTAGCATCTGCTAAAGGCACCAAGATCCTTGGAGGCAAGGGATTGGCAGCCACAGTACTGTTCCTATGCTTAAGGGGAACACGGGAAAGGGTTCAGGGAAATGCCACTGGGTCCTTGTACATCATCGGAGAGGAGGGCCCAGAGGAGAGTCAGGCATGCACAAGAAAGGACTCTCTGGGAATTGGGGCGGAAGGCACTGGGGGATGGGGAGGGAGGGGTGAGGCGAGGGGGAGCAGGGGATTTGGGGGGAGGAGAAGGGAGGGAGGGAACTGGTGTACCTATTAAGTTTGTATGAGCTGAAATAATAATAAAAATGTATTAAATTAAAAAAAAGAAAAATTCTCAATAAATAATGTTTCTCAAAAAAAAAAAAGTAGTGAGCACATGTTCAGTAATAAATAATCATTGAATTTCAAAAAAAAAAAAGAATACCCGTGAAACTGCCCAGGCCATCAAGGGCATGCATATCCGAAAAGCCACCAAATATCTGAAAGATGTCACTTTAAAGAAACAATGTGTGTCATTACAGTGGTATAATGGTGGAGTTGGTAGGTGTGCCCAGGCTAAACAGTGGGGCTGGTCGGCGGCGCAAAAAGAGTGCTGAGTTTTTGCTGCACATGCTTTAAAATGCAGAGAGTAACGCTGAACTTAAGGTAAACAAGGCACCAAAGATGCACCGCAGAACTTACAGAGCTCATGGTCGAATTAACCCATACATGAGCTCCCCCTGCCACATTGAGATGATCCTCACAGAAAAGGAGCCAGAAGATGAGGTTGCACAGAAGAAAAAGATATCCCAGAAGAAACTGAAGAAACAAAAATTTATGGCCCAGGAATAAATTCAACATAAAATAAATCCAAAATGAAGCAAAAAAAAAAAGACTTAGAACTGATGCCAGACTGTGTTTAGAGCTTTGGGAATATTAGTATAGGATGAATCTGATTTGCCCATAGAAAGGGAATGAATTTCGGAAACCCAGGAGACAAACTTTCTTAGCTTGAATGGCATTCGTCCCTCAAAATCATGTCATAAGTCTTTTGATATTTTGAGTTCAGTACTTTACCAAGAAATGTCTTTGCAGATAAAATCCAGAGGATGTCTTCAGGGTGGACCCTAATTCCACCCTTAGTTGTGTCCTTGTTGAGAACAGAAGAGTGTGAAGAGTGAGAGACTACACACTAGAAACATTCCCACAAATAATATTCATGTGAAGCATGAACTGCCACAAGATAAAGAACATGTGGGGCTGTGTGACAAGCTGAAAAGAACAGAAAGAATGTTACTCTAAAGATTCTGATGAGGGGGCTGGAGAGGTGGCTCAGGGGTTAAGCCTCTGCCTTGCAGGCAGAAGGTCCTGAGTTCGGATCCTAGACCCCCATGTATAGATGCTGGGCGGAAGCGGGGGCAGCCTGCGTTTTTGGTCCTGGTAGGGCAGAGCCTGTGAATCCCAGGGCAGAGTAAACAAGGAGGAGGTGGAGGCGTCCATGGTGGTTCCCGAATTCACCCCTGATTCTACACACACACACACACACCACACACACACACACACACACACACACACACACACACAATTGAATAAATAATTAAAAAAATAAAGATTCTGATGAGATCCTGGCTGTTATCTTTCTACTCTCCGGAATTAGGAGAGAATACATTTATGACACTTAAATTACTCACTCTGTAACTATTAAGGATTTTCTCCAGTTCTTCTGACTTTATCTGTATTGTAAACAGAGACATAGTTAGTTTGTATACAGAAAATTTGAGCAGTCCTGACAGTATAGCAGAGATGAGAGCTTATGTATAATTTCAACAGCAAACTAGAAGGCTAAACTTGGAAGAGGTATGAATGGAGCTTGAAGTAGTATTTGTAGTGCTTTTTTTCACAGCATCAGGAAACTAATACACCAAGTATCCAATTTTGTGATATATTTTTAAGAGTCATGTATATGTGTGTCCATATACATTTGTGCATAATTTATTTAATCAGAAACATGGAAATGGTTGTAAAATCTACCAAGAAGCTACAGGTACTGAAATGGCTCAGCAAGCAAAGGCGCTGTCTGAAGTCCCCAAAACACATATAAAGCTGGAAAGACAGAAGTGACTCTTTAGAGTTACCCCCTGCTTCCACTTATATGTTGTGCATGTACATATGCTTTCTCTCTCTCTCGCTCTCTCTCCAAAACACATACACACCCCACATACAGTAGGAATAAAACTTTAAAGTAATTATTTAATGAGAATTTACAAACTATATAGATGATTCTGCAAAACTTTACTCATTTTTCATTCATTAATTCAACAAATATTTATTTATACATTCAGGTCTCCTGCTATTATGATCTTATTTCCATTCAATGTAAGGCAGTAAGAAATTAAATGACTAGATAACAGGAAAGTGCTTACAAAGGACGACTGAGGCATTTGAATCTGCCATCTTCCTTGCTCAGTGATTAAAAGCAGCATGATTAATTACTTAAAGAAAAGGACTCTAGTATTTAGAATGACACTCTGATCCCAGGTGTTATCTGTGTAAGTGCTTAAAATATTTAGTTTACGTCACTGATTCTATGTTTACTAATTCATGAATGGACTAAACAATATTTCCTAGGGTGCACTGAATAGATTCAACAAAGCAATATTTGCACAGGAGAAACAGAATACAGGGCATTCAGAAGATTGTTATGCTCAGCCCCTTAAATACTGAAGAAGACACTGTTTTGCCTGATTACTTTTTTCTACTGGATGAATATACAATTTTGGGAGAGCAGAGGATTGTCTTGGCATCAGGGAGGGAAATCAAAGTTGAGAGTCTCAAGGTTAAAGCTACCCAGTTATGTACATGCTATTCCCTGACTGAGTTAAAACAGGACAAATTTAACACACTGTCTCAAATACACTTTAAAAAAACAATATAGCCAGAGGAAAGTGAAGAAAGTGAAAGGCATCTTTAGGCATTGTAAACGTGGTTATGTGAAGAGCGCAGCTGAGGAGGAAGGAATCAACGGGGCAAATTTCAATGATGCTTAAGAGTCTTCTGCTTCTTCTCAACTGTCAGAGCCCCAAGCCAGCAAACATCTCAAGCACAAAGCTAGAGGCACCCCGAGTTAAAGGGTCTGACAAGAAATACATGCAAAGATATATATTCAGAAATTCTTGAGTTCACTATTTCATCTGACCAGTAAATTAACCACTGTGCCAGGAAATGAGGATCCTAACCCCATTCAGGACAAGCATGCTACAGGTCCAGAAATGTGATTCCTTTTTAAAATTTTTAACCTCTCCCTCTTCAATTGCTATGAATCTTATTTCCAAGTATCTGAATGAGCTTTACTCTTTTGTGCCAATAAAAACAATGTATAGGAGTACAATATGTTTTCTTACATGTTACTTAAACTTTTCATGCGGTAATCATCAGTCATTTTCAATAAAATTGATTGAAAACTACTCACAAGGGAACTTTAAAACAAATACAATAATAAGTTTATAAACCAAGTTTTGCTCAGGTCAGACACAAGAAGGGTCCAAGGTAAAGTAAAAAAATGTGGGGTGGGATTGCTTCAAGAATTAATTACATACTTTGCTCAAGTGTGAACTGTACAGCAAGTAACTCTGTGACCTTAACAGATATTTAATGCATTTAAGTGTTGGTTACGTCACCTGCAAAATAGACTGTGATGAACTTTGAACTTGTGTAGGTCTTACTGTATAATATGTGATCCATCCAGCAGTATCTGTATCACTCTTGGTCATTAGAAAGGAAAAGTTCCCTTAGGTTCTACCTTGGATGTTATCATTCAATTTGTATTATAAACAGAAGCCCTCACTCACTCACTTAAGTGAACTAAAGGAAAGATGAAGGAATATATATTGCATCACAAATTAGAAGGTCAAATTTGGAGGCATATTGACTAGAGTTTCAGAGACAGGAAAATACCTTCTTGAGATTAGAAAACAAGTACTTATTATACACCTGATCCAAGTATGTTTTAAGGGGGAAGGAGTAGAGAATATATGCATGTCATCGCCATTCACTGAATATTACATGCTATGTACTTAACTTAGTCTGTTTCTTGTTCCTATAACAGTAACATTACGATATTTGATATTAATTGATATCTTCACAGAATCTAGAATTATGGACGAAACAAGTTTGTGAGCATATCTGTGAGGCATAATCTAGATTAGGTTAATTAAAATGGGAAGAAGACCCACCCTAAATATGCGCAGTCATTCCATGGCTGAGATCCTGAACTGAATAAAAGGGTGAAAGTAAGCTAAGCACAAAAATCCATCACTCTCTGTTTTTTTTAAATATCATTTGGTTTTATTTTGTGATCATTGAGTTTATTCAGGGTGTTTATGTGACTATGGGCTTAGAATATAAGTCCTGTTAGTAATTTATCTGCAAGGATAGATAGGTCATCAAAGGAGCATCACTGCAGTTCTGCCTTCAAGAACGAAATGGGAACCCTTTACTTATGACCAAGAGTGGTACTCGTGTCAGGCTTCACACCCTTGTTGTGTTTTGGGTTCAGGGAAATGCCACTGGGTCCTTGTAAGTCATCAGAGAGGAGGACCCAGAGGAGAGTCAGGCATTCAAGGACTCTCTGGGGATTGGGGGGGAGGCACTGGGGGATGGAGAGGGAGGAGTGAGGGGAGGAAAGGGGAGCAGGGGGTTTGGGGGAGGAAAAGGGAGGGAGGGAAGTGGTGTACCTGTTAAGTTTGTATGAGCAGAAATAATAATAAAAATGTTAAAAAAAAAAAGGCAGAGTTGTGCTATGCTACTCAGGCTGGTCTAGAACTTATGGGTTCAGATAACTTATGGGCCCTAATTCAGCATCCTGAAAAGCTGAAACTCCAGACATGTGCCGCTGTTCCCAGAACAATTTTGCAAAGATGGAAGTTTTTCTGGAAATGATGGCTATGGTGGTTGTACAGCATTAAAAATGTTATTCACGTTATTCACATCACTAAAGAATTTGCTTAAAAATGGTTAAGATAATTGGGCTGGGAATATAACTCAGTTGTGCAAGTGTTTGTCTAATATGCACAACACTTTGAGTTCAGTACCTAGCACCACATAAAACCAGGTGTAATGGCCCATATCTATGATTTCAGCACTTAGGAAGTTGAGACAGGAGGATTAACTCCATAGCAAATTTGAGGCCAGATTGGGCTACATAAGCTTCTCTCTGAACAAATGCTCAATCTCCATGAGTTCACTGCTGGTATGGCATCTCAAAGAAGAAACAAATTTAACCTTATTTCTAACACAAATGTACTGCCTCGTTCATCCAGGTGAAGTAGTAAGAACTGTATTTTTTTAAATTTATTATTATTATTATTTATTCAACTGTGTGCATGTGCGTGTGTATGTGCACGCGCGTGTGTCTGTGTGCGTGTGTGTGTGTGTGTGTGTGTGTGTAGAACCACGGACGAATTCGCGAACCACCATGGACGCCTCCACCTCCTTCTGCCCCGGGATTCACAGGCTCCGCCCTACCAGGGCCGGAAACGCAGGCCCCCCCCCCGCTTCCGCCTGGCGTCCATACGTGGGATCTGGGATCCGAACTCAGGACCTTCCGCCTGCAAGGCGGAGGCTTAACCCCTGAGCCACCTCTCCAGCCCAAGAACTGTATTTTTTAAGGTATAACTTGAAGAGACACTCAGGAATGGATGGTTGATAGTCTCTAGCAAGTCACCTCACGCGGGCCTTAGCGGGGAGGGCAACCGCTGTCCGCTGGCCGCCTGGGTCTTGGGGGCGGGCTCTTCACGGACGGGGCTTCCCCAGCAGGGACGGGGGGGGGGGGGGGGAGGGCGGGGCGGGGCGGCGAGGGGCCGGGGCGGGGGAGGGGAAAGGGGTTTGGGAAGGAGGGGGAGAGGGGAATAAAAGGGGGACCCAAGCCCAGAGAGGGAGAAAAGGGGGGAGGGGGAGAAGCAGAAGGGATATTCTCTGTTTTCTAACTGGGGATGTGTTGTAACCAGCTCCCCTCAAATACCTGCTGCCATAACTCCATTTCATGATGGACAGTACTTCTCTTAGTTTCTTTTCCTATTGCTGTAATAAAACACACTGATAAAAACAACTTAAGGGAGAAAAGTTATATTTGGTTTACAGTTCCAGGTTATAATCCATCATAGCAGGCAAGTCATCAGCAGGAACTTGAGGAGTGGCCACATGAAGCCAACAGTCAAGAGCAGAAAGCAATGGATTCATACATGAATGTTCATCTTACTTCTTTTTATTCTTTCCAAGACACCCTCCAACCAAGGAAATCCAGGGAATGGTGCCATCGACAATAGGCAGGTTTTCCTACCTCAATTAACCTGATAAAGACTATTCCTTACAAGCATGCTCTAAGGACCTTTCTCCAGATGGTTCAGTATTGTTTCAAGCTAACATCACAACACTTTCATTCAATCTGTGAGTAAAAATAAACCTTTTCTCCCTGAAGTTATTTTTATCAAGATACTTTAGCCCAGAAAAAGGAAATGTAACCAGTATAAACACAGATTGGGTAACCTATAAATATAATAAATTTATTCATAAATGTAGATGCTGCAAAGTCCAAAATCAAGAAGCTAGCGTATAGTGAGGGTTTTCTTGTTGCTGCCTCAAATAAAAAGACAGAAAGAGAAAGAGATAAAAGAAGAAACAAGAGAAAGCTGAGGAAGCCAAATTCACTTTCATAAAATTGTTCAGATTGCAAGCATTTTGAGTGAAATTCCTCTTTCTAGGAAGGTGCATTGTTGGGGTTGGGGTTTTCCACATTTCATCTTGAAGAACATAGATTCTGTGTCACCAAACAAAGATCAGCTTGACAAGTTACTTATAAACAGTTACTTGATAAGCTACTTATGAAAAAAGTAAACAGGGGCTGGAAAGATAGCTCAGGGGTTAAGACTGTCTCCAAGCAAAAGGTCCTGAGTTCCACATTATAAAAAACAAACAAACAAAATGCCAGGTGGAGGCATGAACTTCTGGCCTTGGTGACTGGAGCCTGGGAAATCCCAGAGTGAAGCAAAAAGGAGGTAGAAGCAATCCAGGATGATTCCTGAAGTCACCCTTGGTCGTGCACAGGAACACATTGTGCCCTCTGACACACACACACACACACACACACACACTCGCACGCACGCACGCACGCACGTGCATGCACACATTTTTTAAAAAAGCAAACAATGGGCTGGAGATGTGGCTCAGGGATTAATACTCTTTCTCACAAGCAGAACTTCCTGAGTTCGGATCCCAGGTTTCAAGTAAAAAAAATGCCAGGCAGAAACAGTGGCTGCCTGAACTTCTGGTCCTGGTGGGCGGAGCCTGGGAAATCCCAGAATGAAGCAAGAAGGAAGTGGAAGCAATCCGAAATGATTCCCAAAGTCACCCTTGGTCCTCCACAGGGACACACAGTGCTCTCTAGTACACACGCACAAAATAAATAAATAAATAAAATATTCAAAAAAAAAAAAGAACAGTTTAACTAAAAAAGCAAACAAAACAGGTATGATGATACACACCTGCAATTTTAGCACTTGATAGGCTGAAGCAAGAGTACTCTGAATTTAAAGCAGTATGAGCTTCATACCAAGACCTAATTTCAGACAGACAGAGAGAGAGAGAGAGAGAGAGAGAGAGAGACAGAGAGAGAGAAGGAAGGAAGGAAGGAAGGAAGGAAGGAAGGAAGGAAGGAAGGAAGGAAGGAAGGAAAGAAGGAAAGAAGGAAAGAAGGAAAGAAGGAAAGAAGGAAAGAAGGAAAACTTATCTCTAGTATAGAGTGATAGAGTGTCAGTAAAGACATTATAAAGTGAGTGAAGCTAGCAATATTAAAAGCGAACATCAGTCTGAAAATGGCGGCAGCTTGTACTTTACTTCTGGAAGGTGCGTCTGGGGAACTCCAGAGCAAAGAGAAGGTAGCACAATCCAAGGTGAATCTGCAAGTCACCCTTGGGCCTCTATAGGCACATACAGTGCCCTGTGATACACACACACACACACACACACACACACACACACACACACAAATATATTAAAAGTGTCCACTGAAAAGCACAAAGTTTGGGAAGCTCCTGAGTCAAGACAACCTACAAAAGAGTAACCAAGCATATCACCATCACTTCTTAATTCTTCCAGCACAAGGAGTAACTGTTTACGCACTTGGTAAGATTTTGGGAATGATAAAAAATATCTTCTGGGGAAAAGGTTCCTAATGCTGCGTCTATAAAATAAAGGTGCTACCTTACTACTGTATGACTGATTCTTCCTGCCACCAATAATGCACTTTAATGAAACACTATTTCCTGAACATGCTATCAACTCTAATGCCTCCTTTCTTTTACATGTACCTTTTTATCTGTAGGACAATGTCTTCTCTTAATTTATGTATCTTTAAAATTCCCTTTTTACTCTCAGACTCTGGAATTACTTCCTTTAGCAAGTCTTCTTTTAACTCTATATTCCCAAACTGAGAGGCTCATCTTACCTGCTCATATTAATGATTTGTTCACAAGGCAATACTTCCTTCCTTATGTCAACAATTTTGTCTAATCCTCACTGTCCTCATCTGAGAGATGGGTAGAATACTATTGTAAATTAAATTGAAAAGTATGCAAAGGGTTTATAATTATCTCCAGCATATCATAAAAGATCAAGAAATGTCAGAAATTAACTCCAGTCTATGTATCTTCCAGTTGATGAACAGACGAAGATTAAAGTCTTGTAGTTTTGTGTTCCCAGGTTGTAGCAAATAGATGACTGCAAATGGATTCTCATGTTTGTTGAAAGAATGTGGGAATGAGATAAAGAACCAAACTTTCTTCACTCCAGATAAAGAACCAAACTTTCTTCACTCCTTTTTAAATTGCCTTCCATGTATGAGTGGAGATGGTTAACATATATGATCAGGTTTAATTAAATCAAAGATATGACAGAAATGCACTCAGAACCAATTTCAATCATGCCACTGGCCAGAAGAAATGCTCCCAACTCATAGAACTGCTGGTACAACTCTCCACGATTCCTTTCACAAATACAAAAAAAAAAAAAACCTATAAAAGGTTAAATGTTAAGATGAAAGCTCTCTACAGTGAAAACTGCAAAAATTGTCAAAGGAAATTTAAGAGGACATGTGCAAAAGCGAAAAGACATTCAAATCGAAAGGATCAATGTCTAAAATATCTATACTACCCAAAGTAAACTACATATTCAATGCTACTCCTATCAAAACATCAATGATGCTCTTGCCACAAATAAGAAAAAAATTATAAATTTTCCATATAAACAAAACCCCTGAATACTCAAAGCTATCTTTTAAACAAAGAACCAACCAAGCGTCATCACACTGCACAGCTTCATGATGGACTATAAAGTTGAAATAATCTGCTTAAAAGCAGATAGAGAACAGTGGTTTATATTTGCATAAAATAAAGCTTAGTGCTCATTTTGTCAGCATATACACTAAAATTGGGGCGATATAGAGAAGATTAGCTTTGCCCCTGTACAAGAATGAAATGCAAATTCATGAAATGTTTCAAAACTAGAAGAAAAAATAAAGCCTAAAAGTAAATCCCAACATTTACAGCCAATTAATTTTCAGTAGATGTTCTATAAACTTGGTTTGGAGAATGACTGTCTTCCCATAATGATACTAGGAAAATCAAATAATTACAACAGAACAAGAAATAGACTATCCATCTCTCGTTGGTTACAAATATCAACTAAAAGTTATTAAAGATTTAAATATAAGAACCAAAATCTATAGGGGAAAACATAGAGAAACACCCCAAGACATTAGAATGGGCAAATTTTTTGAGAAAAAAAAAAAGGAGAAATAGGAAGCAAATCAAAATAGACAAATACAATCAAATTAAGCTAAAAAGCATCTATATGTCAAAGAGCACACTAAAGAGACAAGTGAGAATAGAGAAAATGTTTTTAAGTTTTGAATTTGATAAGTTAATATCTAGAACTAAAAAAATCTCAATAGCAAAACAAAACTACAAATAAGCTGGTTAAAAATTGGAAATTTTTGAAAGAAAAAATTTCAAAAGAAGGCATACAAATGGACATCCACGAGAAAATTTTCACAGTATTACTAATTATTGAGAAAAATCAACTTAAACCCATATTGAGATATCACCTCTCCCAGTAAGAATGACTATTACCAAAAAGATTAATGGTAAGTGCTAGCAAGAGGGTGGAAATAGGAACCTTTCTACATGGTTAGTGAAATCTAAATAAGAACAGTCATTAGGGAGAACAGTATGGAGGTTCTTAAAAAGAATTTTAAAAAATGGCCAAGCAACAATATTACTGGAAATTCAAAGGAATTAAGTCAACATTCCAAAAAGACTCCTGCATGTTCACTGTAGTATTCATAATAGCTAAGAAAGGAAAATAACTTAAGTGTCTACTCACTGATGAATGGATAAAGCAAATGTGACATACATACCCATGAAGTGGATTTTTATTCAGCCATTAAAAAGAATGAAATTCTGCCATGGAGGGGAACATGGGTCATGTTAAATGAAATAAGCCAGGCGCATAAAGGCAAATACTGCATGGGCTTCACGCATATGTGGACTCTCTTAAAAGAGTTGATATTAAAGTTGAGCATACAATGTTGGTTACCAGATTTTTGGAAGAATGAGGAAGAAGGAATACAACTTAGCCACTGGGTCCTTGTACGTCATCGGAGAGGAGGGCCCAGAGGAAAATCAGTCATACACAAGAAAGGACTCTCTGGGAATTGGGGTGGGAGGCACTGGGGGATGGGGAGGGAGAGGGGTGGGGAGGGGGAGCAGGGGGTACGGGGGGAGGAGGAGGGAGGGAGGGAACTGGTGTACCTAATAAGTTTGTATGAGCTGAAATAAAAAAAAATAGAAAAAAAAATGAAAAATATTTGAAGAGGCACATCTATTCTTCCTTAAGTAATTATACATTAAGTAATGAATAAATGTATTGAAACAACACTTGATGCCCATAAATACATGAAATTTTTGTTTTTACAAATCGGTTAAAGACAAATTTAAACTAAAAATAGATTTAAATTAGAAAATAAATTGTAGTCTTCACTAGGACAAAGTATAGACAGCTCCAGCATCAAGATAAGGCTTATCTTAGCACTAACTTAGTAACAGCACTCTTATAAGCACAGTAATTTTCCTGGAATACTATAGAGAAAAAAATAATTTTTCTTCTTCTCCAGCAGCAGCTGCCTTTGCCTCATATATATTACTACTACAGGAAAGAATTCTAACTCACTCATCTAATTCTGCTCCAACCTCCTCCATTTACATTATATCAATATTATGTTCACCTTTTTTTTTTTACATGATTCTCTTATTCCTGTCCAGAACACCCTTCACTATGGTTATCCAAGTCCTATCTATGTTTCAAAAAATGTCAAAGCTTCACACAGACAATGATATATGAATTAGGTGCCATGATATGTTAGGAGTTTGCCTGTTGCAGTTCGCCAGCATGGTTGCTGATAAAGGACCATTGAACTGCCTAAGGGAACAAGGGGTTTATTTCCTTAAGACAGTTCTCATTCCAGCTTGAAGGGAGAGCACGCACCAACACCAGGGCCGAGGGAACTGGCCAACATCTCTACGTAAGGGCCGAGAGAGGGACGATCCTTACTTGCCAGACCAGCATGTCTGGCCAAATGTAGAAAAGAATACGGACTCTCTCAACCAACTCTCTGTGATTTATTCCAGAGTCTAGTCCCACCCACCATGGGCTGGGCCTTCCCCATCAGCTAGATAATCTCTTGCAGGTCTGCTCTGGGCCTAACTCAACTACTAATTCTCCACAAATGTGCCCAGAGCTCAAACCCTCAACCGTCAAGTTGATACCTGTGCCTAACCATATTGCCAAAACGACAGAGTGATTGCAAAGGTGGAGATGGGACAATAAATGCTAAGGGAGAGATGCTTTCTTTTTATTCTTTGCAATGTTGAGCATGGAACCTGGGGCTCTGAAAATGCCAGGCAAGCAGTTTAACATGGAGATAGACTCCCAGCACAGGAAGGACATATCTGATAAATAGAATAGTACAGACAAAGCAACAGGGTTTGTGAAAAAACATGGTACGTGCAAGCAATATTGATGAGTTTAACATAACTTCTGTAATGAGAAAAAGTTAGAGGCTATACACATACAGTCAGGTTGTAGACAAATCCTAGTGCTGGTCTAAAAGTCATGGACTCGGTACTGTGTTAGGGCATCTTTGAAAAGTTCTGCATGTTGAACAGGGAAGGTCAGAAATATATCTTGGACATATAACCTACTATACAGAATCTATATTAATGGTTCCATGATAAAGCATCACACGCTATTAGTTTGAGCAACAGAAATTCATTACTTCACAGTTCTGTAGATGAAAGTCTGAAATCAAGTCCTGAAGTCAGGAAGTTGGTTTCTGATGAGGGGGACTAATTGTAGTCCTCTCACCTTGGCTTCAGGCAGCTGTCTTCACCTTGTGTATCTTCAAATATCTCCTGTGTCCAAATTTGTCATTTTACAAGGTTACTAGTCACATTGAATTAGATCTTGTAATCTCATGACCTCATTTTAAATTTATTAATATTATAATAAAAACTTCACTTTCAAATACACATTCTAATGTACTAAGAGTTTGGGGTACAAAGTTCACCCCATAATAAAAGATATAGAGACTTCAGGCAGAAGACCAATAGAGGAGATATTTTAATAGGCCACGTCAGAAACAATGAAACTTTAAGCAAACCCCAATATACAGAGATAGAAAGGATAGAAAGACTCAAGAAACAATTTGGAAAGAGAAGGAAAAGAAGACTTGTAACGGACTCTGTTTTTATAGCTTTGTTTATGAGGTCACTGTCCATCAGAGAATATAAAGAAAACTAGAAGGCTTGATTATAAATAACAGGTTTTAGACATCTAAGTGCAAGGTATTGCAATGCTTCGGACTCAGAAGAAACAGCCCTCAGCAAATAAACGGCAGCAGGAACTCTTAAACTGATGAGATAATTCAAAGGTAAGGGTTATAGAATGGCAAGAGAAGAAATTGAAAAGAGTAGTCAGAGATGTAAGTAGGAATCTAAGAAAGAATATTGTCATAAAAGAGAAGGAAGGGAGTATTCAGGAAAATACTATCTACGACCTTGAATGTAGCAGATAACTAAATAGATATATCACTAAAGATACAGAACTGGACAGGGCAGGCCTTTCAGTAAGTTTGGCAAGAACCACTTCGATAATGAGTTAAATTGAAAGTTCAGCAAAGTGGAATGTCAATTTTCCTCTTATCAAAGAAAGATAAAGACTAGAGGAAAAAGGTTAATAACTTTAGGCACTATAACAAAACCGCCAATGTGGAGGCTTTGTACACTGTTTCTGATGTCATCTCTGCCATTTACAAGATTGGCAGGTTGTCTGATTTCTCTGCACCCCAATTTCTTTAAGTGTGCAACAGTAAAAATAGTAACACCTCAAGATTATGGTGAGCAGTAAATGAATCAATACATATAACATTCTTAACAGAGTCTCTGGTACATAGTAATATTGTAGGTGGAGACAGATGGGTGAGGAAACAAAAGATGGAAAATGAAAAAAGACAGAATATCAATACGTGGAATTTGTCATAAGCTACAGAAAAGAACAGATCTCTTCCAGTGACTAGCTATGGGATCATCGGGATTTACTTTGCTGTGTCTCAATTTCCTCACCTGTAAAAATGGAAGTAATAATAGGAATCATCAAAGAAAGTAATAAAGATTAAATGATGCACAAAAACAAAAAATGTTCAAGTGAAATGTGGCAGAAATGAAATGATGCATGAACTACAAAGCATGAATGGAAGTGGACATTCGGACAAGGGATAGATATGGGAATACGCATATTTTTTCCTGCCTTACACATAAAAGACATAATAGATTCTGTTACTGATAGGAGTGTGGTATTTCCTTCAGGTTTGTTGAGTATGGGGTAAACATTTGAGGAACCCCTAAGGGAATGAGCCACCTGGAGGACTTATTAAAATCCACATTGCTAGGAACTAGACCCAAGAGTTTCTTAACTAGTTCACCTAAAAGGCATTCTAAAAGGTTTTAAGTAAGGCAAATGCTTCAAGTCTGTTATATGATAATCTAGATCTAAGATAATAATTTCCAGTCTTCATTGCACAACACAATCACCTGGAGAGCTACTACAAACTTACTTTTTGAGCTGGTAAGATGGATCAGGGGGCAAAGGTGCTTGAGTACAAGCCTAGCAATGTGATTCCCAGAATACACATAAAGGTGAAGGAGAGAATCAATGGATTTCCCATAGTTGTCCCCCGGCCTCCCCACAGCACAGTAGCAGACACACACTAATAGTGATCATCATGATAGAGAACGAAGGATGATTTCAAAGAAAATTTCCTTTTTCTATGTTGTTCCTCAAGTAACTTAATCTAAATTTTTGAGTATGAACAAAGGCTCATATTTTAAAAAACATTCCCAAGTGATTCCAGAATGTGTTTAAGGATGAAAATTATCTGGGGAGAGGTCTCCTATCTATCTTATTGGCGAAGAAGAACTGCAATGATAAGGGAAAATTCAAGGCAAAAAAAAAAAAACAGGGGAATTTTCAATGTATAGAATGGAGAAGCTAAAAACTTTTATTTTGTGTGACTAGTTCTTTTTTGTCACATTTCACCTTCAGATGTTGCTCCTTTTAAATCTCTCTTTTAACTAATTTTCTTCTGACTCTTCTTTCTTTCTGAGTTCCCCAAGGTTAATGAGATGTCAAAACTTGCAGCTTCCAATGAAAGAACTTGGGATGAAACATAGTGACTAACTTGAAAGAACTTGGGTGTTCTAAAAGCACTAAAGCTGAAAAAGTTTTTCAAGCAAGTAACTCCTAATCTCATGATAAAAATATTACAAAATATTGTGTTTTCTTAAAGTTAAGAATCTTCATAGTATAATAAACTTACAATGATAGGTTTCTTAAAGTGTATCATTGACTTTTGTATTTAAAGTACTTTTAAATACTTTCAAATATTAGCATGAACATTTGGGCAAAAGTTGAACAAGATTTTCTAAAAGGATTACTGTATACAAAACACAAGATAATCCATCTCAATTTTGTTAAGTGAGCAATTCATACTCAATCCCCTAAATTGAGCAGAATTTTAAGTGAACAAATTGATTATTTTCTCCAAGAAATGCCTTCCTATTTCATCTCATATCTCTTGCCATATGAGCCTATAAAATGTAGCCTTCTCAACTCTCTGACCTCATGTTTTGCCACTGTCCAATGATATTAGCCCCACCTCCCTCCCTCCAAAAATCTTGCTGTCTTAGTTTTTCAAGTGCTGGGATTACAGGTGTGGCCCACCATACCTATAAATAGTGGGCTTCCTGTTATTTCTGGAACATTAAGCCTTTACCTCTGTGTAAAACACCTTTCTCTCAAGTATTTTCATGGTTGACTTTCCAGCTTCATTAAAATATATTGTTAAGTAGCATATCAAAGAGGAGTTCTTTGACTACTCTATATTAAATAGCTTTCATCATCATACCCTATCTTCTAATTTATCTCCACTCATCAGCTGTCTCAAAGGACAGACATTAACTGTCTATCCCCACAGACATCTTGCATTGTCTCCAAGAGGGGACAATAGTATGGAGTGGATTCTCAGCGGGTATTTGCTCAATGAATAAAAGACCACTATATAATTTTGTATTATATTTTTCTGTTAGTTTCCTACCTTTGAGGTCTAAATAAGAAGTGGGATAGGATCTCAACCAAAGGAAATATATAGACAAGCTAACCCAGCTATTCTGGTGTAGGAAAAGATGGCCTAATCCACCCAGTATATGCATTCCATCCATATGGCAAATGGGGGGGGGGAGTGTGAAACTACTGCTGTTAAGTTACAGAGAGAGAGAGATTATGTTTTGTTTTTTAAAATAAATCTTTCATGAAACTCTTTTGCCTTGTCATAGATGAAATGTTCCACGATCCTAGGAAGCAGAATGAGGCCATGTGCTACGAGGAAACCACTCCACACCTTCAGAGAAGGATTCCTATTGCTTGCCTTGAGAATATGTTAGTAGCTTTGTAAATTTTCATTATCCTAGAATGATGATAACCATGTTTCAGCAACAACATCACAGCTAAGATCTTCCTGGTTCCCATATCTGCAACTAGAAGTTCTTCCAAAGAAAACCTAACTAAAATGAACACAGAGAAATGATCAAATGTTTAAATACAAACACAGCAGGCACTCCAGTGTTACTGGAATATCAAATGCAGGACGCTTACTGTGGATTCAACACACAGTTCCCTCTCCACCCCTGTGTGTGGATTCAACACACAGTTTCCTCTCCACCCGTGTGTGACATGCACAAGTCGCTTTTGATTCCATGACAAGACTACACCTTCACTGTCAAAAGCAACTAAAAGTATTCCAGCTCAATGTATCTTTTACTTTATTTTTAGGGGCCCATAGGAAAAACTTTAATTCTCCTATATTTTATCTTATTGGCAGTTTCATAGACTGTTGTATATGATGTATACAATGTGAATACATTCACTCACCATTACTCTTTCCCACTCCCTGTCACTCTCACCAACCCCCTTTTCCCTCTCAACCAGTCCCCCTGATGTGTGTGTGTGTGTGTAGTGTGAATCCAGCCAACTCAATATAACCACCTGAAATAAGGTTGTTGTAAGGTTTACTGAAGAGAAACTGTACTTTGTGTAAATGTTGTCCAAGAACCTGTAATAGATATATTCCCTTGATGAGAATTGGCATTGGGGATGAAATAAAACCCAGCATATTAAAGCAAGGAGTAGCTCTATACTCTACACTCAATGCTAGAGACAGATGAGCTGATAAAGCAGACCAGTGAGAACTGTGTTATTCCATCACCAAACAGAAACTTTCATAGTGAGACACTAGCCTTAAAACCTCAAGCAAGTTCTCAGGTCTTTGTGCAGGTATCATCAAGCTCCACCCACAGTTCTGACACCCTCCCTAAGCTGAAGTGAAAGGAAGAAAAATATGTAAGAGATGTCCATGAAAGCCCTTTCTAATGAACCTCTGCCACACTTAACAGACTTAACTTCCCAACACACTGTACGTAATGGATCATGGGTACAGAAATGAACAGATCATCCAAGGTGTCCTTAAACTTTCCTATTAGAGCATTGTGCCCTATCTTCTTTGCATGCCATTTTGACTTGATTTCCTATTTTCCAGCTCCCAGTCACTAGGCTTTGAGTATATGCATTTCTAGCACTGAAGGCAAGAAAAGAATGAACTGGGAAGCTATATACATTAGAGGTGCTTGGCAACTATTCGAATCAAAACATTCTTCTCTATGTCCTGGGAAGAAATCTTGGTCACCAATCAGTTAAGAAACGAAACGAGTCTTGCAACAACGTTCTGCATGGCCTTGAGAATTGACAAGAACCATCCAGAAACATAATATGCAATGCAATTTACATTCAATAAATACTTGTAGAGTGAATGAATGTGTTTATCTACATTGTCGTGGTGCCTCTCAAGAAATGGAAACTGTCCCCTTCAGCTAAAAGTGCAGTGTCAGTTGATGTGTGGTTAACTATTGTACACCTTGGCATCATGTCCATCGTGTACTTCCTAAAAAAAAAAATCAATTGATTGGCAGATACAAGTTTATAGGGTTATCTGAGTGGGCGGGGGAGTTGTTCTTCCACATAAATTCCTTCCAGCAAACATACACTGCTCTCCTCCTTGAAATTCAGTTTCTAGTTCTTCCAAGTACATGCCTCCCTTAGGTGAAATTGTGCACTGTCCCTTTAAGAAGCCAGGCAACAAGATGGTGCCCTCCCAGCTTCCAGCTAGAGGCTTCTGGCAACCTGATGGGGATGCTGAAGTGTGACAAAAAGAGGGACCGCCAGGAGGGCGAAAGTGAGGCTTTGACACCGGGAGGGGACATCAAGGCTGTAAAGACACACACACACCCCGGAGGTCGGGGCGCCCGGGGCGCGCGGGGCAGCTCTCCGGGGCTCTAAGGCGCCACCCCTCCTCCCCTCCCCTTTCCACCCCACCCTATCCTGCTCCACCCTTCGGGTCGTCCAGGAAAGAGAGCCGCCTTCAGAAATGCAGCTGCATGGCTGCCCCGCCGAGACCCCCAGAGGGTGACGGAAGGCGAGGTGCGAGGGGAGGGGGTCGGGAGGCAAAATGGAAGGGACTTACTTTCGGGTTCTGCGCTGCCGAAGGCATCCTCTCCTCCTCGCCCCGGGCCACGGCCGACGGGCGGGGTCGGGACTGAGCCGGTGGGCCTGGGGTCCTCACTGCCTCGGACTACAGACCTGGGTCGGGGAAGAGTTGGGGGAAAGGGAAGCGAGTGGGGCCGCTGTTCTCTCGATTCCAAGACCAGACAGCAGGGACGAGAGTTAGGCAGCGGCGAGGGTGGAGGTGAGCTCGAAAATCCCCGCTCTCCTCCCTGGCGTCCCTAGCCCAGCATTGGCGATACCGGGGGCAATGGTTTTCTCTTCCTTTTGGTCTCTCCCAGCTGCCTGCCCCAGACCCCACCCAGCGGCTCCACCCCAACCACTGCTACACATTCTGTCAATCACCAGCCCCTTTAAAGCTGCATCGCACAACTTGGGTTTTCCTCCCTGCGAGACAGGCAGACCGAATCTTGGGGCTCCCGCTTTTCCAACAATGCCCGGGACCTTGTCGCTGGCTTTTCAAGGTTGAGGCTGGTTCCTAGGGGCGGCCTCCTGGCCTCTCTGCTCCACCCAAACTCCTGGCCGAGCCAGGCCCGGCCCCACCACACCACACCCAGTCCGGTCTCTTTACTTTGTTTCTGATGAATGCGCTGCTCTAGCCAGCCAGAACTCCAAGAAAGTTCCTGGTACGCCCTCCTTGGCACCGCCTACTCCGGTGCAGTTTCTGGACTGAAGAAGCCCCAGAGCTCTCCAGTGCCAGGGACCGAAGGTTCTGATGGCACGCGGGGTGTTGGCCTTACCTTGCATCCACGTGAGTCTCCAGATTTTGACTAGACAGGGAGGAGAGGCAGTGGTGATTCCCAGAAATGCCTGATGCCTTGAAAACACCTAAAAAGCAGTCGGTACTGCCACCTTATCCCATGGTAGCAACTCATCAGAGAAGGGCACTGCGCTCACATCACTCAGGCATAAAGCACAACTCCAAAGTGACACATCACAAACCATGTTTGATTCTATTCCAGTTAATGGCAACTCCTGGCTGCTCAGGACAAAAATCTTGTACTCATCCATGACTGTTCCCTCCTAGGTCACATCCGATCCTTCAGAAAAATGTCTTTATTTTAAAACTATGTCCAGGAGCTGACCATATCTCACCGGTTCCACTTTTTTTTTCAGGCCCAAAGTGCCAACTAGATACCTAGAAGAGGTTTCCTTTCTTTCAGTATGTTTCCCCCAAATTTCATTCTGTACTTAGAAGCCAAGCTTTTTATATATATAAAGCAAATTTAAAAGCAATGCTGGGGGCTGGAGAGGTGGCTCAGGGGTTAAGCCTTTGCCTTGTAGGCAGAGGGTCCTGAGTTCGGATCCTAGACCCCACGTATAGACGCCAGGTGGAAGCGGGGGCGGCCTGCGTTTCCGGTTCTGGTAGGGCGGAGCCTGTGAATCCCGGGGCAGAGTAAACAAGGAGGAGGTGGAGGCGGTCCATGGTGGTTCCCGAATTCATCCGTGGTTCTACACACACACACACACACACACACACACACCACACACACACCTCACACACATAATTGAATAAATAATAATAATAAAAATATTTTAAAAAAAGCAAATCTGATCAGATCTTACTACTCTTGAAAGTATTTAAACCCGAGAGAGCCCTGTGGTTCACACAAGTAGAGTCACGACGTCAGAGGGACGGAGATGGATAAGGGAAGGAGGGAACATGGGCAGAAATTCATTTTGTTTATATAAAAAAATCAATCTTCGGCTGGTGAGATGGCTCAGGGGTTAAAACTCTGCTTCCCAAGCAGAAGGTCCTGAGTTTGGATCCCAGGTCCCACATAAAAGAAAAAAAAAATGCCAGGCAGACACAACAGAGGTGTACACTTACGGCTCTGATGGGCGGACCCTGAAAAACCCAAGAACAAAATAAAAAGGAGGTAAAAGCAATCCAGGATGATTGCTGAAGTCATCCTTGGGTCTCCACCAAGACACACCAGGCCCTCTGACACACACACACACACACACACACACACACACACACACACAAAATAAAATTTAAAAAACAATTATTTTTTAAACATTTTTAAAATTTTATTTCTTCCGAGATTTACAAGCATGTTGGTTAATTATCCCTGCCTCTCTATTTCCCCCCTAAAAACAATTCTTAATAAAATAAAAAAAGAAAATATTTAATCACTTCCCACAGAATCCAAATTCTTCATTACCTACGAGATTTCAGAATCGAGTCCAGTACAAAACTCCGGACTTGATTTTAAACAGTGTACACATGGCGACCTTTTTATTCCATGGTGCTGAAATCCGTTTCACACTGGGTCCTTTGCATTTCCTTTTCCTTCTGTTCAAGTCTACCCATGGTGAACTCCAGGCTCCTACAGATCACAAGGAAGCTTTCCCTGACTGCTGAGATTAAAGTCACTTACACAGCACAGGATAAGAAACTTGGGCCTAATCCCACTTTATCTTTACAACCTTGATCACAATTTCAAAAGATGAAATGTGTGTGTTTGCTTCTGTAAAACAGTGCTTCTCCCAGGAGAAGCTCACTGACAGTCCAGACTTCATCTGTTTTGCTCAATTCTCTATCCTCAGCATACTGAATCATGGCTGTTATATGGTAAGGATTCAAAAAATATTTGTTTACAGATATTACAAGGAATATCTTAAGAGATCTGTCTGGTGATATCTATTTTTGAACAAGCCAGTAAAGGAATGCATCAAAGAGATACACAGACATTCTAAACATCTTACTTTATTTATTATTCCTTAGCACATCTGTCTGGATACTTTACACTTGGGCTAAGTTGGCACCATTATGGGAGCAGTGGTCTAACAGTGAAGTGCTCTTCGGTCCCTTGCAGCAACTTACACTATCTCAGAATTCCTATTTACTCTTGAATACATCCCAAGCTGCTTTCCTTCCTTGTGATTCTACTGAAATGGTATTTTGAAGGCCTTATAATGACCTCCATATTGATATATCAAATGATCACTTTTCAGTCCTTAACTCTAGCTTTCAGCAACATTTGGCATAATTGGCCAGTGATGCGTTCTTGGCGTTCTTTTCCTCTTGATTTCTACATGAAAATACCCTCGTGGTTTTTACTTGCTCCACAGTGACTGATCTTTTTCAGATTCCTTTTCTCTTACATCATTTAACTGTAGATATTAGAGTGCCTTAGGATTTCTTAACTTTATTCTACTGACCGTGGCCCACTAAGTGAAAGGACATCTCATATAGTTCCATGGATATGATTATAAGCTAGTGGCTTCCTACATCTGTATCTCAAATAAAAATCTAAATTACAGATCCACAAACCACAGTTAAGAAGACAGACTCTGTTGTAATAAACCTTTCACATAAATCCAGATTCTATTGATTCACAAATATGTAATTCTAGGCAACTTAATGTCACAAAGCCTTAGTTTTAATAATCTTTAAAATGAGGACAATGATAGAAACTACCTCAGGATTGAATTCCTATCATCTTTTCTTCTCAGTCTATTCATTGTAAGGAGGCAGATTAAGCTTTAAAAATTGACTACTAGATCATGTCATTACCCTACTGAATAAGTATAATTGCATCTATATGGAAGCTCCCTTACCATGGGCTACAAGGTTCTGGTCTGGTCCTTTGTTGTTGGTCTATTATTGTGTGTGTGTGTGTGTGTGTGTGTGTGTGTGTGTGTGTGTGTGTGTGTGTCAGAGGGCACTGTGTATCCCTGTGGAGGACCAAGGGTGACTTCAGGAATCATCCTGGATGGCTTCTCCCTTCTTTTTGCTTCACTCTGAGATTTCCAGGCTCTGCCCACCAGGGCCAGAAGTGCAGAAAGCTGCCACTTCTGCCTGGCTTTTTTTTTTTTTTTAAACGTGGGACCTGGGATCTGAACTCAGGACCTTCTGCTTAGGAGACAAAGTCTTAACCCCTGAGCCATTTCATTACTCTTTTCCCAGGCCTCAGAGTCACTGACCTTTCTTAATGTAAATCAAGTTTGGTGTGCTTTTTTTCTGTATGTTTCATGGGATTCAGAGAATAACCTGCAGTAGCCAAATCTTTGGTTTTGAATGAGTTTCTTAAATATATAGCAAGCAAAAGTAAAAGAATGAATAAACAAATAGCAGATGTAGAAAAGAGCAAAATAGCAAAACATTCTCAAATTTTGACTTGAGTAGTGCAATTGACAGAACAAACAAAAGTAATATTATCAAATCCTGGGCTTTCAAACGTCCAGCAAAATTAGTTGGGAAGTGCCAACGGTGGCAGCTGGAGCTGGAGTTCCTGAGTTTCTGAAGGGAACACAGCATCCTGTTGGTCGTGGTTTCAAAGCCAAAGAACAAATGGTAGTGGGTAGATAACATCATCATATCAGGTGCTTGCAATCACCACCAGAAATGACTATGGAACGCGAGGTAGTCCACTGGAATTACCAACTGAAAGCTTTCTCTCCCTAGATGAGCTTCCTCTCAGATCATTTCTCCACTGATGAGCTTCTCGTAGCTGAACTTGTAACTTCTTGATTCCACTAATGGAAATTTTGTATCATGGGATGAGCAATAGTAATCGCTGTTGTAAATGGTTTACCTTCTTGCTATTTCAAGAATATGATTTTTTTTTTTTACCATGGACTGTTCTGTTTTTCTGTTCTGTCCTTCCTCTTTGCCATTAGAGTCAAGGGTTTGTTTTGAAGGACACTTTGGCACAGACACACTTGGTTCTGAAATAGGGAATACTAACCCCACTTCTCAATGAGCTTGAAGACCACATGACAATGTGCCAATATTATATTATGCTATCCCATGGCTGTCATTAAATGCTTACTTTCACATGAAGTACTTGTTTTCTTTCTAATTTTAACCCACTTAAAATATTTGTAGAGATTCATGGGGTACAGTGTGATAACTATATTATGTGTGTGTATTGTGTGTATATAATATATAATCAGGGAAATCAAAATTTCTACCTCTTCGAATATCTATAATTTCCACGTGTTGGGAAATTTTAGGCTCTTATTTACTAGTTTTATAAATTATTCTACTTACCTACTAAATAACTATATTTTGGTAGCCATTATCTTATACCTTTCTATTCTTCTGTACCCACGTCTTCCTGGCCACCAATGAACACTATTTTAATCTTCCCTTCCTTTTAAATGTTCATATTCAGTGTTCACTTGGCTTGTTCTTATTAATTATTCAAGGAAAATTAAGTACATCTTCTTGCAACACAGTGCACAATTGTTAATAACGTACTGGTGAATGAACAAAATATGTCCCAGAAGATACATCTCAGTACTGAAGAATAGAGCACAAATCCAATTAGAAATGAACAACATCATGTCTACTCTTTAATGTATATAAGACGAACAAGGCAAATTAATGACAATGTTGGTCATTTCTGGAATCAAGGCATGGGATTGGGATAGAAAATATAGCCATAAGTAAATATGAATTATTAGTAAACCTAAGTGAAACAGGTAAAATAAGGAGATCTACTTTGGCTCAGTTGCAGAGGATTAACCTTGTAATTATCTCGATTCACTGTTTTGAGCCCTGAAACAAAACAGAATGTCATGAAGAGAGGACCATGGACCAAAGGAACATACAGCAGAGGGGGATACTCACCTTGTAGCTACCGGGAAAATAGGAGAGTGGAAGGAAGAGGGAAGAAGAAAACAAGAAGGAAGGAGGAGGGAAGGAAGGAGAGAGGAAGCAGGAAGAGAAGAAGGGATGAAAGGGAAAGAGGAGAAGAGAGCGCCAGTTATATGAAACACTGGTACAAGAAAGTATCCACAGTGGTCCACTTCCTCTGGTTAGGCCCCACCTCCTGAAGTTTCTGAACTTCCAGAAATAATGCCACCAGTTGGAGACCAGCCTCCAGCATATATCTTAATTTCATATTCAAACCACACCAATCAGTACATACATTGAAAATGAAAGAATACAAAAATATATTCTATGAAAATGGAAACCAAAAGACCACAGAAATATCTATGCTCTTTAATCTGTCTGATGACAGTGCTTCATTAGAAAGCCTTTTTTCATCTCTCTAGTTTATGCTGATTTATGTTTTCAGTGCTTCCAAAATACTCAAACATCTTATGCACAACATTTACCACTCTAATTTTGGGATCCAACAGTCTACTGACATATGGTCTAAATTCCTCCTACCATTTCATCCTCATGTAAAGGTCCAGAAAATTTATTAGAGTCACTATTCAAATTCCATATACTCCATGAACTACTTTAATAGAAATGCCAGCTACAATATTTGGTGGTACTTCTCAGAGGCAACTTAGGCGTGGACTGTGTTCTCATCTTTGTTACCTTACTACTATTGTTTGATTTGCCTACTGAGTCATGAAAATAGGTCATGATTTCTGGAATTTTGGTGGATAGCTCCAATGGATCTTCAAATAACATTATGCCCATCTACTATTTTCCTTTCCCAGCTCTTGGACAAGGCTATCTCCTTGATCATAGCCACCTGCTTATTATTTATACAGCAAGCCTCCAGACAACGTGAGTTCATTTTTCATGCCAAAGCATAACAAGCTTTCAGCTAGTTTTTGTTATCTAGCTTTTTCTTCAAATTATCTGTTTTAAATCATAGTTCAAATCATGTCATTCTACTTAAAATTTTTTAATGGACTCCAATTACTCCACCAGCAATTCCAAACATATTCTTGGTCCCTGTAACTTCAAAACTCCTAACACGGTGTTTCTGGGTTTTTTTCTGTGAATATCTTTCTATCTTATGAAAGACATTATAGAAAAAAATTATAGTTCAAGTTGGTTGACCAATAGGAATGTTTAGAATTTTCACATTTCCTATTTCGGGTTATTACCATCACTTTTGCTGTGACAATTTGCCGGATGACCTCAGAACCATAGTACTCACAGTCCTGAGAAGTCTTTCGCCCAACAGAAACGACCTAATGCCCCATACATTTGATTTCATCTAAGAATTTTTACATTCTTCTCTGCTCCGAAATAAAGGTTTACTCTTCTTTTGTAAAAACATGACATTTCATGTGTTCATATGTCCTGTGTTGAGTTGGAAAGGCAGGGTTCCACTAGAGTCTGCTCATCATGTAGTGGAATTTAAGAGGGGGAGATCTACTATTGAAATTATTTTTCTTTGGGTTTTCTTTTCAAATGTTGAATATCTTACATAAGAACAATGACCCAACAATATGATCCATATTTCTTATGTGAACTTTTTTCTTGTTTCAAGTTTTTGTCAGGTCCTAAATTTATTTTTCTGACCCTTAGCGTTGTGATCATTCTTTGATGAGAAGGTTCACTTCCAACTGGGAGACAATTACTTGGGTCCCAGCCTGTTCAACTTAACACTGCATTTGTTACCTAAAGAAAATAAATCAAGCATTCAGCTACACATCTTGGATCAAGTGAAGTTATTCCTTTAAAAAATTAGAGCTAAATAACATGAAACACCCAAATTCAGATATTTGTTTCTTTTCTTAATAGAAAGTACTTCTATGGAAATCATTCTCATTTTCTACTACAATACTCTTATGTCTGAAGGTTATTTTAAGTGTTTTTATGGGAGGGGGCTCTTTTGACCTTTACCCCTCCTTGAAACTTCTCTAAGTGTACCACGTCTAAGCATGGTGACCTATGAAACTGTACAGGAGCTGAGAAATATAAAAAGGGCAGAAAGGTAAAGAAGCACAAAGAGATGGAAATAGAAAAGGGGTTGACACAGGCGAGAAATTCCACCTTCTCCCACAGGGAGAATGGAGAAAACCCACAGCCCAATCCTGCCAGATTTTACTTATACACAGGGGATAATCAAAAGACTGGGAATCTGTATGAAAATCCAAGTGTGGAACTTCTGATTGATTGAGAGGAGAGCTCTTCTAGTTCCAGTAAGTGACTGGATGACCAGTATGACAGCTAGAGAATCAACATTCCTGCTATCTAGCTCAAGCTCTAGAGAGACAGTGTATATATGAGACACTTCCCAGTCAGTATAAACAAAAATCGCCAAAGTTTCAGGGATTTCAGTCTTACTCCTTGAGGGGCTTTAGAAAACACCGAAGGATTAGATCACAGTTTCTGTACTTTAGCTTTCCATTGAAAGGCTCATGATTTTCATTCCTTGTAGATTTCCATTTTTTTTTAATCAGGGAGTAAGATTTTCTTTTAATCAGGTAGTATCCAGTACACCACTTTCTGCTAGGTGGTTAACAGGTTACACTAGAATCCATCACATCTTAATTGAGAACCCACACATTCACTTTTCTTCCAGTCACTCACCCAGAAAGCAAGGTCTTATGTGCTATTTATGACAATAAAAAAAACCCTGAAGAATGGTGAATATAGCAGCCTTTTTCTCAACTGTGGTGTTCTGTGAGAGAGAGAAACAGACAGACAGAGAGAGACTATATATCACATAGTGCTCGTTATATACAGTCAACTTAAACATTGAGGGCTTGGTCTTTCAGCACATCTGATTATTTAGTGTGGGAGATTATCTAATTGATGTGGGAAGACCCAGCCCATAGTGTGTTAGGACTACTTCCTGGACAGTTGGAGAAGATGAAAAGAGCTAGTTCAGTATTGTCGGTATAAGGCATGCTGGCTTGAGAAAGTATGTTCCTCTCTCAGCAAGGTCTGTAGATTTGACGTGTCCAGTTCTCTTAGCTTCTAAGGTTGCTATGAACTCTCCTGCCATGCTGATGACATACAACCAAGAATCATAAGTGAAAGAAACCTTTTGTTTTCTGAAGGTGTTTGGGTCCTGCATTCGTTTACCAATGGGAAGGTGAAACTAACACACCAGGCTAGTGTCAAATTCATGATCCTGCTGCCTCATCCTCCCTGTACTGGGATTATAGGTGTGCCCTAGCATTCTCAGCCTCTGCTTCTTTTACCAGTATTTCAACTAAATGTAAGCAAGCATTTACAGGATTAACTCCTTCACAATCTGGTCTTTCCTCAACAGAATGAAAAACATTAAAAACCACCAAATGTCCAGAGGCTTCTGAAGAAGAGACTAGTAGCACCTTCCTCAAAGAGGAAAATCCCCCTTTTTATTAAACAATGTGGTTTACACAGGTAAAAAATGTGTATGTGTACACATATCATGATAGTATGTTCACATATGAAATCAACCTGATATCACATCTTTATCTTGATCACATGAAAGATTTAGCTGGAAAAATGCATCTTGGTTCTTGTTCAGTAAACCTAGGTCACAAGATGAGTCATGATTCAGAAATATGGAACGTGTAAACATTTTTCATTTCAAATTGTAACAAATACTTGAAATTCAGTGCTTCTGTCTAAAGTATGCTTTTTGTAATAGGGACCCAAACTAAGAGAACTTCTTTGAAAAAAAAAAAAAGAAACCCTGAGGTAATTCATTCTTGGTACTTATTTAGTACTCTAAACTAGAATAAAAGGAACAGAATTCATAAATACATCAAACTAAGTGCCTATTTTATAAATTAAACATCATCTTTCTGTTTGCTTAACAATTTCTTTTGCAGGTCCACAAATTTCAGTTCATGGCAGCTGCTTTTTCATCCTGGAGGAGAAAGCATGTTAGCATAACAACTGCATCCTAAGAACTGCCAAGTGGTGAATCTAAAAGATCAAATGAAAGCTTTTCCATTCTAAAAATGGAAATTCTCTCTCTCTCTACACACACACACACACACACATACACACACACACACACACACACACACACACACACACACTATATCAATAGGGAAAGAGACTAGGAAAAAGGACTACCAACTTCAAATACAATGTAACTTCCTAAATCTTGAATTCAGAGTTTTTCATAGAGGTGAACACAGAAACACGTAAGGGTAGGAAAATATTCTTCCTCTGTTCCCCTATGAGAAGAGCTCCTCACAGTACCCTGCAAACGCACTAGGAATCTTGGACCCAGTAGTTGTGGGGATAGAGCTAACTCAGCCACTCTCACTCTGACATCTTTGTTCTTTATTGATTTTATAAGACAGGATCTCTACATTTATCATCCTTCTGCCCCAGCTTCCTGAGTGCATGGATGACTTGTAAGCCACCATACGTGGCCCCGATTTCTTTTTAAAGGACACTATCACTGAGTTGCTTCTATTCTAGAATTCAAATGTAAAGACTAGGAAAAATAGAGGCAGAGCATTAGATACAATGTACAATAATGCATTATTTGTGTCGAAAATTTGGGAAAAACCATTTTAACAAAGGCTGAACGTAGGCTTTAATATTATGCTTGCAAAGTGGTTCATGATATGGAGTATCTCTTCATATATAATACTAAAGCAAAACTAGACTTAAAAGTGAGTTCAGTTCTTTAGTATAAAAAGTACATAGAAAAATAATATATCGAAATATGTCCAAGGCTTCTTGGTAGTCCCCTACTAGACCCAGAGATTATATGTGATTATAAGTGGGGGACTTTTCAACACTTTATACTTTTCTGTTTTTCTCCCAGTTTCTAAAATATATAGTTAAAAAAAATTAAAATACAGGCAGTTGCCTCTGTGGGCCACTAGATGGGAACACAGATTGTAAAATGGAGAGATACCGCTCTTAATTAAAGAAAAAATGGGATGGGAATTCAGATAATTTCAAATAAAGAATTTATGGATGATGCCAGGTATGTTCACATACCATGTAACCTGTGAAATTTTTGAAATGTGTTTACTATCAACATCTTTTCTGTCCAAGCATCTAAAAGGAATTGAAATAGTATTTGAGAACACTTACCATGTGGTGGTGAATGTTGAGTTGGTCAATATTTTTACATTTTTCCCCTATATTTATAAATACATCAAACTAAGTGCAAAAACTTATGTTCAACAACTTATGTTGAAACTATTGTAATACTGAGGTTATTATACTAAATGCAAATTTAATATCTAATAGTAGCATATAAAATATTATGCATGAAATTTTAGGTAATAGGATCTATCCCAACTAAAAAGCAGCCAACCTATGAAAAACCAAGAATTTAAATTTCATATAAGGAGCTAAACCAACAATAAAATATCCTACATAGCTAAAATATTCTACATAGCGACTACACTCTGGTTGGTAAACATGGATACCTTTCATACTTTATACTATGGTTTGTGTATCTCATAGCTTCTGGAAATGATTTGGTGATGCTTTTCAGTATTATGACCATTATAGCAAAGATTTTAAATGTTTTAAATAATGTCTTCAAAATTCAAATCAATTATTAGTGCTACAAAAAATATGTCCTGGATTTGGAATATAGCTCAGTGGTAGAGAGCTTGCTCAGCATCCGTGAGGCTCAAATTCCAACACTTAAAAACTTTAAAATCAGTCAATCAGTGGAAGCCAGAGGTATTTAGAGAATGAAACCGTAAGATTCTTAGAACCAATATTGAGACAAGTGACGGCAGCAGTGAAGCAAATATAATCTCTGGTTATGTTAGGAGATTCAAGGCTATGTTGCTGCCATGGTTAGATACAGTTGTCAACTTGACAGTTGAGGTTTTGAGCTCTGAGCACATTTGTAAGGAACTGATAGTTGAGTTAAACCCAGAACAAACCTGCAGGAGATTGTCTAGTTGATGAGGAAGGCCCAGCCCACGGTGGGTGGGACTAGGCCCTGAGCAGGTGAATAAAATGGAGGTAGCTCTTAGAGAAAGTAGGCATTCTTGTGTATACTTGGTCAGACATGCTGGTTTGGCAAGTAAAGCTTGTCCCCCTGTCAGCAATTATATGGAGATGGTGTGGCCAGTTCCCTAGGCCCTGGTTGTTGGTGTGAGCTTTCCTGCAAGATGGACAAATAACTGTAACTAGGAATTGTAAGAGAAAATAAACCCCTTGTTCCCTTAAGGAGTTTTGTCATGATTTTATCACCAACCATAAAGAATAACTGCTATAGCTGCCTTTGATTTACATGAAGCCTTCTTAAAAAATAAGTTGTAAATTGTGTACTTCTTAATGGATTCCTTGAATAAAAAAGAATCGTCTTAGTCTACGCCAAAATACATAGGTAAAAATAAGCTGCATAGCAAGCTTGACTGACAACTGCTTCATCTGTCTTCTAGGAATGTTTCTTTTACACTTCTGTCCTTGGTGATCTCACTCAATCCGTGCCTTCAGTTAGCCAGCTCTCTATGTTCTTTACTTCACATGTTTCCTTGGCAGACACTTTCCCACGCTCCAAATCTCTATTTGTGTTCGCCACTCACTCACTTAAGTGAGCGTCCCCCACGCACCAACTCCTGCTCAACACGTACATTCGGTCAACAGGAAAGTGATTTTACTTCATTTGCCAATGTTTCTGAAATCTAGTTCTTTTTGATTCCTATTTATATGACCTTGTGGTAGAGCACCATCATTACTCTGTTGTTAATCTTATGGCAGATGCCAAGACCTCAAACCTCTCTACTCCCCGAGTGAGGTTCCCTTTCAGTCTTCATTCTAGATGTAAGCAACCATTGTGTGCATCTAAAAAGTGCTATTTGTTTCATGCCTGTGTACTGATTCTATCTTTGTCCTAAGTGTGCAGCCTTTTTCCCCTCAAACATAACATGTTACATGGTGATGAGACTCCAGAGAAAACTTTTAATGAGTTCTGTTTATCAGCTAATAAGGCATGTATAAGGACATGGAATAATGAAACCTATTTATATGGTAGCTGCAGTGAATAAATGTATGAACATGGACAAGTAACGGACCAAACAGTACAATGCAGATCTTTTTGTCATTCTTCCTTTTGTAGGTGAATATGCTTTCAAAATAGAAATATTTTGAGCTCTTTTAAAAAATATTTGCATATGATCAAAATTTTAGGATTCCTACACTTATGAATATGCATAATTCCTATTTCAGGAGGAACTTGCTGAGGCGATGAAACATGATGGCGATTAAAGCATGAAAAAGAAGCCACGTGATGCTACAAATGTTTAGTCACTCGTGCTCATTCACGCTGAATACTCATTAGCACACACTGGTAATAGATACCATTTTGCTATAATACAACTTGGATTTACATGTGTTGCAGTTTTGGATAGAACTCTGGAGCATTTGAAATTTGAAAATACCAGTGAATCTAATTATGTATTAACTTCCCTAACTTTAGAACCCACTACAGAAAGCACCAGACTTGAATAAATATGATATTTAAGAGATGTGTAGAGGGAGTTTTTCTTAGTATACAACATCAATGAATAAAACAATCAGATCTCTTCTTCCAGGTTAAAGGAAAAGGCATTTAACAAATAATGCCTATTATTTTTATACTTATGACTCTGCCCCTCAATCAGTCATGACATGATTTTCAAATTTCCAGGCTAACCTGTTTATTAAAATTTTCAAAAAGGAATGAGACTTGGGAATTTTGTTTCTTTATTTACAGACAGCAGTGGAAAGACCCACATGATTATGTGAAATGAGCTACGAATACAGATAACCCTCCTTTTATTCGACTATGTAAGTTCCTCCATGTACTTTAGGAAAAGGAATGTCGAATATTAAATAAATATTAGTAAATAAGTGAAGTGAAATATTAAGTATATACTGTGCACAAGGAACTGAACATTCATAAGTTTAAAAGAGTATACCTAATCAAAATATAGTAATTGTTAACAACAATCTCTCTTAACTGATCTTCAAAGAACAGAGTATTAGAGAAAATATAATCTTAAATTTTAAATTTGTGAATACCATTTGTCTTCCTAGAATACACTTCCTATGTCAGTTCCAATCCATAAACTTACAGGTTTTTTAAACCATCATGGAATCCGTATGATACTAATTTTGATCAACAAGCTCATTTTACATCCAAGAAGTGTAGGAATAGATCTATTTTGTGGAATTTATGTCTCTTACAAGGTTCCCAAACACTGTAAAGTACTTAATTATTTAACACTAGAATGGAATTTGGTGACAGTGAAGTACCGTACAGATAGCAATACATCCAAAGGCTAAAGCAAGGTTCTCCATGAAAATACTCATGTTATGAATCAGAATCCAACATATGATACTATTTCTGCTGCACCCAGGATTCATAGGCCCAGTAATTCAGGAATAGAAATAAAAGTGCACCATTCATTTTTATCCCAACAGCAAAAATTCTGCCTTCTCTTCCTGCATCTCTCTCTCTCTCTCTCTGCTGAGTTGGAGGTTTTAATTATAGAAGAATGAATGCTTTCAACAAGACAAACAACTACATATTGTATATGCACAGGCATTTGTACTATATGCATATACAAACTGACATCTCATATTGGTTGTATTTGAGACCCATAATGCACTTTTTTCCTCAGTTTTTCAAACTTTGGAATCAGGGTAATGCTGACTTCATATAACATGTTAGGAATTATTTCTTCCTCTTCGATGTTGGAAGTACCATTTGTTAATCTTCCTTTAAATTTTCATGAGATTTTTATCAAGGAAGCTATCAGATGCAGAGAATATTTTCTTAGTGCTGCCCTCTTTTTAACATTCATACCTATTGCAATATTCTCTACTTATCTATAATTATATTGATAGACATCTAGACTGTTTCCTTATCTTGACTATTTTGAATACAGCAGCAATAAACATGAATGTGAAACTGTCTTCCTGGTGGGCAATTTAGAAACATTTGAATATATACCTAGGTGAGTTAGCTGAGTCACGTAATTGTTTTATTTTGTTTTGAGGGCTCTGCATATTGATTTTGATGCTAGCTGCATCCATTTACATTCCCACCAACAATGTATAAGACTTCCTGTTTCTCCATTTTATTTACTAGCATTTATTGACATTTGATGATAGCCATTCTGCCTGGGCATCTGAAAATGGTGTTAATTTACATTTCCCCAATGGCTACCAATGTTGAATGCTTTCTCACATATGCATTGGTCATTTGAGAAACTGTCCTTTGAAAACTGTTTATTCACTTTGTTACCCTAATTATTGAGTGGGTGACTTAATTCATGTATTTAAGTTTTAGAGTTCTTTATAGGATCTAGATAATGATCAGATATATAGTTGGCAAATAATTTTCCCTTTCTATAAGTTGTCTCTTCACTCTGACCATTATCTCCTTTTCTGTACGTTTTAATTTCACACAATGCAATTTATCAATTCTTGGAATGATTTCCTGAGTTAATGAAACATGCTTTGTCAAGACCTTAACTCTGACTGTAGCTTAAAGTATTCCCTATGTTTTCCTTTGCAACTTTGGTTTCAAGTCTAACATTTAGGTTTTTGATCCATTATGAATTGATTTTTGTGCAGAGTGAGAAATGTGAATCTACTTTCATTTTTTTTTTTTTTTTTTTGTCATGTGGATATCTAGTTTCCCCAGTACCTTTTGGAAAGAAGGATGTCCTTTCCCTAATATATGTGGTTTTTTTAAACATCTTTATCAAAGGCTAGGTATCTTTATCTATGTGGGCTTATTAATGACTCTTTTATTCCAGTCTGCTGCTGCTCTACATATCCATACCAATACCATACTGATTTGTTGGCTGTGGCTCTGCAGTGCCCTGGAAATGAAGTCTGGTGATACCTCCAACAACTTTGCTCTTTCTCCTCAGAGGTGCTTTAGCTATCTTGAGTCTGTTGTATTCTGTATGTACTTTAGGATTGCTTTGTTTCTAAGTATGTGAATTATCTCTCTATTCTAATTCTTTCCTTTGATGTGAATGATTTTTTTTAAGTTGGTATGAATCCACTTGTTTATTTTTGCTGTCGTTGCCGCTGCTTTTGAAGTCATTTCTTAGAAATATAAGATCACTGTCAAAGATCTTTTCCCCTATGTTCTTCTAAGAGTTTAACAATTACAGGATTTGCTTAATTCTTCAATCTATTTCCATTTGGCCTTTGTATATCGTGATCTAAAATTATATATGATCTTAAATCAATATTCATAACCAACATACAATATATTCTGTAGATCTTTTGGTGTATTCTTTAAAATAATGATTATTGTCCTACTATTAGAACTGATGTTCTGTGTTATGCCTGTTAGGACAGTTTGAACTCTAGTGTTTTGTTTTTGTTTGCAATAGAGTTTCATGTACCTCAGGATTGTATCGATATCATTATGTAACTAAAGATAAATTTGAACTTCCAATCCTGCTGCCTCCATCTCTGGAATTCTACAATTATAAATGTATGCCACCATGGTCAACTTACATTGAACTATGATTGAATACAGGGTTTCATGCATGGGAGGTAAGTACTCCTCAGGCTAAGCTATATCCACAGCCCTTTATGTTGTAGAACTATATGATTTCCTTATTGGTTTTCTGTCTGGAGATCTGTCCATTGTAGAAAATAAAGTATTGAAATTCGCTATTATTTGACTATTGTCTATCCCTTCTATTAATTTGTTTTGTATATTTAGATTTGATTTAGAATACTAGATGTATTTATAATTGCTAGTCTTTTGATGATTGGCTGCTTTATGATACAATGAATAATTTGTGTCTCTTGTGACAGTTTACCTAAATTTCTATTTCTCTTATATAGTTGCCCTTACTGACTTATAAGAGCAGTCTTATTATGTGTCCCAGGTTGTCATTGAACTCACAGTCCTCCTGCCTCAGCCTCCCAAAACACTAGAAATACAAGTGTTCACCATCATAGTAAGAAATCTGTTTATGGTTAGACTTCTTTATCTTCCTCCTTCCTTTTTTTTCTTTCCTCCCTCCATATTTTTTCTCTCTCTCTCTTTCCTTTCTTTCACCATTCATTTCCTGCCTATGTGACACTTTAAGACTAATAGTTTTGTGTAAGCAGCATATGGTTGGAATTTTTGTTTTTTAAAATTAGTTTGGTCACTTTATGTCTTTATGAGTGAATGATTTAATCCATTTATAGTTAAAATAATTATAAATGGTAAGAACTTATTGACATTGTTTCCTATTTTGTAATTTTAGTATATTTCTTCACTTGATTTCTACCTTTGCAATTACATTTTTTCTTACTGAATTTGTTTTGACACTTTCATACATGAATATAATGTATATTGATTTTCCTCTTTCTCTAGTTTCTCTCCTTTCTCTAGTACGTGGCCCTTCCTACAAATCCCTTTCCTACATTTCCGTCTTTTGTTTTGTGCTAAGACAACTGTGTTTAAACAGGGGCATCTTTGTGAACATGGAGTTGGAAATATTCATTGGATCCTGGTTGATTCCCCAGTGAATACATACAACTAAAGACAATGACTGCTCCTCCCTTGGAATCAATAGTCAATAGTTTGGCAAAGAGGGATGGGGTCCTATGTGACCCCTCTCGAATCCATGATCTTTAACAGGCCTAGTATTGTACAGGCCTGATGTAGGTAACCGTAACTGCTGTGAAATCATGCTTGCATTAGTGATGCTATACCCAGAACACAGCACTTCCCAGTCCTCCCCATCTTACAGCTCTTATATTCTTTCCACTTCTTCTGCAATGATTACTAAGCTTTAAAAGGAGTGGCATAAATATCCTTTTTATGGCTAAATACTCAGCCATCACTTATTCTCAGCAACATGAGCATACACATTACAAGGAGAAGCTTCTCTGATTAAGGCTGAAAATAGCATTTTTGTGTATATAAATACTTAGATCTGGTACCAAGTCACTTTAGCTAAACAATAGAATTAAGTGTATCCCCTAAGGCCTAAGAACTCCTCATCCACAAGTTTTTGTTTGGATTTAAAGTGCCAGACATGAATTTCCACTTGTGGAGCATGCTTCATAGCCAATACCAACCTTCCAGGCAAAATGTCCACTAGTACAATAGTGGCACAACTGTTACTAGGGTAACCAACTGCTCACAATATTTTAAAAAAATATTTCTATATCTATTTGTTGATTGAGAGAAAGAAAGAGAGAGAGAGAAAGAACACAAGAGAGAGCAGGTGTATGTGCATGTGAGGTCAGAGGCCAACTTTCTGAATTTGGTTCTCTCTTTCTGTCATATAGACTCTGGAAATCAAATTTGGTAGCCAGGTTTGTGCATAGGTATCTTGAAGCATTCAGCCATCTTGTCAGGTCCATAATGATTTTTTTTAAACTTTTGTTTGTAGGCATGCATGTGTGTGTATGTGTCTGTGTGTATCAGGGGGCATTGTGTGTGCTTGTGAAGGCCCGAGGGTGACTTTAAGAATTATCCTGGATTGCTCTACCTCCTTTTGACTTTTCTCCAGGGTTTCCCAGGCTCTGCCTTCTAGAGCGAGACATGTAGGCCACTGCCATTTCTGCTTGGCGTTTTCACATGGATCTAGAATCCAAACTCAGGTCCTTCTGCTTCTGAGGCAGAGGCTTAACCCCTGATATATCTCTCCAGCCCAATGATTTTTTTTTACAATACTATGTTTTAACTCTCTTTCTCTTCATCGCTAATGAAACTTATAGATGTATTTCTTTGTAGTAAGAAAGCGAGTTACAGAAGGCCATCTTAAAACACTCTATTCTAAGTTGGTAGCAACTATATACTTTTTATATATACTACATACTTTTCCTCTGCACATTTTATGCTCAAAATTATTGTAGTTGCAGTTATTCTCAATATTTTGTCTTTTAATTTTTATCTAGAATAACAGTGGTTTTAGGCATTGTCATTACAATGTTGTAGTATTTTGAATTGATTTAAATCTGCAACTTTAAAAAGACTGGACCTTTATCAATTAATTTTATACTTTCACATATTGCTAGATGAAGCTGGCCTGAAACTTACTGTGTAGCCAAAGCTAGCCTCAAATTTTCAGCCTCCTGCTTTAGACTCCTAAGTGCTGAGATCGTAGGTATGAGCCATGCTCTGATACACAGTGGACTTTGGATGACTGTATTTCAACTTCATGCTCTACAGACATGAAGTATGTTCTCCTTCTTAGACTTTTTGAGACAGTGTCTCATGTAGCCCAGGCTACATGCTCTATGTAGCTGAGGATGAATCTGAACTCCTTATCCTCCTGTCTCCACTTTACAAGTGCTGGGATTATAAAAATGAGCCATTATGTGTAATAACAGATTTTAAAAATACCTTCCTTATCACAACACTTATCTATATCCTAATTGGCTTGTGTTGCAGCAAGTAGCTGGACTTGGGCCAGATAATGTTTCTTGCCTTTCTGGCTCTTAGGTAGTAAGAAGCTCAGAAGAAATGAGATAGAAGAAATATTTTTCTCATTCAGTTGGAAGACAGTGTTGTAAAATACTTGGCTCTGCACTTTTTAAGCCTTCCTATCCCTGTAAGTATCGCAACCCTGCCCCTTCTGGCAGCTTTCTTGCTCCTCTCTGATCAAGTCTCAGAGAGTTTCCTCTGTTTTCTCTTGCTATCTATAAATTTTGATTTAAGTCCTCAAAAAAATACTTGGCTCTAGACTACTGCTAAAATATTATGTTAACTTTGATGTTATCATACGATCATCATAAATGTGTTTGTCTATGTGTGCATTTTCTCAGATGACTTTAAACCTCTTTCACAGGTATATATATATATATACCAGATACTGACATTTATCCACCTTGCCAGGTAGAATGAAAAGTATTTAAGAGAAAAATGGACATTAGAGACCCAGAAAGAGGTTTAGATAGAATTCCACAGCTAGCAAAGGTAGAATTTGAATGCATAATTCCTTGTGTCTCAGTGAATTTTGGAACTAACATAGAAATATTGTATTTCTTTAAAGTAGCAAGTGTGGGGACTGGAGAGAAGACTCAAGTTTAAGACTCTGTCTCAAAAGCAGAAGATCCTGAATTTGAATCCCAGGTCCCACATAAAAACTCCAGGCCTAAACAGCAGCAGCCCGAACTTCTGGCTCTGGTGGGTGGAGCCTGGGAAATCCCAGAGTGAAGCAAAAAGGAGGTAGAAGCAATCCAGGATGATTCCCTAAGTCACCCTTGCTCCTCCACAGGGACACACACACCTCTGATACACACACACACACACACACACACACACACACACACACACGCACACACGCACACACGCACACGCACACATATAAATAAAAATATTTAAAATAATAAAATAAAATAGTAAGTGTGATTTAGCCATCTAATGGGTAGCCACAAGATATTTCCATTTTTATTTCCTACAAGGCACTCAATGGCAACACAAAACACCTTAGTGAAAGTATCCTGGTCTGAAGAATTTCTAAGAGCATAACAAGAAACATTCCCTCTTTTGGGCATGCCCAACATAACAGCACAGAACCAAAAGAAAATAGCACAGATGCAGAAACATAATTGAAAGATCAGTTAGCACCTTTTTTTTTAAGTAAGTGATGGCCTGCCTGAGGAAACCCAAAGAGCTAGCCTGTCAAGTTCCCTTTATGAACACTACCCACTAAGATAAAGCTTACAACAGTTGTCTATTCTCTGCATAAGTGCTTACACTTTTGTGCACTTTGCTAATTTATTCATGAACACACCATGTAATCCTTGGTGTTTGGCACTCTCCCTACGTTACATGTACAAGTGTTTATTGCATTCCTAGATCCCTGACTTGACAACTCTCATCTATTATATTTGTGATTCTGAACTGACATAAAAATTGGAAGTTATATTATAGTTGACAAGAACCATTAGGGGATCAAAATTAACACTGAAAAACTGTTTGAGAAGAAGACACAATGAATGATATACTTGAAAGGACAGATTTAGTTTCTACATGTATTAACAATCTGAAAACATGCCTGGTATGAATTACTCACAAACAATGTTTACCTAATTTCACTTTTCCAACTCATGGAGGAATGTAAGTTCATATAACTAATAAGTGCAAAATAGATTAGATGAGTGCATAGTATCACAACAGTAGATATAAACAACTCACTCGTCTGTGCAACAAATATTTATTCAGAGACTACCACTGGCAAAGCATTGCATTAACATTAAATGTTTAGTAGTAAAAGGCATAATTCCTGTACTTATGAAGCATACAGATATGGAGCAAGAGATAGATTTTAATCAGGTAAGTAATTATATGTAGGCATGATTCTTTGTGTGAGTCAGAGCTCTCTAGAGGCATAGAACCAATAGAATGAATATATATTACAAGGGGTTTATTATATTGGCTTACAGATTAGAGTCTAAGAAAAACGAAAAGTAACTGTCTTTATACTGGAGAGATTGAGAACCCTGTAACTACTCAACACCCTACAGCTACCTCCTGTGGAGTGGATGCTTTGGCAGTTCCAATCTGGCACTGAAACAGACGATTCCTGGAGAGCTGCTGGTCTTGTGTCCACACTGAAAGGCTGAAGAAGTTGGATTCTGGTTAGTGAAGGATGGCAGTACGGTGGCATAATGAGGTAGATGCACTCACCAGCAAGGAGTGACTGGACAGGCAAGAGTAACGCCGCTTTTCCCACAGACCTTTCTGGCTCACTAATAGAGGGTAATGCCCATCTGGGGAGGGAATCTCCCTTTAGTTCATCCTTCCTGGAGATACCCTCAAAAACCTACCAAGAGGCATTTCTCTTAGTTGATTTGAGATACGATCAAGTTGACAGCCATTATTAACCACTACAATCGTACACCATAAATTTAGATATTATGATGGTTATTTCAATGCCCAAGTTGAGTGATTTAAAAAATATCTGGGACATCAATGAAGCACACTAAATGTAAGTAGCAGCATCCATTGACTGGGGTCCTGAACTGAGGAAAAAGGAGAAAAATGAAAATCCAGATGAAATCCAAGGAAAAAAAGGTTTTCATTCCAAAAATAGGAAACATTTAGAAGGTACTCCGAAGAGAAAGGCTTTTCCTACATTGAATATGTATAAGTAGGCCTCTCTTTCTAGTGTTGGTCTTCAGTATGATATCATCTATATGACACTCTACTGCAAGAACAGTGCTAGAAAGGCAACGGGAGGAAGAGATCAAGTGATGAAAAGATGGAGAAGAGATGAATTGGGTAGGAAAGGAATGATATGAAACTGTTCTGTATGATACTTGTGGGTACTTGTCTTTATACTTATGTCAATGCTCATATAATATACAAACAGGAAATCCTAATGTAAACACTCAATTTTAGTTATTTTATCAATATTGACTCACCAGTTTAACAAATGTGCTACACATTCACAAGATGTTACTAATATGAAAACTATAGGGAGTATATAGGGATATGCAGGAACTCTGTACTTCATGGAAACTTTTTAAGGTAAACTATTATAAAACCTCTGTAAAAGAAAACAATATACTAACGTCTCCTTCCTCCTATGCTTCTCCTGTGCTTTTTTTTATTTATCTACTTTATTGTCTTTCATCTGTTGCTCAAAATCTTTTAAAATGATGACTTTCAGAAAAGAGTGATATACAAAGTAGGTGTTTCAATTCTTCCTAAAAACTAAGTGCCAGTTAGATGGTGATGCCAACTTGGTAACTGAAGGCTCAGAACTCTGGGTATAGTGAGAAATAAGTAACTGATCTCCACTTTAGCAAGCTGGCAGATTGTCTAATGGATGGGGAAGACCTAGTCCATGGTGGGCAGGGCTAGTCTCTGAGCAAGTGAATAAGATGGAGGGAGCTGGTTAAGGAAGTTGACATTCTTTTGTCTAGTTGGTCAGACATGTTGGTCTGGCAAGTGAGGATTGTCCCTCTCTCAGTGGTCCTGTGGATGTAGTGCAGCCAGTTCACTTGCTTCCTGGTTTTGTTATGGACTGCCAAGCTGGACTAAGAATTGTAACTGGACAGTCATAAGCCAAAACAAAACCTCTTGTTCCCTTGAGCTCTTTTGTCCTGAATGTATCAGCGATCATGCAGTAAGTGCTACACTAAGTTCACAGACACTGTTCCTATTCTGTTACATCAATGCAATAGCCACAAAAAGTCACTGATCCCATTCTCTACTATCTAACCATATCTTCAAGGTCACAGTGAGGAGGCTGTAGTAAGCACTATGTGTGGTATAATCACACAGAATGAGGGCAGGGAAAACCATTTAACCACATAACTTCTTTTGCTCACCTACCTACAAATAATACTTCCCTGGAGATTTTTTACAACTGTTGGAGCACCGTCAATTCTTTAGTCCTTTTGAGGTAGCAATTTAAGTTGAAGTTTTACAGTTAGTTGTCTGTGATAGTGAAACAAGAGTGAACATGCATGCTTAGTAGGTTCTATTTTACCATATTTCAGTCCTACAAAGAACCATTAGAAAGTAACCATAAGTGTTCCTATTCTCTACATTTCTAGCTTTTCTCTCACAACCTAATGCTGAATCTATTCAGTGGCAAGACAGATAGGTATTTAAAGACATTTCTGGTCCATTGGGCTCCCCAACATATTCTAAAATTAATTTTATAGAAAATAACTAACATCATGTTTTTTACAATTGTTGAAATTACCTATTGTCACTGTATATTTTAACTTTCTGAGAAATCCTAAAAACCTTAGTAATTGTTCATTTCTCTAAGATACAAATCTGAATTATACAGAATGAAAAAAAATAGAGCCTAGCATCCCCATTTACTTATTTTCTACTTATTGTCCATCAGTAGCACACATACCAAGTGTGAACCTAATGAAGTTGAAAGAGTATCTTCTGTTGTGAGAATAAATGTAAGAAATATGCCTTGACAGAGCTGATTCCAGAAAAGGGAAGTGAATGTTATTATTGCCTTTATAGATTTAAGACTTTTAGAACCAAGGTTTTGGGAACTTCACAGAAAAGGGGCAGTGAGATCATAAGAACCTAAAGATGGGAAGGTTCACTGTTGGACAAGACATTCTACTCAAGGCAGGACTGCTGCATCCAGGAACTCACTGTAGTGAGACTTGTCCTTCCCAGATCTACATAATGACTGACATAACATGTCCTCATAGACTACCTAGGAACTCAAGAGAGATAAGAACATACAATGGACACCTTGGGGACTAGGGCTGAATAAGTGAAAGGGAGTAACATGGTATACAACAGAGGCCTGAACCCCCACAGTACTAGACAAACCAAAGGGAACTCTGGGTTCCATACAAGCATATAGGCAGGGGGATGGGAGGGAGTGGGAAGGATTAATGAAGGTATGGGAGGGAGGGACCATGGAGGGAGGCAGTGGTAAGTACTTAATAGGCTTGTAAAAGTAGAAAAATAAAATAATAATAAAAGGACTCTTAGAATCTCCAATACCAAGAGTCATCTATACATTTCTCAATTTAACTCACTCTATAAACATAAGAAGCCATTTGTTGCAAAATCTATATTTCGATTACAACACTTTTTTCCTTTTCCTTAGTGGAAACATAATGAATCATGTGTGAGGGAGGCAGTGTACCTAATGAAGAATTGACATTTTTTTTTTACAGTCTAGGTGTTTTCACTGGTTAACTTTCACATCTATGGAGCCATGAATCCACAGGGAGAGAGGGGTTCCAGTGGCTCCGGCTCCTTTCCGTTCGTTCTCACAAAGCGGCTGCTCTGGGCGCAGCAGGCTGGCGCTTCAGCTGAAGCAGGTTCTTTCTCTGTGGCTGCCTTCTTTTCCTGATCATTCTCCTTCACCCGTTTCAAGGAACCATCTCGGCTCTCAGAGTGTTTAATATGTTCAATACGCACATTAATTCTCTTGGCAAGAATCTTGCCCTTAACTTGCTTGTTCACCACAAGGCCAAGAGCATGCTGGGTAACGTTGTAGACTCTTCCAGCTTTGCCATGGTAGCATTTGAGGCATTCCTTTTGAACAGTACCCATTTCCTTGATGTTGACAGTACCACCCTTCTTACAGATGTGCACATATGTGGCCAAAGGAACAACTCCATGTTTCCTGAAAGGGCGAGAGAACATATACCTGCTTCGTCTCCTCTTTCCCTTTGTGTTTGTCGTTTTGGCCAATTACTAGAAGATGGCAGTGGTCCAACCGAAAAGAAGCAAGAATTGACATTTCTTAGTCACCCTCGAATATGACCACATGACTAGATTCTAGCCAACCAAATGTAAATGGGAGCTGTGTGTGTGACTTTCATAAAGTCTAAAACACTCTGCTGCCTGGAATATGGATGTGACAGATACAGTTTAAATGGCCATCTTAAACCACAAAGTGCTATTTTAAGAAAAGCAAAGCAGGGATCTGGGAAGATAGCGTATCTGATAAAGTGCTTCCTGTATAAGCAGGAGAAACTGAGTTAAGATCCCCAACATCCAAGCAAAACCTGGGCACCATGGTGTAATACCCATACTGGATGGGGGACACAGGTGAATCTCTGGGGGGTATGCTGTTCAGTCTAGCTGAAACTGCCAGCTTCCAGTTCTATGAGAGACAGTCTCAAAAATTGAAGTGGAGACTGACAAAAGAAGATCTCTGGTCTCTTCACGGTCATATTGACACCCCCCACACACACACACATCTCTGCATGCACATGCACACACACAATAATAAAGCAGCAAGACAATGTCTTCTGTGTTATCTACAACTAACCCAATTCTAGAAAATATGATACTCCACTGCAACAAATCAAGTTGAGGCATTTGATGTACATATTTAATAAACTGTTAGCCATTTAAAATGTCTCTGCTATTTGCTATTACATGCACTATGGTATTAAGCTTTTTGTAAAAAGCAATCCCTCCAAACATACTTGGCCATTTGTGTAGTTTATTTTGAAAAATAAAAAGAAGGCTTTGCATTAAAAGATTGAAAAACTGTACTTTGGGCAAAATACTTCTCAGAAAGGGTAATTCGGAACACTTAGCAACCCCTTGGCAATTCCGTAACCACTTCACTCGGGGAACGAAGACAAGTAATCCTGGGAGATAGTTAACCAGTTAGCATAGCCAAAATGGTGAGCTCCAGGTTCAATAAGAGACCTTATCTCAAGGGAATGAGGCCGAGTGAGAGAGTAAGACACCTGATGTCCTCCTCTGGCCTTTACATGTATACATGCGCATATGCCCACATCCCTTTACATGTATACATGCGCATACGCCCACATCCCTTACCATAAGCACAAAATAAATACTAAAAAAATAAAATGCCTTTTGGATGGCTAACCAAGCAGCACATTTTTCTACAAGATTATCTATTTTATATATATTGCCTCATACATTTATCCAAACTAGAAAGGAAGCTCCTTAATGAAGCACAGCCAAATCCCAATGTAACTTTGACTTATGTATTTTATTTCTGGTTAGCAAACTGTATTAAAACTTAAGGACTTAAAATAGTAAGCAACTGTCTTTTCAGTTTCTACAGTTAACAAACTCAGTGCAGCTTTACATCATGTATCAGAGTCTCTTGCAAGCTGGCAATCATGACACTGACTGGGGTTGCCGTGTCATCTGAAGGCTATGCTGCGGGAGCATTTTCTTCCAAAATCTTAATTTGCTTGTTAGAAGGACTCAACAACCTCACCAACTATTGTCCTTTTCCCAAAAATATATTTTATTCATTTATGTGTGTGTGTGAGAGAGAGGGGAGAGAGGGGGAAGAGAGAGGAGGTTGAGGAGGTACACACCACCATCCATGTATGGCGCTCAGAGGACAACTTTTAGAAACTGATCCTCTCCTTCCACCACGTGGGCTCTGGGGGAGCCCGCTCGGGTGCTGGCCGTCTCAGCACCCCAGATCACACCGTCTTATTGGCTGCTGACTGAAGGCTACACTCAGGCCTTCAGGTGTTTTTGTTTTTTTTTTTTTCCTCTTTTGGAGTAAGCATGAGCAAAATGGAAGTCATAAACTATAAACTAATCCTGAAAGGGACATCCCATCATTTATAGCAAGATCTCTATGTTGTTGCTAGATCCAATCTAATCTTCAGGAGAGTGGTTATGCAAATGCAGAGTGACTGCCTATCCCAACTACTGAGAAGTTTGAGGTATTTGCTAAAACTAAATTGACGGGTAAATTTCAATGTTAAATTTAGATACATATTTAGATTATTTGCAATTCTTTCAGGTGTCATATAATATCTTTGTCATATTCGCATTTTCCACATAGCAAAGTTTATCTATTCAAATAATCATCCTGTTGTAACAAGTTTAAAATGAAATGAAATACTTGATAATTATGTAGATTACTGTCAACTTATAAAGTATACCAAAACTTTATTTAAAATAACTGATATTTGCAACTTATGAGAAGACTAAAATTTTAATTTGTGAGAGTTTGGAGTTAAAGAATGAAAGTCTTGTCTCATTAAACTGAACATCACACAATTCTTTTCTATATTTTGGAAGTGTGCAATATGGATTAACTTCTTGAAATAATTGGAAACATAATCATGATCTACTTGAGGCAACAATACTAAGGAAAAACTTAGCGATATTTTGTGTTAATTGCTTGGTCAGGCAGAGCAGGCCTAAAATCCCAACTACTCAGGAGGCAGGACTATCATAAGTTCAAGATCTGCCCAAGCAATCTACTGAGTTGCTCAAAAGGAGCAACACAGAAGAGACTGGGATGTAAAACTCAGTAGGAAGGTGCTCATGTAGCAATGTGCAAAGACCTGCATTCATTCCCTAATCACACAAAAAAGCAGAAAATTCCTTTGCTAATTATTTATTCATATTTTCAGAGTGCAGAGGTCATAGGTCTCTAGTCACATGTGGACATATACACTTTAATAAATGTTATACTTAAAAATCAGTTGCTTAACCCGAACAAGTGGCAGTGCACTGGAAGAGAAGTGGAATAGACACCAATAACCAATCAGAATGCAGAGTAGCAGCGATCCTGAAATGTGCAGCTAGAATCAGGCCAACCAAATCTTTTCCCATCCGGAGGCTCAGGGAAATCTTGCAGAAGAGGGGGTGGTAAGATTGTTTAGAGCCTAAAGATGGGGAGGTCCACTATTGGCAAGAAATTCCACTCCAGGCGGGATTGCTGTGTCCAGGAACCCACTGCAATGAGACTTAAACTCACCAGGCCTGCACAACGACTGACATATCAACGTTCTCCCACAGAATAGCGAGAATCTCAGGAGAAGCAATTACATGCAGTGGTAAGCTTAGGGACTAGAGCCCGATAGGTGAAGGGGTATGCCCTTATCAGTGAGTTCACCCAAAGAAAGACCACTTAGTTTGCCACAGATGCCTGAGTCTCCACTAGAGCAGATAAACCAAAGGGAAACCTGGGACCACAAAAGCAGACAGACAGAAGGTGGGAGGGAGCAGGAAGGATGTGTGAAAGGAGGGGAGGGTGAGAGAGAGGAGAAGGATGGTAGAGAAGGGACAGAGACAACTGCTATCATGTTTGTAAAACTAGCAAAATAAAAATTTAATAAAAATAAAAACAAACAAAAAAAAAATCAGTTGCTTAGTTTCACTGACCAAAATTGATGTGTTCAGTAGCCACGTGTTAAAGGCTGTCATGGTGAACAGAGAAGATACAGAACATTTCTATTACAAGTTCTACCAAGTAAGATGGCCTTAGAGCACATTAGGTAAGGTTGGCTAACTACACTCTTCATTAGTTTTTTGGTTCTGATTTCATTTATGTTTGCTTGTTTTTATTGAGACAACATCCTTTTATGCTGGCTGATCTAGAACTAACCATCCTCCTTCCTCAGTATCCCAAAGCTGAGATGTTTGCACATCTGGCTCTTTTCAATAGTTTTACAGCCTTGAATACATCACCACCTTTTTCTCTCTCCTATTTGTCATCATCTATAAAACTGTTACCATCTTTCCTATTCATTATACAAGACTGTTGAAAACAAAACAAAAGAATACATGAACTATTTGAAATTATTAATGATTTGAAAACTATAAAATACATTTATAAAATACAGTTGTAAATCTGGGAGGACTTTTGATTATGATGCAAATTAAGTAATTTCCTTATACAAAATGGAGATGAGGATGATACTCAATTTATAGGAATGCTATGACAGTTAAGTTATATGGTTATCTTTTCTGGGCTCCAGGAGCCCTAAACCTTGTAAGAGCAGGAGGCTTTCTGATAAAGAAGGGCATACCACTATCTCCTCCTTTAAGAATCATTTAAAACAGGCCTGTCAGTCCCTGGAAAGGACAAAGTCCCTCAGAAATGGCTGCTTATTCTATAGATCCCACAGAAAATATTATAGAGCCTGCCAAAATTTTGTGTATCAGGACAGTGGTCTCTTCAGCTCTTGTCTGCCCTTTCCCATAAAATGTATACTATATTCCATACTAATTTTGCATTCCTTCTACACTACACTATTTCTGTGAATTCTGTTGACAGAAACAAGGACTAAAGTGACAAGAGAGTCCAGGGGAAGATTGCAGACATTAAGCTCAGTCAGAAAGCTTCCCAACCAGACCTCAATAATCACGAGCTAATTCCTTAACACCACTCCACACCACACCCACCACACACTCCACCACACTCACTCCTGCTTGTTTCCTTAGAGAACTCCAATAACAGCTTCTCATTGATTTAACAAATTTCCATAAATTCCATGGCTTGAAACACTATGAATTTATTATGTACTTCTGGAGGTCAGAATATTGACATGCTTCATTGGGATAATCTTTAGGTACCAACAGATTTGTTTCCTTTTTGAGCCTGGAGCAAAGAATCAATTTCATTATATCTTCCAGCTTCTAGTAACTAGTCATAGTTGTTGGTTTGTAGCTCCATCCTTCCATCCTTAAAGCACAAAATAGTAATTTCAGCTTTTTTTCTCAGAGACACTCTCTGACTCCCTCGCCTTCCTCATCCATCACTTCAAAAACCCTTACATTGGCTTCTCAAATCATCCAAGATAATTGCCTATCTTTAAGTTTAGTTTATTAAGCTATTATCTTAATTGGATCTACAATCTTAATTTCCCCTTGCCATGTGATATCCATTCACAGGTTCAAGAAAATAGGATGTAGATAAATCTAAGGGGAGATATTCTGCCTATCCTAGTGCATTGCTTCAACACAGTTCTAAATTTTTTTTGTAAACTTTTATTTACTTCGTATCAAGGGGCACTGTGTGTCCTTGTGGAAGACCAAGAGTGACTTTGGAAATCATTCTGGATTGCTTCTACCTCTTCTTTTGCTTCGCTCTGAGATTTACCAGGTTCCATCTACCAGGGCCAGAAGTGTGGGCCTTTGCAGTTTCCACTTGGCATTTTTACATGGAACCTGGGATCCAAACTCAGGACCTTCTTCTTGTGAAGCAGGGTCTTAACCTCTGAGCCATCTCTCCAGCCCAAAGATTTAATTTTCTACATATTTTTCCATAATACTTTCATGTCCTAATATAGTATGATTAACTGGTTATTGCTTATCTCCTCTTATTAGACTGTTACACCACAGATTCTCTAGCTGTCTTTCTCTGGACACAAAGTTGATAACACAGTGTACTGTGGCCTTGAATTCCCATCCTCCTTGTAGCTCTAAGTCTAGCTCCCCCAGATACTCAGGCTCAAGACGTTGTTTATTTTATTTTTGGAGAGGATTAAGATAGAGTTTATTGGAGGAAAAAAGAACAGAACTCACGGACTCCAGATGTGGAGTACCTGGAGAGGCTAGGGCGCCCTGGAGAACTCATGGACTCCAGGAATGGAATCTATGAGGCCAAGGAGCTGGAACAGAACTTAGGCAAGTCTGGGAAAAAATAGCCTTTTATCATTGGACCACCTTAAATTTTAATTTTACTTTTTATCTAGTGCCTTGTGACTCCTCCTGACACAAAGTCTAGATCATACCATGAGAAAGTTACTCTCCCATAAGAATTGGAATCTCTCTTTTTTAGAACTGAAAGAGTTTTCTCTTCTTTCAGAGCCCCCATCATGCTGCCTATGGTGTAATGCTGTAACTGTCCTAAAACTGTGGAAAATGAAAGGAGCTCTCTCTTTCCCTTCTGGACTCCTGGCATGCTGTTTATGGTGGCTATCTCTCTAATAAAGCTCTTCTTCAGACCTGAAGATTTGCTCTCCCCCTTCAGGTCCTCGTTTCTTATTAAAGCTCTTCTGAAGAGCTTTATTATTTTTATTTATCTCCGCCTCCTTTCTATAAACCACTATAACATCCTCAACTTGTATAACATTTGAAGGGTAATTCATGCCACAATTAGTACAAAAAAAATCTTCTGCTAAAATAAAGAAGCCTGCAATTTTATTAGGGATCTAAGAAAATCCTGCTTACCTTCCTGTTTTTAACAAAGGAGTCAGGAATTTAAAGGTGGGAGATCATAAACTGGATTTTGCAAAGCATTGTTTTGAAAGACCTAAAAAAGTCACACACTTTTTCCTTCCTCTTTTTAAAGGGGTGAAAGGAAGTATACACTATAATTGTCATAGCAGCACAGTTAAGGAAATAAAAACTTAAATATTTCAAAACTGCTTAGGTGTGATCTAAGTACTTCAAGCTGGAGAATGTTCTGTTTTATTTTCCTGTTGATTCCTTTGCCCTGTCTACTACTTGGAAGTTTTTCAATCTATAAAGCAAAGCCCCAGAGAAAACAGGAGTGAGAGACATTTGCAAGTGTTTGCTTTACTATTTCAATAGGGCCAATGCAGAGGTAGTCTCACAGCTAAAGCAGCATACCCTAGCACACCTCAGTCTCTTCACCCAAAATAGGTCCTGAGGTTCAAAAAGACCAGCTAACTTCAAGTTTAACTACATAAGTTCTGGAGTTAGGATACTTGAGTTCAATCCCAGTTTCCCCAATATTATATAACTGTGTCCAAGTTCCCATCCTTTATGGGCCCAATTTTCTAATTTAAAAAATGGGAAGTGTGATAGTATTTACCTCACTAAGTTCTCTGCTAAAGATTAAATAATATAATCATTATAATGCATTTACAACTTTAGACTTACTATTCAACTGAAGGTAGCATTGTTTTTGGCAGACGGCCTAGTAATAGCTTGTTGAGTCTGTAAAGAGAACTGAACAAAAGCTGAGAAAGCTATGTAAAGATCAAGTCTGTACCCACATTCTCTTTATGCTAATGGAAGTTTCCATTTGCAACTTATTACTACAAAACAGAAGTTTCCCAGGCATTGTTCTGATCTAAAATCATGCTCCTAGATCTAAAACTTAAGATCATTTGAGTCTAAAACACGAATTTTTTTTCTTGATGCAACAAGGCCTTTGTTTAACTGCTTTGTGATACCAGACTCCACATTTCCATTTCCTTTTCTTTTCCCTGGAAGCACTAGCTTCCAGAGTGTAGTTCCTGATCAGCTTCAGCACCACTCAGAAACCTGTTAGAAACGTGATTGCTGGGCTCAAGCTAAGTTGACTGTATAAGCACTTCCCAAGTGAGGATGGCTTCTACTAATGTTTGAGAAACGTGCCCCACCTTAGTCACTCACTGTCGTCTTCACAGCGCTGTTTTCTGCATGAATGTCCTCGTTGTCCACCTGCATTAACTTCAGTGTCTATGAAGCTTTGAACAGTATGTATATTAAAATCTCTTTTGTCTTCAATGATGAAGGCGGCTAGCTGGCTACTGCCATAAGAAAAGGGTAAGAAAAAACTTTTTGATTGTCCCTCCTTTCAATAGCTCCCCTGAATCTATGATATAATTAGAATCGGAGCAAGGATTAAATAAAGGTCAAATGCTACTGGGATAACTGTGGAGAGCAGTTGCAGCATAGCAAAACTGTAGGAGAGCCCCTTAGCATATGCAAAGCCATGTCACACCCATTCTGGATCCTCAAGGTCAAAGAGCCTGGATGTGGCTAAGGACAAAGCAATGCTCTGTTTTGCCTTAGATAAGAGTTGTTTATACTTACTTAGTTGATCTTCCTACAGAGAGTACAATGCATGCTGCAAGAAAATCACAGCCTCCTTCCCTTTTCATGAAACCCATTGATGTAGCCTTGCTGCCTACATGGTGAACATCCCCAGCCTGCTCCGGGCTGTGGTGGTCCATCTGAGCCAGCAGCCCACCCAATACCAGCTTTAATGTATGTATCTTATCTTTCTCTCACTATTGTTACTTCAACAAAACACCAGGTGAGTTCCCACAGATAACACTACAACTTCAAGATTTCTTCATGTTAATCTCATTTAATGTTTCTATCTACATCTATTTAAAAAAAAACCTTCCAAATATATCCTCCAAAAACTCATCCCAAATACCCCGCAGATAATGGAATATGCCAAACCATGACTCATATCAGTCAAAGAAGAGGTCCATACTCATTTATTCTTTTCATTTTCTAGATACTAACTAGACAAAGAATTTGGAACATCTGTGTGAATCTATCTCCTGTACATTAGTACAGCTGTTGATAAAATTAATCTCATGAAGTACTTTTGAGAAATTTTTAGTCTATAGTAACAGTAGAGGTTCCCTAAAAACATGCTATTCGTTGCTCAGTGAACACTTTTATTTCTTAACTAGGAATAATAAATTAGGATGGAGGAAAATTATTGGTCTGGAAGAGATTTCTTTATGACATGGATGGAAGAAATGAGGCAGTAACTCTACAGTACAGTAGATTCTCTAAATACCTGTGTGTGTGTGCTCTAACAGTATGTCCACGGAAACTGAAAAGATTAGGGTTTATGGTAATGGTAACTCTATTTAATATTCTTAAGCTCCATTTCTCATAGTTCATGGTGTTTCATTTTGCCTTTAGAGGATTAACATTAAATACAACTCTCAATTTAGGTAAGGTTTTCATATTGATTGAGTAGGAAAATGAAAGTACATCCCATTAGGTGTCATAGAATACATAAAATATTAACCACTGCTGGACTTTAAAGACTTTCATCTTATAAACACTATTTTCCGACCACCCTTAAGTCATTTACTCTCTGGTTGCTTCTGGGATAGATTTTCAATCCAGATAACTCAGCCTGGATTACTTAACAGAACTTCTCCAACTTCTGTCAGTTCATACAGTACATGTTAATTTTTTCAAAATTGCTTTCATGGAATTCTCCTGCTCAAAAGTCTTCAATACTTTACTTTCCCCATCACATGTAGGTATTAGACATCTAAGCTCTTCCTCCTGGTTTTAGAGCTAAAATATGGCTCCATTCTTCAACCATAAAGCAAGTCCCTTTCACCGGGATAGTAGAAATTTCTTTGCTCTTAGTGCAGAGTTAAAGATTTAATGAAAAGAAAAAACAGACACTGAAATTCCTAACAGCAAAGTTTATTTACAATTGAAGTAAAGGAGTGTGTGTGTGTGTGTGTGTGTGTTTTATGGAGACAGGGTCTTGCTATAGTGTTGGCTAGCCTGGAACTTACTATGTAGGCCAGGCTGACTTCCACTTGAAGCAATTCTCCTGTCTATCTCTCCCAAGTGCTGGGATTACAAGCATGAGTCACCATACCCAGCTGGGTTAAGGAATATTTATTCATGCTGAGAAAACAGTAATACTTCAGACTTACAGGTGGGTACTGATTAGGAATACAAGACGATGCTGATAAAGACTTTGGCATACACAATTATTGAAGTCAGGTTATCAGAACACTTACACACCAATAGAATCATGTTATCAGAACACTTACATATATCACCTACGTTTACATTACACCAACTTCATGGACACCTCATCTTCTAACTCCTCACTGGCTATTTGAATAAATAGCATTCGAGGTTAAACGTTAAGACTGGGGAGTAGAGAAGGAATACGAAGTGGTAAACATCACAATACTTCAGCGCCTACATATATGTATACAGCAACATTAAAATTAAGAAAATGTTTCAATTTTTTCTGTGAAACAATATTCGGCAATGTTTAGTGCATGAGAAGACACTGTTTGGGTCCATCCACACTCTCCAGCTTTTCAAAGTGTTTCCTGGCATTGCGGATGTTGATCAGAGTAGCTGCAGAAGCTAAGGGTAAGGGTGGGGAGACACCCAACAGAGTAAGAAGGGATGCCAAAGGAATGTCAACAGTAAAACAATAAATCAGTCAAACCCTTCAATATGTGTCAGAGAATATACAGGAACAGGAAATCCCAAGTAACCAAGCACTACTATTTCTGAAGAAGCAGATTTGCTCATATGTTAATGACAAAATTTCAAAATTTTTGACTTGAGGCTAATACATTATATCCCAATATCTTGCAATATCTTTTAATATTAAACTGAAGTACATAAAGCCAGGAGAAGAGAGATAATATAAAACTATGGGAAGATTCTGGAATATTGTGAGAACCTTTATTTTAATGGTTGTAACAAAGCTTTTATATATGAAAATTTCCAAATGCCTTCCTTCATGTCTGTAACAGAAATATGGGGCTGTGGAATATGCAGTGACAGAAATTTGGTCAGCATTTAATATCTTAGAAGTATACAGGCTAGTCTTTTAAAAAGCCACAGATCTTAGTTCTCTTTCCTTTCAAACTCCTGGATTTAGTAATTTTCTTTCTGAAGTTCCCATGAAGCAAAACATAATACGCAAGAAGGTAATTTCTTCTTCAGAACCAAAATAAAAACCTAGATAAAAAACTATTCACTGCTATAATAATTACCATAACCATAGTAAAATATAGGTAACAGAAAATTTACCATGCTTACTAGGTATAGAGTTCAGAGAAATTAAGTTCTTTCACGTTATTGTGCAACTATCCCCTTTATAAAAAATTTTCAAATAGCTAATAAAAGTAGTGCCTCTATAGTAATTATGTGACTTTGAAACTATGTCAGTTAAGTTTAAACTTACGAATGGATGGATCAGACATCACGACCATGACATAAGTGTTGGATGTGAATATGTCAATGAAAGCAGCAAAGTTAGAGTTCCTAACTTCCATACTCTGGAAAGAGGCAGCCAGCTTGCTATAAGAGAAAGGAGAAAGTTGTTAAATAAGAAATTCTTTCTATGATAAAATCTTTTAAATCCTATACCTCAATTCACCATTTTAAGATGGGTCCCAAGAAAATTTGAATAATGAAATTAACATGCTAAAAATGTCTCTTCCCCCATCTCAGTTACTCTCCACTGTTGCCAGTAAGTTCAAAATCAAACAGCTTATAAGGAACAAGGAGTTTGAGTTTTCTGTATGATAACCTAGTTACAGTTTCTTGTCCAGCTTGGCAGGAGAGTCTACACCAATACCAAGTACCAAGGAAACTGGCCACACTATATCCACACAACAGCTGAGAAGGAGCAATCCTTACTTTCCAGACCAGCCAGGCTGGTGAAGTGTACAGAAGGATGCCCGTTTCCTTACCCAGTTACGTCCATCTTATCACCTGCCAAGTGACTGGCTACACCCACCATGTCAATCAGACAATCTCCTGCAAGCTTGCTTGGGGGTCTAACTCAACTACTAATTTCTCACAACTGTACTGAGTTCAGAACCTTTTCAGTTATCAAGTTGACGCCAGTATCTAACCATGACATCTGCTCTTATAGTCTTGTTTCTTCCTTCTCTCTTAAATCCAGATTCCGCATATGAGAGAAAACATAAATTATTGAAATTGGCAGTGTGGAAGCACCTTTACCCTCTGAGCCATCTTTCTGGCCTTAATAGTTTTATTTTTTATGTATGCACACACAGCTTGCAAGCCTTCATCTTAGAACTGTCTTAATCATAGCTCACATATTCTGATTGTGTTACTTTCATTTGACTCTAGGAATTTTTAAATTTCTTCTTTGAATTCTTCAAGGACTCGTTTATTTCTTTGTGTTTCTGTGGTTTGTCTTTCAGGTTTTTTTCCCACTGTAATATAACATACAAAGAATTATTTTAATTCTTTTATATTTTAAAGTCTGTTTCATGGCTTAGAATGTGACCAAATTTACAAAAGGTATCTTGGACTACTGAACAGAACGTGTACTTTACATCTTTTAAATGAAATATTCTGTAGATATGTGTGAAATCCATTTGATCTCTGGCAAATTATAGGTCTAAATGTTCTTTGTTGATTTTTACCTTGGATTACCTATCTAAAAATTAAGCAAAGTATGGTAATCATCACTATCAGAAACTATCTGAATTTTCTTAGTTTTATGTGTTTGTTTCATGAAATTGGGAGTCCTAATACTCAGTACATTAAAAACTTATGCCTTCTTGATGAATTGTTGATTGTATAACTATGTAGTGTACTAATTTATCTCTTTTAATTTTGGTTTGAATTATACTTCATGTATGAAAATAGCTATGTCAGCTTATTTTCTGCTTCCATTTGCTTGAAAGGTTGACTTTCATTGTTTGACTATGTCTGTGGATTACTTTGCCAGTGATGTATGTTTACTGAAGATAAGAAATAGCTAGATATTCTTTTTCAAAGCTGCCAGTTCCATCTGCACTCTTTAAATGAAAAATTGAGGTCATTTGCATTTAAGATTATTATTGAAAGAAGTTTGCTAATTCCTATTTTTGCTTTTCTGGTTGGTTGGATTACTGTTTGCAATTTTATTTCTTCAGTATCTTTAAGGATATGCTATCTTACTGTTGGATGTGACAGATACCTTCCCAGCTCTTTCTTCATCGTTTCCTCTCATGAAAGTTATTCTTTCTGTGATCTTATGATTGAGACTGTCTTTCTCTTCTTCTGTGTGCACCAAAATCTTAGTCGTTTCTAAAGGATTGGCTTGGTGGTCAAGATCTGACATAAATACATGCTTGTCTTTAAATGTCTTCATTTTTTACCAATTTTAAAAGATACCGTATTCTTGTTTAGTTTCAGGAGGTAAAATACATCATGACATATTTTCCTGGCTTCTAAGTTTACTGATAAGAGATCTATTGTTATCCTGATGTGTTTGCCTTTAAAGATAAGGACTTACAGATTTTAGTATTCTTTTGCTTTGTATTTTTTGACAATAATTTATCATGAAGAGGCCCTTCTCTGATCAAGTCTGTTTGGGGCTGAAATGCCTCTTGTCTTTGGACATACATTTCTTTCTCTAGGTTTGGGGACGGTTTTTTTGGCCATAATTTAACTGAGTATGTCATGGTGCCTTTTACATTCTATCTCAGCTACTCTATAGAGCTCTTGACAGTTTTGGTGATGCTCTTTCTTTTGTTTATATATGCCTGAATGTATTATTGTATTGACTTTGTCCTCCATCCCCAATATTCTTTTTTCTGCTTTGTCTTGTCTATTGATAATACTATCCACTGTCTTTTTTAATTTGGTAAGTTAATTCTTTCATTTCTGGAATTTCTGTTCGTTCTGTTTTAGAATCTCAATCTCCTTGGTGAATTTTTCCACCATAATTTTGCATTTCTCCTCTATATTGAAGGACTTTCCATCAACTTTCTTACGTAGGTCCTGATTTATTTCCTCCTTGCTTTATTCATCTGCTCACTTGTGTTTTCTACGTGGTCATTTTAAAAAGCAGGATTGTGGGCCTGGAGAGATGGTTCAGGGTAAAGTTAAGACTCTGCCACACAAGCAGAAGGTCCAGAGTTCCAATCCTGGACCCACTGTAAAAACTCCAGGTAGAATTGGCAATTCTGGATTTCCAATCCTGGAAGGCAGAGCTTGGGAAATTCCAGAGCAAAGCAAATAGGAGGCAAAAAAAAAATCCAGGGTGATTCCCTAAGTCCCACTTGGGCACACACACACACACAAAATGATAGATAGATAGATTAGATAGATGATAGATAGATAGATACATAGATAGATAGATAGATAAAAAATAGGACTCTTAAATCTCTTAGTTATTTCATTATCTTTGGTTTCCATTTTGAAAAAAATTGTGAGCATCATGCACATATCAGAGAAATTCATTTTCACATTTTTTTGTGGTTTTTGGTTATTGTTGTGTTTGGGACATATTATCCTCCAGTTTTTATTATTCCCATTTCCTGCTATTTTTATTTTATGAGAGAGTCTTCTTAGTGAGCTATCTTCACTTGGTTTGCTTCCCACTATTATTTAGGGATGATGGGGCTAGGGAGCTAGACCACAGTAAGGGAAATAATAGTTGATAATCACCTCCATGTTAACATGAAGTAAAAGACACTTGTCTGCTTCATGTATATTCCCTACAATGCACAAGGCAGAAGCACTTGTGGGAAAAATGGAGTTTATAGTTTTTTAGAACTAAGGCTACTGGTAATTAGAAGCTAAAGTGTAGAAGAATAATGTGGAAAAAGGAAAAGAAAAAAATCAAGTATGAATGAAATGGAAAACATATGAGTTAAAGGTATAAAAATAACAGAAAATTTTATAAAATATGTGTAGAAAAAGAAAAGAAAATCATAAAAACTTATTTGGGCAAGATAAAAACTAAACAACTGAAATGCAAAAATGCAAATTTGAAATTAAATTAAAAAACTAAAAATAAGATCTACAACAAAATGGCAAATATAACATTGGTCAGTATTTCTTCTTGTTTGGGACAAATGTAGTTCCCCCCCACCCACACCCTTTTGGTTGTCTTTTGTAACTGGCTCTGCAGGTAAAAAGAGAGCTGCTAATCTCTGCAATTCCAGCAATTTACATAGGTATGTACTCCTAGGTGCTTCTGTATTGGAACCCTCTTTCTGTATGAGTTTTCCCATGTGAAATAACCATTTGTCAACTACAACCTTGTCTCTGGAGCCGTCCCTATCACTTTTTATGCAGGGCTTTAAGTACCGGAGTCTCTGAGGGCATGTTAAAGCTAAATTACCTTTGTGACTGGATATTTCTCCCTCGCTTGGTTCCCAGCTGCTAATTCACCAATGCTCCACATTTCTTCCCTTGAATACTTATGTCTGTCCATGACAGTGTCTGGTCCAGAATACTTCTCATGTCTCCTGAATGTTCCTTGTGTAGGCAGTGGTGGTAGTGGTGTTTTCTACCTATTTTTCAGGATAACCTGTCTGGGGTTCTTGTGGACATTTTCAGTGTTATGTTTCCTCACTGCACTTTCAACTCCAGAATCTATGGTCACTGTTGCCCTAGCTGTCTCTGTCCCTTGTGCACCCACTCTGTTGTTTTCATTACCTCTATTGCTGTGACTCTCATGCCCAGGAGGGGGCAGCACCTTCTTGGTGACTACCAGTGATCTGATGCGAGTATAGCAAGTATAGTCATCCAAGTACCAGTCGGTGTCATGATTGTCTCCTATAGGCACATGTGCTTGAATTTTAGTTGTTTGGAAGTCATGGAATCTTTAGGAGGTGAAGTCTTGCTGGAGGAAAGTAATCACAGGGGGTGGGCCTTGAGGTTGGCTAGGCCTGCTCTGCTTGAGTGAGTCTGTTCTTAAGCTAGTGGTAGCTTGGAGTCTCCATGATGTCTGCAGTTATTCAGGCCTCCTGTGGTTTCTGACAGCCAACCATATCTTTGCCACCATGAAGGACTATATTTCCCCTCTGGAACCATAAACTGAATAAATCTCCTTTTCTCCCCTAAGTTGCCTGAGTGGTGTCTCACAGCAACAGAAAAGAGTAACTGGTACAATTGGTAATCACTGATCACTATTTCTACTGGAGATTCTTTAGATCTCACCACAGCATACTTCTTCTTCTGCATCTTCCTTCTTTTCCTCATACCTTTCAGCTATCCTACCAATTCTCTGTGTGGTTCTGATATTCTTCCACACTTTCTCTTAGTGACAGCAGCTTTTCTTCTTCATTCTGACTTTTCTCCTTCACTAGGTCACAGATTCTCCCCTTCAAAACTTCCTTGGATATTCTCTCTTTATTTCTTCCCAAACAGTATGAAACCTCTCATAAGAGTGCTCTGCTTGAATGCTTTTCATATGGTTCTATACCAGCAGAGCTAGCATAAATCATGGATCTGGGTTCTCTTTTCTTTTAAATTCCTGGATTAATAACTTACTTTATAAAGTTCCTATGATGAAAAATGCGATACCTAACAGGTAAATTATTTTTTAGCTTCAAAATGTAAGCCTGTTGATTGATCTTATATTAAAGACAATGTCTTGCATTTCAGTCAATTGTAGGCTCCCTTAGAGCTTAACTGCCTTTTTGATTCAAGAAACTATTGTGAATATAGATATAGTCAACTATAGTTATTTTAACTTCTCAAAGATAAATCTTTTCTACAAATTAATCATATTTGTAAAATATCTTACCTGCAGCTAAGCTTGAACTGCTTAATAATGTTGCTGATTTTCTCAAATCTATGAGCATCACGCTGCTCTTTACACTGATAATGAGAAATCACCTGTGAAAAACAACATTGTTCTTTGAATACATGCAAAATGCTCACATTGCCCTATTAATTAAAGCAGACATCAATTTATTGGTCACCCTGGTTTTCAGAATTGACTTGTTACCTAGCTTACTGTTTTCTTTCCTCTATCACATATCTTGTAAGTACTCTATTTTGACACTTATTTGGACAGTATGTCCAGTATCATTTAGCTATAACTTTGTTAGTGACATTTATTTGGACAATATGTCCAGTATCATTTAGTTATAACTTTGTTAGATCATTCACATATTCTTTTCAGATGGTCTTTTACTTATGATTGTATGACTTTTGACTAGAATGTACTTAAGCCATAAACATTAAGCAGAAACCAAATTACCCCAAACTAAGAACACGTGTTATGATACTCGTAATTTTGAGCAGAAATGAGCCATAACTCCTAATCTGTCACAAGATTAGAAGAGTAAATGGCTGATATTTTTCAGAATACTTACATTGGTAAGCTGTGATACTTTGCAAGTAAGGTGTATTAAATGCATTTTTAACTTATAATAACTTCACTAGGAAATAAATCAATGCTAATCCAAAAAGCGTTTTTTGGTTTACTGGTATTCTTTCCACATCAGCTAAAAATATCTTCGCCAATAATTTCTAATAGTCTAAAGGCTGAATATAAGATGCTAATTTTCAGGAAAAAGAAAGACTTTATCACTTGCCAGAAGAAAATTCACATGAAAAGGTATTGACACAATGTGAAATATCTGAAAGATATTCCTATGCCAATGACAGTACAGACACAACATTACTTGATTTAATCTCCCTCAGTAAAAACCATTAGTGGCACTTCAATTTGCTCTCTAAGGGAAATAAAAACTCTCTCTGTTCAGAAGAGAGGATTGGGTAACGGGCTAAAAATGACTTAAATTCATTGTATGCATGTATGAAACCATCAAAAAACAAAATTAAATTAAAGCAAGTGAAAAAGAATAAAGTTTTCTGCCAGTAAGATTATTCAGAAGATAAAAGTGCCCATTTGCAAACCCGGTGTCCTGAGATTGGTCCCCAGAGCCCTCAATGTGGAAAGAAAGAACTGAATTCTGAAAGTTGGCCTCTAACCTTAATTGCATACCATGGCATTCTGACTGCCCCTCCCCCGTCTCTCTCTTTCCCTCTAAATAAATTAGTAAGAATAGAGATCTTACATTAGGCTATTCCTTTGTAGCTATGTGTGATATGTCAAAGAAATACTACTGAAGCAAATACCGTTGTGCTACACACATCAAGACAGAGAAGAGTTTACTTCCTTATTGCTACTCAAATTAGCCAGACAAAAATAGGCTGGGCACTACTAATTCCCGGGAAGTAATCCATGGCAATGGGTTGATACAGAAAGTTACCTAGTTGAGAGACTCTCCTCATCAGGAAGGGTGGCTCCCAAATGCTTCCAGTGAAAGGAAACAATGTTTAACAGTGTGCCAAGTACATACCGAAGTTTGTGCTAGGTGTTTAACATTACCTTGTGCCATTGTAATTCATACAATAAACCTATGATATAAATAAAAGTATCCACGTTTTACAGAAGGGGAGACAAGCACAGACAGATTAAGAAATGTGTTGAAAAATGGCCAGCACTGGTAAAGCCTAAAACTAGTTCTTTACTAGGACCTCTTTTCAAAGTTACATTGAACAAACCACTTACCAATTACATTTTGCAGTGTGTACTGATATCTCAATTATTTTTTATCTGATATTCAATTTTTTTACTTATACATATAATACAAGCTTTTACATCTTTCACTTACAGCTGTATAAACAGGCCCTGGTGTAGTTGCTAAATTCAATTTATAAGAAACGTAGAACTACCAACCATAATTCTTCCTTCATATATACATCTGAGCTGTTAAGAATGTCACCGACCCTTTTACACGTCAAAGTTTACTATTCAATGGGTTTTTTTAAACTTTATTTAGTGTGTATGGGGGGGTGGGTGTCAGAGGGCATTATGAGTCCCTGTGGAGGACCAAGGGTGACTTCAGGAATCATCCTGGATTGCTTCTACCTCCTTTTTGCTTTGCTCTGGGATTTTCCAAGTTTCATCACCAGCAGAAGTTCAAGCTGCCACCATTTTACCTGGTGTTTTTATGTGGGACCTGGGATCTGCACTCAGGACCTTCTGCTTGTGAGGCAGAGTATTAACCCCTGAGCTATCTCTCCGGCCTCTATCTGTGTTTTTGAGAAAAGGGTGGAAAGAAATTTCTCAAAACAAAACTACATTTCTTCCTAAAAGTCAACAGGCAATGAGAAGCCTTTATCATAAAGTTTATTAACAGAAATAATCTAAACACCCCAATAAGGCATACATACAAAAATCTAAGTTTTATATCATTAGTGCTTAGTGAAAGTGATTTGAAGCCAAGCTAATTATTTATGTTCATGCCCATAGATAAATGATGCTTCCTTCTATACTGAACAATGCTAAAAGAAGAGACACCTAGCTGTTCAAGTGGCTGATAGAGGCAGCTGAGTGCTCAGCTCTAAGCAGGATATTTAGACCACCCCTTCTAAGGCTCACGGAACATTGCAGAAGAGGCAGCAAAGGATGTATGAGCCAGCAGGGCAGAAAAAGATTGTGTTTTGGACATGGCATGACAGTCATGACTCATAGCAGCTGTGGTAACCTATACAAGTCTTGCACAAGATCAAGCCTGTTAATATTACATCAACATGTATGGTACTATTTATGAAGTAATATTGTACCCAGGTGATCTGAAAGAAGCCCTTTGGTATGTAATCTTTTGGTAATTAGTGAAATGTAAGTTTTGTTTTATTCTTTGGCAATTTCATATAGGAATACAGTGTATATTGATCATATCTACTCCTACTTCCTCTATATGAAAGACATCTCCCTTCGGCTTTTGTGTCCTTTATCTTTTTTTTTTTAAGTACCTCAGTCTGACTAGAGCTATCTACACACACAGGATGTAGAACCATTCACTAGAGAGAGGGTAAACTGCATCAGCCACACACTCAAGCAGCTATCGACTGCCTATAGCTCCTTAGCTGGGTATGGGGCTGTCCCCGCTCATACAGAAATGTTAATGGGTCTTCTTGAAAACAGCTTCACATTTTCCTTGAATATAAGATACATTTTGACATACATCTGAAAAGCAGAATGTCCTTACTAGAAAAGTAGCTCTCTCAAACAGAAGTACTTCGTCAGCCTCAATAATTTCAGCAAAATTCCTTAGGTTCATTTCCAGCTGCTGAACATTGGGAATCAGCTGGTAGACAATGCTGGACCAAGCCTAACAGAACAGAAGCACAATGCAATATTACTAACATATAGCCAGTCCCAGACCTTTGAAAATGAGTAAGTACCCTATAACACAGAGACAGCAAAAAGATAGTGATAACTCAGTCTCAAACAAATAATGACATTAAAAATAACAAAAATGAAATGAGAAAATAAACCTAATATTTGATTTTTATCCGTGCGTTGAATTTTTAAATTTCAAACACTGGGAAAATGCTGGAGAAATTTCTTTCCATGGATAATTATAAACAAACAAGAGAAACGAGTGGCATTTTAATTTCCAAAGACTTGTTGACATCTGTAAAAATTATTGATTCAACTGAATTTTAAAAGGTTCACTGTGTGACTGCCTAAAACTGACTTCATTCAGAGTAAGTCTAACGTACACACTTTACATTAGCTACACCCTCCCTCTATTCTCTTAAGTTGCTTGCATTTGTCTTTCTGCTACAGTACTTTCTTCACCCTTACTCCAATTTGTCAGGTTAGGTGTACCTTGTTCTTCTATCCCCTACTAGAGGTCAGGAACCTGATCTTAGCCAATTGGATATGTGACGGCATCGAAAAGACAGGCAACGAATGTTTGTTGAATAAACTTAATATAAGATTTAAGTCAGTTCTATGCACCGTTGATGTAAGAGAAAGTAGTAGTGCCATGTTTCTGTTCCAATTAGTTTTATTACTTAGGCATAGGGGTTCAGGTTCCAAGTTCCCAGGTCGGTGTTAATGTCACTGCTGAATTTACCTTGGAGAAGGCACCAAAGCTAACCACAGCAGAGACATTGTCACTCACAGCAGTGTTGTGATTAGCCAATTGTCTTTGGTCGTGTTATGTATTGCCATCCTTCACACCGCAGTTGGTTCTTATCAGTGCGTCATGTCCATCCTTATTCACGGTTACCTGTTCTATGGGAATAAGGCTTTGAGAGAAATTCGGCCCATATTAATCTAGAACAGTACTTCCTAGACAGGTATCTCAAAATGTTGTTATCAGAGTGAGCCTGGGTCAACATAATATTGGGGAAGAATGAATTAGTTTTTTAAAGTAATAGCTACTTTTACAGTCCAATGTTTTGTTGTTTTGTTTTTATGCTTGGCAAGTCGGGTTTCTGTGCTTCCGGCTGTAGACACTTGTCATATGCAGTTGATACTGAAGTTCTAGGTACCAATAAGCGAAGAATCCTTTGCCATCCACATTCAGACTTGTCAATGAATACCAGAAACAGTCTGAAGAAAATGTCTGATCACAAGAGGACACAAAAGGAGCCTATCTTTAAATAGTAAGCAGTAAGTGGTAATTAGTACAATGGAAGAAGCAGGAGTCCATGTGTCAAGGAAGTAATGCAGCTTCATCCATATAGTCTATAATCTACGTTGCTATTATCTCTACAACGACTGCAAGTAGTGTGGTATGCACTCCAGAAATGGCTAACACTCCTCCTTGAATGCTGGATTCTATTCTGGCATGAAAGTTGATGATATAATAAGCTCTAGGCATACATGTCTTATTCTAAGAAACCTCTTCCCATTTTCCCACTAAATATTTTTCTTCCATTGTAAACTGAATTTAGACATATTTGTTTATATCAATAGCATGTAGAAGTGACCAAATACTGAATACAACTCTAATCATTGAAAACAGTCAAAATGGAATTCAGAGAAAATTTTTGCCATGACAAAGCACAGTAGCAAATTAATAATAACCAAACTGGAAAACTCAGTGTAACTTGGTAATAGCATCAACCCAATCCAAGATTAAACCAAAAATCTCTAAATGTTAACTTTAATGTTCTTCAAGCCATTTGTTATAGATTATTACTTTTTAGTACAACAAATCTAGATGACTACAAAATAGTTTAAAATCTTTTAGTTTATTAATATCTTCTAACTTTATTTCATGCTCTTAAAACGAAGAACTCAGGAAACATACACACCTTATAAAGAGTTTCATCCCAGATAGATGTTCGGAAACAAGAACATTCTAATGGACGAGACAAACGCTTTAGATCTTCTTCTCGTTCTTTAAAAATCTGAATTAAAAAGTCCAATGTACTGATCAACATATAACAAGTCTCCTCCTTCACTGCAAAATCTAAGATGCAATTATTTTAGCATATTTTATCAGGAGCTTTTACACTGTCTTCTGGGAATTTTGAGTATGTTTATTATTTCCCAAATAATAATGGCAGAAATGATTTCAAATCAGATATAAAAGTGTTAATGACTACTAGGCTTTTTATATTTTATTCTGTTTATTTGAATTTTCACAGAAAGCACAACGTTGACAAATTACTATTTATCCTACAGAAGTCTTAAAATATATTTACCACTTCAAATTACCAAATCTGAGGCATTAAGATTTCTAAATCAAACTAGATTTTAATTCCCCTGTTATAAAAATACTTTAATAATTTATATATAGATCTATCTATACATCTTTGCATATATATTATTTATATATAGCATACTTAATTTTTAATATAAATATAACTCATTCACATATGCAAACATCTGGTCACCTTGGATATGTGTCTATATATACCTGCCAACACATACAGAGGAAAATATATAAAACATATACACTCAGACGTGTTCTCCTGAGGGGGGCACTGGTCATGTATACATATACAATGTCATGGTTAATTTTATGTATCAACAGCCACAGTACACCACCAACCTGAATGTTTTTACAAAGATATTTTTAAGAAAAATGGACTTTTAAGTAAATAACTTGAGTAAAACCAACTGAGCTTCACACTGAATACTCCTAATCAAACACAAGAAGCACGATTCTTGGCCACAATATCCAGACATTTGATCTGAATGTTTTAGAAAAAAATGATGATTATAATGAGATTTGCTGACTAACATTCATTCTGCTATACAAAAAGGGGAAAAATCATGGATGCACTCGGATTTCAATCCCTAGTTCAATCACAATATAAATGAACTAAAAGTTTCTGTTATTTGCCTTCAAAGGTACATTTACTTCCTATGATCACAGGCCTAGATTGAGGAAAACTAAACTTGGCTTCTCATCTTATGAGTAGATAGATTACAATGCAAGTTGAATCCCAGCTCAAAGGGTCCTCTGCTTTAAAAGCATAAGTACTGATCATAAAAGAACATAATTTTGGGTAATGGAAACGGTCCTACGAAAAGATCTAAGGAAAGTTGGGGATACTGAAGTCCTAATTTTTTTTTTTTTAGTTTTCTACTTATTTATTTAAGAGAGATTGAGAGATAGAAAGAAGAGGAAAACAGAGACTGGGAGAGTGAACATGTGCACAGACAGCCCAAGGATAACTTTTGGAAGTCAAAGCCGATTCTCTCCTTCTATATAGACTTAGGGGATAAAATTCAGGTTGCCAAGTTTGCATGTAGTGGCTTTACTGGCTGAATCATTTCACCGTCCCTGAGCTTTTAAATTCTCAACTTTTGCAGGTAAAATCAGCCATTCCATCCCTATCTAATAATAACCCTAATATGTCTGAGGAAACTGTACTGGCCTCTGTGAAGTAGTGGTAAAACAGATGTTTCACCCCTACAACATCTCCTTGCTCTGGATCTGCAACTACAGTCAAGTATCAGAAGACTCCTAAAAGTTTATACAACATGGGAACAATGACAAAGTGTCCTGCAATGCAAAGGAATTTTCTATTTTTTCTAATTTATATAGACCAAAATTCAGGAAATAAGTGTTGGAATGGACACTAAGGGTATATGTGTAGAAAAATGGTAGGAGAGATAAAACATTGGATCAGGCCAAATATACTGAACCCAATAAACAGGATTTGCAATTAGCGGTAAAGATTATGGGTTAAGAAAGGATTCTGTTTGCTTAAATTATGCCTGATATATGAAAGAAAACATAGCTCATACTAAATGAAGCTAAAATGTCAGACCTGACTCACAGAAACCTATAGTATTGACTAGTTGATCATGATGATCCTGGGGTGTGTGTGTGTGTGTGTGTGTGTGTGTGAGAGAGAGAGAGAGAGAGAGAGAGAGAGAGAGAGAGAGAGAATTTAGGTCAAGTAATTGAAATTACAGCATAAACTATGAAAACAGTCATAGCCCCAATTGATATCTACACATGAGCCAGTTTGTAAGCCCAAAATATCTTGAATGAAGAGGTTTGGTTAAGGTGAGGAAGGACACAATCACACCCTCCATTCAAGCTGACTACTCAACTTCTGTAGAAGGCATATAAGCTTCTTGAACAATGGAATATCACATGCCTAAACAGGTGATTAAAATTCCAGGTGTGGTTTCATTGCTCCAGTAAAAAAGTACAGCAGCTCTTTTTCTGACAGGTACCTTTTCCTCCAACCTTATTAATAAAATCAGGTGGCAAGGCCATCAACAAATCTTCACTGACCTAACTCAGGGAGATAACAATTCTCTAGTCCAATGTTATAATTTAGTTTCTAAGGAGCTTGGTTTCCTTTCCCTTTTACAAGACATTATAATAGTGCAAAACAATGATCACGTTATACCAGCGGATCCAGTGATCTGAATGCAGCCTCTCTGGGTTTACTGGAATAATATCTTCCTATCAAAGGGTAGGAAATAAATCTAATAAAAAAAACTCAAGGACGGTCAACCTCAGTGAAATTTCTGGAGGTCCACTGGTAAGGAGCTTGTAGAAATACCTTTTAAGGGGAAGGATGAGCTATTGTACAATGTAAAAAGCAGCACATCTACTCTTAGAGACAGACCCTCTAATCCTACCAAGAGCTCACTCTCTAGCTTACTCTAAGGAACCCTGATCTCTGCCTTCAAAACTGGAATTACACACAGTCCACCATATCCACACCAAGCATTATGAGGATTCTAGGGACCTGAATGCCAGTCCCCATACTTAACCACAAAACCACATGCCAGCATTCCCTTAAAGGATTCTAATATGCATGCTTAGAAAACAGTAAGATAAACTACAAATCACTGAAATTTCCACAAGGAGCTCATTTGTTGAAATGAGCTTTATAAAGCCTGTGTACTAAAATAAATATACAAGAACAATGGAAAAGTGGAGATTATCCTATAGCTATTGATTACAGGGAAAAAGTATTCCTAGGAAAACTATTCCCTCTACCCCCCAAAAACCCTGTAGTTTAATAAAGATCTCCTTACACACAAATCCAAGGAAAATTCTATACTCTTCTATATAACCATCATATTCTAAAACTGCTTTCCTTAGTTCTCCTGTAGGAAATAAGGAAGGCTATTCTCTTTCACTTCTTATATTAATTCTCATTCTATGAACTGAAACTAAATTAAGACTGTGACCTGCCAAGTCCCAGGATCTCGTAGCAGGGTTCAGAGTTCACCCATCCTACTGTATCCTTTCTGTAGTGAATCTCCCGAGTCCTTTCTAAGCTATTCTCGGTTATGGTAGTTATTTAGGTTTGACCTTTGTCAAAGAGAATGAGGTTGATATTTCCTACTCTACCATCTTGGTCTCTTTGGTTTAAACTTGTGCATATCAACTTACTAATGCCAGGAAAGAAGAGAAATATAGCATGTCTGTACAATTGTAAAGGATCCTGCATAGTGTACGACACAATATGGCAGGAACTTGAACTAGTACATACAAGTTTCCTAAATTAATCTATTGACAGCAGCAACTTTTCCACATCTTAATCCTGGTATGTCCTCTAGCCTAGGTAGTCACACAGGGATGCTAAACTATTTTAAAAAACAGGCTTGCTACTTAGTGACATATTGTCAGATTCTTACCTATTCCTGAAATATTAAATGTTAAATTGTTAAATGAATACTGTGTTTCTCTTCCTGTGGAAAGTATAAATATGAGTATTTGTTGTTTTTCTTTCCTTCTTTTTTAAGATGAAATCTTACCATGTTCGGGTTGATCTCAAACTCAAGGGATAATTTCGAGTAGATGGGACCACAGGCACAAGCCACCATGCTCAGCTAAGAATGATTTTTTTAAAAGAAAGAATCCCATTTTATAGCCTTTGGGTTTTTTCCTGAAAATCCAGAAAACTAAAAGTTTATCTATATTTCTGTAAAACCATTTGGTGCAGCACTGTTTCTGTTTCTTACCAGGTCACGCTGATCTTCCTGGACCAAATCCATTTTGTGTACCAAGCAAAAGATTTTGGCTTCTGGAGAATTCTGCAGAATAGCCTCCAGGCATGACTGATAATAGTGCATATCCTTTTCAAGTTCACGGCTCTCGACATCAAAGACATAAATCAAAACCTCCACATTTCGGAAGATGTCACGTTGGCTAGTGAAATAATTTTCCATGAAGGTATCTTGTCTGATAGGAAAAGAAAATCTAGATAGTAAACAAGTCCTCAGCTCAGTCATTCTTACTTGAAAATTTGCTAGCTCGACCCATTGAAAGATAATCTTAAGGCTTTCACTTATATATATAATTGTGTGTGTGTATGTATGCATGTGTATATCAGAGAGCACTGTGTGCCCTATCGAGGACCAAGGGTGATTTCAGGAGTCATCCTGAATTGCTTCTACCTCCTTTTTGCTTTGCTCTGTGATTTGCCAGGTTTTGTCCATCAGAGCCTAAAGTGCAGGCCACTGCCATTTCTCCCTGGCCTTTTTACATGGGACCTGAGATCCAAATTCAGGACCTTCTCTGTGAGGCAGAGTCTTAACCCCTGAGCCACCTCTCTAGCTCTCAAGGCTTTAATTTAAAGACCAAATAAAAGCTGGCAACATGGTGTAGCAGGTAAAAGCACTTGCCTCACAACCTGAGGAACTGAGTTTGATCCCTACAACCCACAACAGGAGAAAACTTACTCCCAGAAAGTTGTCCTAGCCTCCATACATATGCCTGTATTCACACCCCTCCACACCACACAATAATAGACTTTAAGAAATAAAGAGCAAATAATAGCCCCAATTCATTTTACTTTTTGAGTCATACCTGCAATCTTCCATAACACCTTGTTATTTTCCTTGTGTTCTAAATACACTGACTTTTGGTCAGTTCCTTAAGTGACTAATGGTTTAACCTGAGGATCTTTCTTATACATACTGTTCACTCTGTCACACAATACTACTCTGCCTCTTCATCTAAAAAACTCATTTGTTCTTTTAGATTTCAACCCAATCCATACTTCCTTGTAGAGGCCATCCCTGACTTGGGCCAACTCACTCTTCATTCCTTTCATTTCCAACATCTACCACCCCACACATATGATGTAAAATTTGTTTAATATTTTAATCGTAACATTCTATTCTACACAACAAGCCAAGGGCCATGCCTGGTACTGCTCCTTCTTGTTTTTCAGTTTGATGCATAATAAATGTTTACCAAAAGAATAACCTGACAATCAAATATTCTACATTGTATGAAAATGACTCCAGGGATAACCATTTAGCAGGATGATACTCTTTGCTCCTAGACTGGGTGCCACATCCCAAGAATATCTCAATAACTGGGGAGCATAAGAGAGTAGTGTCATGTAGTAGGGGAAATTATGAATTTCTAACCTTGCATTTTGTTGTTAACAGCTCTGTGATTTTAAAAGAACCACAATTTCCCTGGAACTCTGCTACATTATCCCTACAACTGAAGATCCTATTTTAGTAGAGGCATGTAAGGAATCAAGACAATAATAATGAGGAAAGATTTCTATGGATAGAGATGTTAAGTGTTAATTTGATTACTAGTAGGAAAGACTCATTTTCTAGAGAGTATTTACTTATTACATTATTCTTTCACAAATATTCAGTGAACACTTTTCTGTGTTTGTCTCCTTATTGATGTCATAGTTAGACACAGGTGTTACAAACTGATGTCATAGTTAGATACAGGTGTTAATTCCATGGTCAAAAGTTTGAGCTCTGGGCACATTCGTAGAAAATTAGTAGTTAAGCCCCCAAACGAACCTGTAGATTTTCAAATTGACCAGGAAGACCTAAAAGGCCTAGTCTAGAGTGGGTGGGCCTAGTTCTTGGACAGGTGAATAAGATGAAAGGAACTGGTTAAGTTGGCATCCTTCTGTATACCTGGCCGGACATGCTGTTCTGGCAAGTAAGGATTGTCCCTCTCTCAGCTGTTATGTGGATATGGTGTGGCCAGTTCCCTCATCCCTTGGTGTTGATGTAGCTTCCTGCCAAGCTGGACAAGGAACTGTAACTGGACTATCATAAGCCAGAATAAAACTTCTTGGGGACTTAAGCTCTTTGGTTATGAATTATTAGCAACAATGCAGGCAAACTGCAACATCTGACAATAAATTCTACTTTACGATGTACTGCACAAATATTGTTATATATTAACTTGCTTTATAATAAGTTGGTCATTTTTCCCGATCTTACAGATGAAGAAGCTATGATTCGGAGAGCTTGAATGACTATCCAAGGTAATACAACTGACACAAACAGCTAAAATATAAACCCCAATATCACTCGAGTGCCTACACTCCTTGACACATGCACTATGTACAGCTGTTTCAGCAGAGATACAAATGAGTGTAAAGTTGGGAGATGACATCAGCACAAAAGCACAGTGAGTGTGCATCTGTAATGGGATATTTGATAAATGTCTTGGTCATAAAAGCAAGTCCTAGTCTTCCAACAGTGGGAACTCACTCAAATAATATGTACTCAGCATCAAATCTACAGTGAAGAAACTGCAGTAAGATAGATATTGTAATAACTAAGAATAAACCAGTACCACATGATAGCTAAGAGCTTAGCACTGGTATCAGTCTACCTGATACAGAAACCTAACTCATGCCCTTACAGAAGAGGGGACTGATCTATCTATGTATGGTACGCACACATAAAGTTTATAGTGGACAGAGGGCATTTTCTTCCCTACTCCCCCCCCATTTGTGAATACATGTATGCAAGTGCAAGTACACATATGCCATTGATGCATGCATGGTGGCTAAGACAACTTCCAGGTGTTGTTCCTCACACTTCCACTGAGACCTGGTATCCACTGCTGTTGTGTAAGCCAGGTTGGCTAGCCTGTGAGCTTTTGGAGACTGTTACGTTAATCCCTCCTATAGAGGCAGGGATTAAAGACCTTTATACAGTGTATCTAGCATTTCTTTGGCATCCAGTCCTCATGCTTGCTTGGCAAGCACTTTACATATTGAATCATCTTACCAGCCCCTAGAGAGGATTTTCAAAATTGTACAAAAATCAGAGATTTTTATTTCATCAATTGACAATTCCTAAGTAATTTTATCTAAAACATTTATTATAAACGATAGTTAGTTATTCTAAGTTTATATGCCATGTTGATTATACTAGATGACTTCATTACTTCTGCCAGCTTCACAAACAAGTATGTAGATAATACTTACCCACCACAATCCCACAGGCTCAAAACCAGGTTTCCCAGAAATTGGACATGGGAATGTTCTATATCAACTGGAAGACAAATACAGTACATCCAGAAATTGTACCAAGTACGATAAAAATTTAAAAGAAGCAAAACACTAGCCCATATATTTTCGAAGGACTAAAGTGGAGTGAAATGTTCAAAGCCACAAGAAGGTGATTTTCAGCTTAGTCATGTGGTTTAGTAGTAAGATAGACATCTAAACTACCCTAAACTTAGGAATTGGTTATCATGCAAGTTATTTGACACTTCTGTGGTTAGTACTCCAAGCAAAAAGTTTTCAATTATTGACCAATGTTAAAATTTAACAAGCAAGACAGTGACATACACCATTTAATAGGTCTTCTCAATCCCACCTGCCCTAACCAACTTCCTTCAAAAAAGTAAGAACAAAAATCAAACACAAACACAATGTAACTAACTCCTGCACTGACTTCCTCTTCGGTTAATGACTCTACTGGTTTTTCTATTTTTGATTCCTCTGTCCAGATTCAATTCACTTCTAGGCCTTTGTAGTATTTAATTCCATTCTTTATTTTACAACCCATGAACATTAAACAAGGCTGTACCATTTTGTGCTTACACTACCACAAGAGATCCACAACTGACCTCCCTACCAGAAAGGCTTACCTACTTTTACATCACTCTATAGACTACTTCCAGGCTCATCTTCTTAACACTACTTTGAACATATCACTCCCCATTCAAAACACTTTCAGTGGCTCTTCCATGCCTAATTATCTTTCACAATTTAGCTTCCAATATACTCTTGTACTCCCTAGTAATTCACATTCATAAATCCTTTCACTCCAACCCAATTGTTTATTCACAATCCTCCCAAACCCAATACCTCCCCAAATCCCAAAATACTTTACACCAGGGGTCGCAAACTTGATAATAGAAGTCAGGCTAACAAACTTACACCATTAAACTTGACTGTGAAGGAAGGGTAAACATCTACATAAAGGGATGAGATAAGACACTACTTAACTCAGCACTTGTTCATTTGCCATGTAAGAACATTGGCTCAGGGTTATCAGGTCCTTAACATTTTAAATAGTAGCTTCTAATCCAACTTAAAAAAATAAGGTTAAGTGAGATAACTACTTCCAGGTTTTTCTAAAGAAATGCATAGACAAAAAAAAAAAAAAGACAAAAAAAACCCCACATCTCTAGGCCTTATCCAGCATGCAGGCTGTCTGTTTGCGACCTCTGCCTTGGAGTTCCCTCCCCCTAAGCACTGCTTATTCTATCCTGCTGCTGGAAAGCCCAAGTTATGGGTCATCTTTTAGAACCCAGACTAAATCCCACTTCCTCTAAAAGCCCTCCCTACTTAACAAACCCCACTTACCATCAACTCTCCCTCTGAATTCATTCAAACATTTACTAAGCAACTACTCTCTGCCAGGCAATAAAAACATTAAGGAATAATGAAAACATTATCCTGAAGATTTTTCAAGGGCTAGCAACTATAACCTATTTAATTTATGTGATAGTCACATAGCAATCTTTCCTCTATGATTATCTCAAAGCTGTTGCTTCAATGAACTGCTGTCTAACTTTTATACAATTTTATTTTCTCATAATGCAGACTACAGACATCAAACCATTCTTGGTAAATCATGATTTTGGAGTTAAACAGCCCTTAGTTCATATTCCAATTCTAACTCTCTGTGTGACTTTGGACAAGTAATCTAAACTTAGTACAAGCTTTGACTTTTGTTAAAAATGAAGGAAGGAACAAAGTATTGGCCTCACAGGATTATTGTGAGGATTCAATGCATAAAATGCCTGGCACATAGTAGGCGCACAAACTACTTCCCTTTTTCCCTTTACTTCCCCCTCCTTGGAAAAGGAATCATATCTTACATGTCTTTGTATTTCCAACAGATTCTACGAGAGAGTAGGTGCTCAAACTGCTATTAATTTGAAGACTATGTAAACGGTCTAGTACTAAAAAAAAATGGAAAGAAGTGCTACTGAGAAAGGGAAAGACAATTAACAAAAGGAGTGACAGGATTCAGTGACTTTTTAGATATGGGGCACATGGGATAGAAATATGGTTTCTATTCTGATATCATAAGAATAGCTCTCACCAAGTGACCAATGGCCCCATTACCAAATCCAGTGGATTTTTAGTCCTTGTCTTTCTGTAACATGACACTGTTGACTACTCTTTTCCTCAAAAAAAAATTCTCTTCTCTTGGTCTGATTTCATAGCTACAAATCCCCTGGAAGACCCTCCCCCACAAACTCCCGTTCTTCTTTCTGTCCCTTAAATGTCAGTTAGTCAAATGGATCTGTGGCCACCTTGACAAGATAATATTCAGATCATTTGACTTACCACTAGATACTGATAATTCATAAATAAGCAGTATGAATATAGATTTTTCTCACTTTTCTGACATATACTGCACTTGAATAAAAAACCAATATCTCTAAAATTCAACATATCCCAATATAACTCATCTCTTCTTTCATCCCACAAAATCTATTCCTTTCAATTTTGTCCATCTCAGTGAACTAAACTTAGTTGCCTAAGTCAAAATTTTAAGTTCTTTTAGTCTTTTTCCCTAATAATTCTCCGCAAATTTACAGCAAGTTATTTTTACCCTACCTCTTTTATCAGAAATCTAATAGCTTCTCACAACATCTACCACTTTTTTCGTCCGAATCAAGCCTAAGTCATCTCTTATCTGATCTACTAAAAAAGCTTAACGAACAAACTTGTTTCTGCTTTTGCCTCACACTAATCTGTACTAGACATTACAGATACAATTATACCTCCAAAATACTAAGTTTTATACCATTCTTCTTTCAAAAGTGTATCTCTGTGTATGCAATATTTTATACACTAAGAAAGGTGCCAGAACAGTAACCTCAGAACTATAATGATCATTGTTCCTATGAAGTTGGCCTGACAATGAAGGACAGAACAGACTTTTTAAAGTTTTCATAAATTAATTGGAGTGAGGAACAGACACACACATGCCATGACGCATGTATAAAGTCAGAGTACAACTTTCAGGAGTCGGTTCTGTCCTCCATCATGTGGGTTCCAGGGGTTGAATTCAAGTCACCAGGTTGTATGGCAATTGCTTTTACCTGCTGAGTCATCTTTCTAGCCTGATAATAGACTTTTTATACTTATTTAATTCTTGGACTTTTCACAATTAGTATTTTTGAACCTAAACTGAAATTTGAGAAAATATAAGTGACTATGTTACCTTGCTGTACACTTTTCAATGAACTGTCCTTTACCCTCAGGTCAAACCACTTAACTTGGCTTATATGGCACTTTATGATCTAAACCTCATTTTCTGCTTCCCTAAGTTTTTAGTGTCACCTATATGTCCCTCTTGTTCTCTGACCTTCCAGCCCTGTGATAATGAGATCAACTAAACAGAATTAAGAACATAGCTTTGGGAATTGCATACACTTATGGGGCAGAAAGAAGAAAATATTATGAAAAAGATCTTTTTTTAAAAAAATAGGGGAGGGGTGGTTAAAGATAAAGGAAGAAAATCAGGATAATAAAGCATTAAATAAATAGCCAAGAGAGCAGAGAATTTTGAGAAGGCAGGAAATCTTGGAGCCGTCAACAGTGTTTGAGACTAATAATTCTTCAGAATCATTTTAACAACATATTTCTTATTCCAATAAACACATTTTAACATATACCTGACAGATTAACATAATCACTTTTCCTTACTTCAAATTTCAAAACAAATTAAGACTTAAAATATAACAAAATAAAAGCAGACTTTTCAAAAATGACAAACTAGGAAACCACTAACACATTAAAGTCAAATAATTTTTAAAAGTACTCTTCTACTTTTAAAGAAAATCACCAACTGCATCAAAAGCAAGGTCAAGTAAAAGCAATGCATTGCATGAGTATTTTGAGTAAGTCTACACATTTAACAAAAAAACCTAGATCTTTCATCAGCAGTGACAAATATGCTAAAGCATTAAGATCAACAAAATAGTTTTAATCATATTTTACTACCTTTAAGGAGATCCAGTATCTACTAACAAAGTATTACCAACCAATTTCCAACTTGAGACAAACTTAAGGGCAAGAGTCCTGTCCCATTCACTGTCTGGCAAATAGAAAGTTCCAAAAATGTACGTGTTGAATTCAAGGTCTACTTTAATGGGAAGGACTCATATAACTTTCAATACTATAGTCATAATGAGGTGGTTCAACAATGTCAAAATTATTTTAAATATTTTGAATAATTCTGAAAATTTTATTATGACATTATTCAATGGGTGTAGGGAAATAAACCGACACTACTCATAAGCTAAAACAGGAATGTCACGGATACTAAGAAAAAATATTTCTACAATGTGTGAATAATTTAAAATATATTTTTAAAAAGTCTTCTGGGAATTAATGAGTAGTCTAACATATATATTATATATAGAATATATGTAACATATTAATAAAGAGATGAGAATGGGGTTAATATTGCAGCTATGGTGCTTACTTGCTGAGTAAGATTAATTTTGAAGTCATACTTTTATCATCTATCAGAAGAAAATGGAAATGCAAATAACAGAAATTCAATAACCATTGGCTTCTTTAATCTACTGAAACCATAAAGATAGTAAACCCAGATATTTAGCTTGGAAGAATAGAAAAAAATTATACTTATCAAATCAAGAAAAACAAGATTGGATGGGGTCAGGGTGGTGTGGCCATAGACTTAAATTAAGAAAGAAATGAGTTTGAACAGGTGGAGTTTTCCGGAGGTTGTATGTAGACAATGTAAATATAACAAGCCACACGAAACTAACTTAACCAAAGTTTTTGTCAATAATTTAGATGAAAACTAGATGACATATGTACTGTATATATAAACTGCACAGGGCTATGAAAGATAGTCTACACGAGAGGTTAAAGAATAAGAGGTTAAAATAAAAATTAGAGCCAGCTCTTCTTTTAAAAAAAATTTTTTTGGCATTGAGCACGCACACCTTCAGGAATCATCCTGGATTGTTCTATTTCCTTATAGCTTTGCTCTGGAATTTCTTAAGCTCAGCCTTTCAGGGAAGAAGTACAGAACACTACCATTTCTACCTGGTGTATTTACATGGGATCAGGAGATATGAACTCAGGACCTTCTGCTTGTGAGGAAAAAGGCTTTTTAACCCCTCAGCCATCTCTTCAGCCTACAAGTCCTTTTTGCACATAGGAAAACTGAAATCCAGAGACAAAGTAACTTGGATCTCATAAGTAACAAGCATAGGGTCAGAACATATCATGGTCTAAAACCAAACTGAGCAATTTAACATAAGGATTCATTGTTAGGTTCAAAGTACTAACTGTACAAGAACCTGAAAATATGTGTTTTAATAACAATATGTAAAGAGTTGTGGCTTTTAGTAAGACTCAGTATAATTAAGGTTATTCCAAAAATGGAGGTGGGACAACACCATATGAATAGCAATGTCAGTCTAGAATAAAAGATGTAATAGGACCATTGCCCTAAATGAAATACACTTGCATTCAAGTCCTAAAACCAAAAAGACAAGCTTGAATTAGTCCTTAAAAATATTTCAAAATTATGTCAAGTGCAGAATAGAAATGTTTAACAGAAGGTAAAAGAGAGGCAAGGAATAAGTAGGATAAATGAAGACTGAACATCCTCAAATATTTTTAGAGGCTTAGAAAACAGAAAGAGAACGATAACAGAAAAATAAAAAAGATTTGGGCCTCTACCTCAGAATGGCTTTCTAAATAAGCAGACCTGTCCCAATTATGAAAATTGACAGTAAATTCCAAGACCTATAACAGAAATAAAGTTTCCTTCTCTTCTGTACTATAGCATTTGGAGTACATTGTGCTTAAAAAATGTTTACTATGCTTAAACCAAGAGTTGGCGCCACAGTGAACAGTTATGACTTGGGACTAAAAGTACTGAAGATGCTAGAAACAGAGATCAGGAATCTCTGAAGGCCAGGTACAGCAATTCCTCAATAACCTAGAAGTCAAGGACAAAAGAATCAGTGACAGCAGAGTACTTCCAGGATTCTGGACCACTGTTCAGGCAGCCATGGCATCCCAGCAAGTCCATACTACCATATAAGTAACAAAAGACAATAAGCCATTTCCCAACTCAGAGAAGATGCTCTGAAGAGACCTAGCGGTATGGGGAAAGGCAGTAGAGTTCAAGTCAGATTAACATCTCTACTTACTATCTCCATGTCTACCTTTTAATAGGAACAAGGACTAACTACTGCTTTAAAAAAAACTTAGATTTAATTGTACACTAGTTAATACTTATGAGTTCCCCTTTATGTAGTAACAATTTAAGATGAAGACTCTATGCTCCCAACAAATAAGCCAAAGTGTCCTAGTGCTTGCTTAAGAAATATCAAGATAAACAAGAATTGTCTAAGAGCAACTTAAGATGCTAACAGTGAGCAGTAATAACAGAATTAGGCCACACCACTCTGAGGAGAACTGTAAAAACGGGGAAACATGCTCCAAAACAAATTCCTCAATGTCTGCATACCCAAGCTGTGATGATCAAGTGTGTTATGCAGAGTATTGGTAGTTAAGATCACCTTACTTTACAATAAGATGAAACATCTTACTTGTTGCACCAAGGCGACGTGTATCTCTGGCAATGTAATTTGCAAAGATAACAGACCTCATGCTGGTCTTACCAGACCCACTTTTACCCATCAATAGCACCTAAGAACAAAGTAAGGGGAAAAAAAGAATAAAAGTTAGCTATCTACAGCAAGTTTAGCACAAAGGAAACTATTTATTTCCTGTATTTGGCATTCTGAAGTGAAAGAACCAAAACCCACCACAGATATTCCCCAACCAACAGTGAATGGTGACACATCATCTCAGAAGCCAGGTACTTACTCAGCACAAGTGACCCATCATTTTCACAAAATAAAAGCAGTGAAATTGTTATTTATATGTTATATTAGTTTATTACAACTTAGAAATGAGAGGAAACCAATCCCTATTCCTTTATAATCTAAAGTTTTCTACATTGAATTACCTACTAGGGGATCTCAGTGTAACTGAAAAGTTCTTCTAACTTCTGTTTCAAGTTAATTATTCCACTTTTGTCCTTGGTTTCTTCCCTTTCACTTATTTTTATGATGCTGTTCCATTAGGTACTATTTTTTCAAGTTTGCAATGGATTACAGGACCGAGTATTTAACTATACATATGAATCTTCCTGAGTAGTTTACCTGTGTCTTCAACTCTGGCATCTAGTAGTCTCAGACTTTTAGCATCCAACCATATTTAATTGAATGCCTTGTAGTCAGTTTGCCTCTAGTCTTCTGGAGAGTCCTGCATCTATATATTTATTTCATAATATATTTTCTACCATTCTCTTCTTTCAAATAGTTTGAGTTATCCTTCAAGATTTGGTTAAATCATCACTGCTTCAAATGAAAGGAATACCTGGTTCTACTTTAAATCTTGATATGCTTTATTTTTTAAAAAGTTTGATCATAAAATATAACTATTAATGAAGATATATTGAAATCAGGCTTAATTCCTTATAAGCATTTAATTATGTAACTTTATCTCACTTAGAAAAATCATTGCTGAGCCAGACTAACATAACAATGTAGGTTTGTTTTGGAACAATAATTGTATCTTGTTTGGGTACAAGCTGTTGCTCTGAAATATGTATTCGCTGTGTAATGATTAAGTCAAGAGATTTTTGTTCTCACAATTTTCAAAAAATTTTAATTTTATCTAGTTTTTATGCAATCATATAGAAAGGTCTTGCACATTTAGGCATCCTTGTTCATAGTAAATTTAGAGATTCATGAAAACTATTTCCCTATTTAAAAATAAATTGTAAAGGAAGTTTGGGCTAAAAACTTTAATGAAAACTGATCTCGGTTTCTTATGAGAAAGCAAGGACAAACTTAACAACCCTATCAAATGAGTAATATTACTACCATTTTATAAATGATACATATAACCGAAAAAGTTAAAAAAAAAAAAAAAAGCTTTGTTTCACTTTTAGTGATTCTGTCTAAACCCCAAAGTCCAGCACAAAACCACACGGGCAAAAAAGGAAAAGGTGTCCCATTTTAGTTAGAAAAATCAGGCAAAATTTGATTTGGGTTTGAAAATAAATATGCACACAGAGGCCTCTTTAATATTTATACATGGCTTGATCCACTCAGATTTATATTATTAAAAATAAATTTGACAGCAAATAAGAGGAGCCAGAAAGATCACATAGGTTATTTCAGTAATCCAGAAGACATTTCCTAAACAATAACTTCTTACCTTTACTGTCATGCTTCGGATATACCTAACACATCTTACCTTTTTCTTCATGGCTGTATTTGGTATCACCCACCTGCAGACATAAACCAAAGGCAGAGTTTGCATGATCTAATTGTCTTAGAAGTTAAAGAATATTTAAATAAATGTGGATGGAGGTACAGAAGAATATTGTTTAAAATGAAAACTAAGTATAACAGTGTGTGAGACTTTTGATGAGTACATGCCCACATTTTCCTGAATTATAAAACTGTTTATGCTCCCTGTTCTCTTTGCAATCTCGTAGGGTATTTACTGGGAAAATAATGTTTGAAATACCAGTAAATCATCAAATTCAATACTCAGTTTTCATTACCTTGAAAAAATTGGAGCAATAGTATTTCACTAAAACATTATCTTCATATTTGGACTATCTTGCTAAATGCCGATTTCTACGTATAAAATCTGGAAGCTAGCACAAATTAGCAGGGCACAATGGCATGTCAGTAATCAGTGGACGGGTAAAGTCGTTTTTTTCCCTCCTCCTTTTACCCCCAACAGGGTGGCATCAAATCACCTCTACTGAAAATTCAAAGCAACTCAGAAGTGTCTCCTCAACTAAAACAATCCCCATAAAAAAGCCCCACTCCCAAGGGCTGCTTCTGCCCAGCGGACACTAGTCCCCTTCCCGTTTATCCTGTGGTGGCCAGCACGATCCCGGTTAACTGACAAACTCCTGGAGGGGATTTACCATTGGATGTTGGGATTGTTACACTTCACAATATTCTTTTCGATTACAACGCCCTCCCTTCGAGCTTCCACGTAATACGCTTCACCCACCCAAGAGACTCTTCTGGGTCCCCTAATGGAGGATCCACTCTCGGCCCCCGATTCTCGGGCTCCGTCTTTTTCTCGGAATCGGATTCTTCCATGGCGCAACAAGTCCTTTCCAGTGCCTTCTGGATCCGCAGCACTTTTTCTCCCGTTCACCCCCAGCTGCCTAGCCTCTGCGCATGGCCCGCGGCCCCGGCCTGCTCGCGATGCCTCCGCCTTCCACCACTGGGGGGCCCTCGCCCCAAGGACCCTTCCCACCCGACTCGGGGTCAGGACGCGACCCGCCCGGCCAGCTCCAGGCCTGGGGATTCGGGGAGCCGAGGGAGGGATGGAGGGCAGGGGCCCCGGGGGACGGGCTCGCCCCGACTTGGCCCTCAACCTCCGCGGTCGGGAAACCCGCAGCTCACTTCACCCGCACGGAGGAGCCAGTCGCGGAGGCGGAGGCCACGGAAGACGCGGGAGGGAAGCCGAGGACGCGGCCGCGGAGCTGCCGGGCCTCGTCCTCGACGCGGGGACCGCTCCGCCCGCCCGCCCGCCGCAGCGCAGGTACCTCACGGCGGCCGCGCGACTGCGGACGGGGTCACGTGGGAGCCGGGTGCGCGCCTCTGCGCATCACGTGACGGCCTGGCCCCGAGAGCGGCGCACGCGGACACGCTACCATAGAGATGGCGAGAGGAAGCTAGAGCGCCCGCTCGCGCCAGCACGTGACTCAGGCCCGCCCTTCCGGCCGCAAGCCCCTGGGCGCCTGCGTCGGCCCTGGCTCCCGGAAACAGCGCGGCTGGGCCCCGCCCATCCGCCGCGGGCTTAAAGGGAAAGAACGCGATTTCCCAGCCGGAAATGCTACCACCATGGCTTGGCCTTTTCCACATCTTCATAGTCCTTGTCGCCGAGCGCATCATTCACAGCCCACCCGTCTAGAACGTTTTCAACTTTCTTCACGTGGAAAACACTCAGACTTCCCCGCTGGGGATGATGGCTCACACTTCACTGCACTTTAAAAAAAATAGCAGGAGGATTGTTGTAAATTTCTGACTGACTTGTAATATCTGCACATGCCGAAGGGGTTTAATGTGGGAATTGGTTCTCATAAGATAATGTGTTCTCATTAACTCAACGGAGTATAAAATTGATAACATGCATACTATGTTGGGATAGAGAGATGACCAGAAAAAAAAAGCCAACGAAGAATGCAGAAGAACTAACTGCCTCTGGAGAGCAAAGTAAGAAATGACAGGAAGAGACCCTTACTTTTCATCTAAAGCTCTTATGTGTTATATGCAAATTGCATATACATTATACATATTTTTATATAAGCATAACATACACATACATTATATATAAACCATGTGCCCATGTTACTTTGATAAGAAAGCTATGGATTTGGTTGGGTTTTTGGGACAGTGTGAGGTCCCTACATATGTCTGTCTTATCCTCCATTTCTATTTATGGTTGGGAAATTTTATTTCCTGCACAACTTTTTATGAAGTATCCTCCTATTTAATTGTTTTGAAGCAATAAAGATGATAAAAAAGAAAAGGAAATAAGGGGTATTGTTAGGGTCCACATGTCTCAGATATGGTCTTGTATAACCCTCTTCCCTATAACTTTCATGCCTCAAGAAAATGGTCATTTTGGTTACTCTTTCATAGCCTTGTCACTAGCAAATATGCTGCCTTCTCTCCTCAGATATTACAAACCAGTGTGTATTTTACCTTTCCACAGGTCTGGAGAAAGACCTCAGATACCAAAACCAAGAAGTTACTGTACAATTACTATTCGCCATACAATGATATCAAATTGTGGTTACTCCATTCTACTCATACCTATTCTTACTACTATATTTATTATTCTCACTGTCATAATATCTGTCCTAGATAACCACAATAGTTTTTTAAGTGATCTTCCTACAATGGCAACTCTAAATGGATTGAGAGAGGGTGAAATAATTTTTATGAGGTCATGTCTCACACACGCGCGTGCACACACACACACAATGTAATGACAATGTAAATGACATGAGTTTTGTTGCAAATAGCAGGTTTCAACTGTGTCCTCTAACTCCTATTATGCCCAGATTTTACCAGCTTATATACTCTTTCTTAAAGAACCTTACTTGCTCTCTGCTGCTTTTCATTTTCTATCTGTTCCCTAACCTTCACCAACCATCTATCCTTTCTATTAACTGCTTGCATCATTCTCAAAAGGTCAATCAAAGGAAGCTATTTCTCTACTCGAAAACCATGGAAAAGGGCATTATGAACTGAAGTTCCAAGACAGACAGACAGAGAAAGAGAGAGAGAGAGAGAAAGAGAGAGAGAGACAGACAGAGACAGAGAGAGAGAAAACTTGCACCAGGTTAAAGAGGGTACAAGGCAAAATAGCTGAATAAAAAGACTGCATGGTCAAATTGTTGTGGACCAGAGCCAAATTATTTTGCACCATGTTAAAGATTGTACAAGGGAAAATAACTGAACATCAAGATTGTGCAAAGTTAATTTGTTTTTTTTTTAATTTTTGGCACGAGATTTTATTTTTCTATTATAAATGGAGTGATGAATAATTCTTCCATTATTCTTTGATTAGGTTTTCATTACACATACATAGTAATTAGAAACATTACTTTGTATGTAGGAGGTCAGATGATTTAATTGTACAACATTTTAATTGTACATTTAATTGTACAACAGATACATTTGTACATTTAAATTGTACATTTAATTGTACAACAGATATTTATTTTCTCTTCACATGCTATTAGAAAAATACCACCTGAATTGTTGAGAATATTTACTAGATAAGACAATGAATTTTTTTTTTATTTCCACTCATACAAACTTAACAGGTATACCGGTCCCCCCCTCCCTCCAACCCCCTATCCTCCTGTGCCCCCCACCCCCCTTCGCATTTGCAAAATGGTTACCTTCTACCTGCCAGATTATGCCCTCCCTTTCTGGTAAGATCATACCCCATCAGTTGCAAGTGACCAGGAAGGAAAGTCTGTGAGCTTAACCAGATGTCTCATTACTTACTTGCAGTCCTTGATGGTAGCCTATTATCTCTGCTGTAGCATGGTCCCCTCTCTCCTTGTTTCTGGCGGGGCCCTCCTTCCCCTTCTCTCCTGTTTATAATCTTTGCAATTACTGTAGTTATTACAGAGATTTATCTTTGAGTGTGTCTCTAAGTGGGTTTGATACTAGGATCCACCTATTAGGTCATTTAATTTTCTGTGTGTGGGATACTTCACTCAATATAATTGTTTCTAATCCCATCCATTTCCCGGCAAATTCCAGTAATTCATCATTTTTGATGGCTGAGTAGTACTCCATTGTATAGATGTACCACATTTTTCTTATCCACTCGTCAACTGTTGGACATTTGGGTTGATATCATGACTTAAGATTGTGCAAAGTTAATTTGTGGCAGACTAGAACCAAATTCTCTCATTATTTTAGTTCCTTTGAAAGCCATTCATTACCCATCCCTATGACTGACCTAATATCCTTGTGACAATCAAAATTTAAGATGTACTGTTAGTAGAACACTAGCTTCCACCAATCCAAAAGCGAAAAATGTCATCAGATAGCATCTGGATACTATAACAGAATTTCCCTGCCATTCTGTAACCAGCATACCTGTAGCTCCCACCAATGTCTTTAGTGAATACTATGACTCTTTCTTCTGTAACTAACAAAATCTCATGCAACCATTTCCACAGTGGAACATGGTATTTGGGGAAACAAGAATATACGTTCTTAGATCTTGGTCACTCATGTCTGGCTCCAGAATAAACCATTATTCCCTTTGAAGTGGGATCTGTGCTTTTGCTGTGGCACCATCAATGCACAGACCTTTAAGATGAAAACAGGGGGCAGACTTGCAGTAGGAAAGAGGAGGAGAAGTGATTTGATAGTAAGAGATAAAAATGATATAAGTTCATTGTATAATGTATGAAACTGTTAAACAAAAAAAAATTTGAATTGCCAGCTGTATTTGTTGATTCTCACTACTTTGTTCAAGCTTCATATGAAACTGCTAACATTTGTTTTCACATGTCAAAAGCCATAGGTTAAAAAAAGTAAAGAACAGACAAAGGAGGAGAGGGAAGAGGGAAACAGCAGAAGGCAGGGATTGGAGAGAAGATGGGAGGAGGAAAATTAAGAAAACCCTTCATTCTCCAGCTGTGATGATACTGATTGGGAGGTTTTGCTTCCTTCTTTGCTGTTATCTTAGGTCTCTGAATCTGATAAAGTTGTTGATTTCTCAGAGTCATTCACTTCAAAATGCATCTACATATATGGGTGTGCTGCCTTGGCTTTTCTTTACAGAGGAGGCAGTCAGTGATATGTACCCATCTTGATTCTCAACTTTAAAATAACTGAAATATCTTTTAAAATATATAAAATATTTTGTCTAACTCTCCCAGAATTTGAACACTCTCACTGAATATGCTTATACTCAAGGTAATATAACTTTTACATAATGAGGTTCAGCATGAGCCTATACTCACTGTTGCCACGATATAACAACAGAGTTGTTATCAAAGTTTCAATGTTCCTTGATTTAGATATGACTAGATACTTTTAGATATTTAGGATTATTTTAGTTGAATCACTGCTATAAAGCTCTTCTAGAAAAAAACAGATTAACAACTAGCTTATAAGATACCCAACATTTCAAGTATGTAAAGAAAATCAGTCCCAGACAAGCCCAATCAACTGAGTATATTTTGGAGATTTTGTAAAGAGAATTTCATGACAATTATAAATATTGCAAGTAAGCTCTAAAATAATTGAGTTATTGATTTTGTTTTCTAGCCTCAAGAAATATTTGAAATATGATTCCTTATAAAAAGTTCCACAGAAGCAAAAATTATTTGGCAAAATTTCACATGATCACCCTTGTATTCTGTGAACAAGAATAATCTTTATTTCCTTATTTAGTTTAGTTATTCAAGAGGCAGAGAGAGAGAGAGAGAGACAGAGACTCATGTATGTAGTGGCACACAGGTGGGGGTCAGAAGACAACCTTCAGAAACCCATTCTCTCCTTCCACTGTGCGGGCATCTGGAGATAGAACTCACATCTCTAGGTTTGCCAGCTGGTGCCTTTTCCACTGAGCCATTTCACTGCCCAGGAATAATCTTTCTTGAGTATTTTTTTTATCAGAGATGGAAGGAAGACTAAAAAGAGACATTTTATGTCAATGAAAAACATTCATAGATTAACTGAAATTATCAAAATCTTGCAGTATTTATTGTCGTGAATTATGTAGGAACTCCAGATACATTTTTATGTAATTGGACAAGTAGGGCTTGGGATATGATCACTTGATACAGCGCTTTCATAGCATGTATAAAGACCTGGGTTCATTCCCCAGAACCCTATAAATCAGATATAGGTTGAGACAGGAGTATCAGAACTTCAAATATGGTTGAAAGCTCCTTTCCCAAGTGGAAAAGCACTTTTTCAGTAAATCTCAACATGCCATGTGTGTATAAATATATGACTAATTTTTCCTTTGAACTAATGAACATGTAAAGTTCCCTCATTGGAAAGTGTGTGAGCACATGCATGTTCATGTGGGTAGTGTACATGTAGGTGCAATTACACTTTTGTGCATATATGTGAGGCTGTCAGAGGCCAATCTCTGAAGTTATTCACATTGTATCATAAGATCAGGGTCTCTCACTGTCGTACCAATTTGTTTACGCTAGCTGGCTAGTAAACAAAAAATTTGCTTGACCTTATTTTCCCAGAAATTACAAGCATGTACCACTATGCTCAGCATTTTCATGTGAATGTCAGGGATAGAATTTATGTCCTCATGTTTACATGCCAAACACTTTACCGACTTATTTCCTCCCAAATAAATGAATATTTAATAATTGTTCACTTTTTGAGATAGAGTCTCATATATCCCAATCTAACCTTGAATTTATCATATAGCCAAGGACACCCTCAAAGTGCTGATCCTCCTCTCCATCTTGCCAATTCGAATTCCTTTTTACTGCTCCTCCCTTCTTGAACCTTGCCCTGTCACTGCTGTCACCATAGAATCCAAATCTGCTCTCGCACTCCCAAAAGTACTTACGGTACCTGGACACAACATTGTATTACATAATTTTGGCATCTTTTGGAAAACAGCCCATACTTAGACTGTATTTCCTACACTGTGATACCCTTTGGCACTCTTGCATTTGTGTAAGAAGGTATTAGCATTAGTGAAGTAACTGTAGTGCTTAGGAAAAGGCGCAAGTACATTACAAAACAGGGCTACAGGCTTGATTTTAGTTCAAGCTTGGGGAGGATCTGGTAGGGAAAAACCAGACAACTTTAAGAAATATTTATTCTGATGTCACAGATGATTTGACAGAAGTTTATGTGAGCATAGGCAATAGGAGAGTGATGCCTTTTTAAAACAGAAAAATAAACCCAAAGAAAAGTGGCACAAAAATTGGAGAAAACGGTTTGGTAATTACAAATCTCCTTAAAATGCCTCAAATACAAAATTTTGAAACTTATTTGATAGAGATAATGTCCAAAAGCAATTTTTCTAGTGAAATAGAGTATTTAAAGGACTACGAAATTTAAAAAAGATCTAATAGATAAGTTTAACGGAACTCTTCATACTGGGTCTTCAGCTGATGAAAAGGATAAAATTTCTCTAGAGATCAGAAGTATAGAAAGGCAGAATATACATAAATTACTTAGCAGTTCCATGATTTAGACAAATGCAAACTGTTCTGTGCAATCAGTGCATGGTTACATTTGTTTAGAAGCACATCAGATTATACTTACTATGTGTCTTTTTTCATTCTGCTTAACTTTAAGGGGCTCAAATATATGGCAAAAAATAAACTCAGCGACAAAAAAGAAGGTAAGCTTTAGCAAAAGAATTATCGGCTTTACAGCAGATCTTCCAATTATCAAACCACCTACTGACACATACAAAGCCTTTTTTGATGTGCAAAGTGGTGACTAGGTTCCATTCAATTTTGAAACCTCTCAAAGGAAATATTAGTAACGCCAGAGCAAGCACTGTTGACATCATTGATGACCATGGAAGAGCTGTGGAAAGTAGAGACTTTGAAAAGGCCAGTTTGAATATCTTACTAAAGATCCTGGGAAGGAGAGAAAAAAAAAAAAAAAAAAAAAAAAAGGAGCAAAACTTCCCATCAAAGGAAGGTCAGCCTTTACTGGAGTCATCTGAGACATGCTCTGACCAGCCACTGCTTTAGCCGTGGAATCAGAGCAGAAAAAAGGAACAGAAAAAAGCTGAGGCTGCAAAGCTTGCAAGTGCCAAGTTCCAGCCAAAAAATGCAGATCGAGTTCTGAAAATGAAAGTTTTCCCTGTTTGGAAATTCGTAGAGTACGCACAGTAAAATATAGTTGGTGATTTAAAAGCAGTCTTTTTAATTTCCAGAGCAGCCCCCTTTTACTTGCAAATGTTAGTTCTAGATAAAACAAGAAGCAAACTCATTTTGCTAGAATATTTTATTAATTCCAAAGTACTATTGCCAACATTTTTTAAACAAACATGGATGCGCTGCATCATTTTCAATTACTTTATAAAACAATTTTTTTATCAAACCTAAACAGCTTTGTATCACCTGTAACAAGTCAATAAATGGTAAACATTCTACTGTTTTTATAATTATAATGAATTAATTGCTTTTGTATTTTTCACTACTGTATGCTTGGCAACTAAATGGATACTCAAAAGTCTTATTTTCTAGATGTTGGGTTATATTTACTGACTATTAACATAGAAGGCAAAAGCTCTGCTTAAATCTTAAGTTAAAAAACAAAGGTCCAAACATTTGTTGTTGTGAAACTTACCAATATACCCACTTATATCTCTTAGCTCCCTGAAGATGGAAGACATTAGCAACCAAGTAGAAACTGAAAAGTCACCTTCTTCAGCTACTCCAGACCCTAATGTCAAGATATGCTGAGATTCTTATCATTTTCTAAAACATTTCATTAACTTTATTAATAGTTACCTTTATAATGTATATCCGCCAGTTTATGTGATCAGAATTTTCCTATTTGTTTTTCAAAACAAGGAAGTCACAGTAAATATCCTCCCATTCCCCCAACACGCAACTAAACGTTGCCTGTTTCTCCTCCAATTTATCCGTTTAGATTAATTATTCCTATTTATTCTTCAAAACTAACTCAAGAGATACTTCTTTGGAATACCTCTCTGTTGTTTCCAGAAAGAATGCCTCCCTATTTTCAACTGTGACTTTGCACCTATTTCATCACATAACACTGCAAATATCTATTTCCTCCTAATATCCATTCGCTTTTCAACCTTACTTCTTAAAGTTGATCTTGACATATTTCCATTGCTTAACAGAAGTTTGGCGAATAAAAAAAAGAAACAAAGCCTTTGCATCAATAGGTCTGGTTCTGATGCAAAAGCAATTTAAGGACTTTCAATATTCAACCAAAAAGTAGCTGTGTATAGGCCAACAGTTCCTAAACAGAAATCCAATAACACAGTCAATAAAACCAACACTCACACTCAACTTATGAAATTGAAGAGCTTCTGTTCAGATAAAGAGATTGTAATTAGAGCACAAAGGCAACCCACAGAATGGGAGAAAATCTTCACTAACCATCTATCTGATAGAGCTCTATTATCCAGAGTGCACAAAGAACTTAAAAAACTAAACACCAAGGAAACAAATGGCCCAATTAAAAAATGGGACTTGGAACTTAAAAGAAACTTTACCAGGGAAGAAATTGAAATGTCTAACAAATTATCTTAAGAAATGTTCCGCATCCTTAGCCATCAGGGAAATGCAAATCAAAACCTCCCTGAGATATCATCTCACCCTAGTCAGGATGGCAAAAATCCACACTACAAACATCACCAAATGCTGGAGAGGATGTGGCAAGAAGGGAACTTTTCTACATTGTTGGTGGGAATGCAGGCTTATACAGCCGCTCTGGCGATCAGTATGATGATTCTTAAAAAAGTTAAAGATTGAAATGCTATATGACTCTGCTATTCCACTTTTAGGAAGAATCCCCTATAATCCTCCATACACCAAAAATTCACCTTGATAGCACAAGCACGACCATGTTCATAGAAGCACAGTTTACAATAGCAAAGTCATGGAATCAACCCAAATGTCCAACAGTTGACGAGTGGATAAAGAAAATGTGGTACATTTATACAATGGAATACTACTCAGCCGTCAAAAAAGATGAATTAATGAAATTTTCCGTGAAATGGATGGAATTAGAAGATGCAGCTCCATACTGTAAACACTTTTAATGTACTTTGTGCACATTATCTTCACATGGCGCCCAAGGATGTTCATTTCCTGCATTCATTTCGTATTTAAGCTTTATATTTCACTGTTTGCTACTCTAAACAGAACATTCCCTCCTACCCTTACCTTCCATGACACTGTTTCTAAAATTTCCCATTTCTACTCAAAGTGTAAAACAAATGCCGCTGTCTTCATGCAACTTTTTAATCGTAGTACATCTGATTTAAGCTCTATCTCCTCTGTGCCTACTTCTTGCTTTATTTGACAGTAGTTAAAGACAGGCTAGGCACCAATCAAACAGGAAAGTTTTACAGATTAAGGAACTGAGGACATGCCTCAGTGGTTTAAGCCTTTACTTTGAAAGCAAAAGGACCTGAGTTCAAATCCCCAGGTCCCACATAAAATGCAAGACTGAAGGCAGTTTGTCTAGTAATTCTAACCCTAGAATGCAGAGCCTGAGAATCCCCAGATAAAGTTGGTTAGTCGGATTAGCCCTAATGTCATTCTCTAGGTTTAATTTGAGACCCAGGCTCGTAACAGTAAGATGGATGATGGATGGAGTATGATTTCCAATATAACCCTTTGACTTCTGCATGAACTCTAATATAAGCCTATACGCACAAAAAAAAAAAAGAAAAAAAAAGGATTACAGATTACTAAAAGTCAGAGTGCAGTAAAGATGGCACTGTTGCAGAATGCATGTGATCACTTCAAAGGTCAAAGAGGGAATCCATTAGTTCAGGTCGGCGCAGGGACTCCCGGATGGGTTTCTTCCTAGCAGAAGCCAGGGCACGAGTGTCCTCCTGAAAGAAGCGGTGTCCATTCTCAGTAAGCTTCCAGAGACAAGAGCGAGGTTTTCCATCCAATTCATCATCAAGGGTGACTGGTGTTTTCTCAAAGCTGTTAAGAGAGCAGAGATTATGCCGAATGGTGTTTTTCCAGCCTTCTGGTGCTGTGCGGAAAAAAGGAAAATGTTGTCGAGTGAAATTGTAGATCTGCTGCACGTTGAGACCACAGGAGGGACTATTTTTCAATGCTAGGGCAACTATATGACTATAGTTGAGTGGAGGTCGTGGCCAAGACTTTGTCTGTTGGTTTGGGAGCTGTGTTTCATCAATGTCCTTTTGTGGAGAGGGTAGCCTCTCTTCTTCCCCAGCCTCCCCTTCAGTGGATTCACAGTCACTGGAGGAAGAGGAATTTTGCTGAAGAGACTCTTCCTTGAGGGAGACTAACAGACCATCTACCATTCCCTGACCTTCTGTGTCCTCAAGTTTCTCTTCTTTTTTGATTGGTGGAAAAGAAAGAAACATCTTTGTAAAGTTCTTATTACAGAGATTTGGGTCCTCTGGGCTGTTGATGGGGCACACAATGTTGGGGTTCACCCACATCCAAAGGTTGGGTTCAGTAGAAGGACCATCATTATCAAGATTGGGCTTTTTATCCTCCAGAACCTTTGGTGCTTTTACTGATCGAATTTTGTATTTGGAAAGCCTTTGTTCAACTAAAGAGCTCTGGTCTGTGGTGAAAGGTAGGTATAAGTCATTTCCCATGTCCCAGTCTAGCAGCCCTGGGACTTTGCCATGGAGACTGTACCAGAACTTAGGATCTTTTAGATGTATGTCCATCTTTACTGAAGAGATAGTTGAAGGAAGAGTTCTGAAGGATGAAAGTCACTAAGACGCCTGTCAAAATCTTCACTAGAGCATGTCAATAAGCTCTTTGTAAGTGCTTGCCGAAGGGGTACTTCTCATCCACTGGTCAGTGGTCAAACCTCAAGAAATTTCAGCTTTCTAGAACAGAGAGCAAAACCGTAAAAAAATGACTATATTAGGAAAAACGAGTAGAATTCACTTGTTCTTGAAGTATTTTTGGACTACTGTCAACTGCTTTCTTCTAGCTGATCACAAACGAATGTTCTGAAGTCACTGTAAGATAACATAGTGTTTGTTATTAACTCTACGTCAGAGATAGGGGAATTGATATTTACAGGATTTTTAAGACTGAATTCCTAAATAAGTAGGTCAGCTAGATGCATAGCCCAGGAATTTCTAATGATCACACTTCCTATTGATCACATTGAACATACTGCAGGCAGCAATATTTATAACCTGAGTTTTAGAATACAATGGCAACTGCACAAAGACTGTCCTTGTTGCACTCACGCTTTTTTCTCCAATGTTTTCTTTATTTTATTTATTTTTATTTTTTTACAGTTTTATATATGAATATACCAAGCTTATCATATTTTCACACCTTAATCTGCAGTACCATTCCCCTTCTTCTTTCCATTGCAGTCCTTCTTATTCCCTACCAGTTTCTCTGGTAATTTTTTTTCTTTCTTTTTTTTTGGCCTTTTCGCATGAGTTTCAATGGGTGTCAATCTGGGTTGCATTTGAAGGTATGTGTCTTAGCACTTAATGGAGTATGAATCATAAAGCAGTGAGCATGCCATTAAGGAAAGCATCTGCCCTCTCCCCATCAGAATTAACCCTCATCAGTCCCTCAAAGGGGTGTGGGGGCTCGAGTTCTTTGCACTTTAATGGTGAAATTACACTCACACTTAGCTTGGTAACGAACCTTAATGTTAATTTTAATCCTCTTCAGAGAAGCAATCAACTTCCCTTTCTCCAGCTCCTCTTCTCAGTAAATGAGCTGTAGCTTAGTTAGCACTTGTAAAGACAGCAGGATCAAAGTTTTGCTATGCCACGTGAGAACTTCTCATCCAAATATGTTCAAGTCAAGAAAACTGGCAAGAAATAAAGTGTCACTTAGTCCATTCTCTCAAAAACAATCTATGTAGACCGTACAAAATATAACATCATATAAAGTAATGATTTAATTAAAATGACTATATAACACTATATCACAAAGGTAGGTAACAAATGCTGATAGAGAGTACTGAAGGGATTAATTTCCCTATGATTTGCCCATTCTGTAAAACTCTTTTGCTCAAAATTATCCTTCACACAACTTTCTGAGTAGACTTTATGTTACAACAATATAAAAATTAAAAAGGACAGTGGTGTATAGTCAGGCTCTCTAGAGACACAGAATCAACACAATGAATATATAAATAGGGAATGTATTGAGTTAGTTTTCAAATATGGCCAAAGTAGTCCGACAATGGCTACCGGTAGCTTCTCAGTCCACTAGTCAAGTGGGTGATGACTGATGGCTGGAGGATTCCTACAGAGTCTTTAGTCTACTCGAAGACTTGGAGAATTAGAAAGCTCACGGGTTGAAGAAGCAAAGTACCCGGATGGCCAGAAAGAAGAGTGATTCCTAGTACAGCTACAAAAGCATCTCTTCTCCTTAATGGTACCTTTTATATGGTCCATTACTGGGAGGTTCCTATGAGATCTATGTGTTTCAGATGGGACCTAGGGCTGGTATAATCCCTTTAGGTGGTCTCAGTTGATCTTTCCAGATGTGGTCTCAGCTGATCTTAGTTAATACCAGGTGTGTCAAGGTGATACCCAGGATTAACTACCACAACAAATGGTATCAATTGTCAATATTTATCAGATGTTCCAAGTATGGTATATGATATAGCTTAATGTTAAAATAACTCTATGATGTAGCCATATACCATTCTCCCCTTACGCGATAAAAATTATAAAGGACAAAGACAAATAAGTCACTAAGTAAAGCTAACTTTCAGACCTAGGCAGGCTTGCTGCAAAGCACATTCCTTTACTTACTATACCAATCTCTGATGTTTCTGTATTCAATGTAAAGTATTATGAATTAGTACAGTATGAACGCTCCATTTTCCCACCCCTAAAGCCTACTCTGCTTAGATTTCCAGGTTAGTTTTCACTTTAGCATCCTTGCTTTATACTTCATATTCCAGAAATAATACATGCTGGGAGTCTCACCAGACACTGGTTCTTTTCTGTGTCCCTTTGCTCAAGCATCTCTTTGCAATGGCCTATTCCCAAGTATCTTGGATTGGCTAATCCCTGTTCATCCTTTAAGACAGCAGAAATAGAGCTGGATAGATGGCTCAGGGGTTAAGGCCTTTACCTAGCAAACAAAAGTCCTGAATTCAAATCCCCAGATCCTATGTAAAAAATGGATACGATTACAGCCTGTAATTCTGGCCCTGGAAGGCAAAGCCTGAGAACCCGCAGAACAAAGCAGGCAGTAAGGAGGTGGAGCAATCCAGGATGACTCCCAAAGTCACCCTTGGGCCTCCACAGGTACACACACGTAAGTGCCCTCTAACTCCCCCCACACACACACACGGACAAAAAAGGACAAACGATAAAAAGAAACTAAAACTGCAGAAATGCTGATTTCACCACCATGTGGGGGAATTAACGGATCCCCTTCACAGTGAGGGAAAACTTGGCCAATGAAATGGAACCTAAAATAAATAATAAAGCTTATGATGCTAACATCAGACACCCTAATAGCATTTGAACTTTCAGCAGTTCCTTATTCTTTACATACAGGCTCTAGTATAGAATGTTTGTTTCATCTTCAGATAACACAGTCTAATGCTTAAGAGATTGCTTAGTAAAAGCAGTCATCACTTTGTATTCTATTTCTTTAAGATGCATTTTAAAACATTTAATATTTATGTATTGCCGATCTACCATACGCTAACCAATGTGTAACAGGTCTGCCAGATGATTGAGATATGACATAGGAAGACATTAAAGCTTAATAGGATAAATGACAGGTGCAAATTAGAGTGTAATGAATTCTAGACACTGTGTTAAGAGAGAATGGGAGGAGAAAATAACTCAAGATGATTGCATTCAGAAAGGATTCTCCTAGAAGCTGTTTCTTGAGTTTAAAAGAAACATTAATTATTGGAAGAGACCAACCACGGTACCTGGAATCTTGCCTCTTAAATCAACACCAATAATGGGAGTCAGGAGAACTTTGGAAAGATTCTAGAAGAAAAGAAAAAAAAAAAACACTTAAACACACAATTTTAGCATCCTGCTCTCCCAATTCTCACCCACCGCAAGTGTTAATGTAGACAGAAATGTCAATGCTGAACTCCAAGTAGTAAGCAGAATAGGTATAAAAAAAGAATGCAAGTTTAACTCGGAATAGTGAAACTCATATGATCTTAAAAATCCTTTTTTCAAGAATCTGCATGCTCATACCTGCTTTCTTTTATGTGTGTATGTACACGCACAAACATATACACATTCAATATGTCAAAACTAAAGCAATGTTTCAGTCTTCCTTTAATTTTCAAGAGCATCCCTATATCCTGAAATTGATTCACACTCAAAAAAACTGATAGAAGATAGCTCTTATATTCTGGGTAATGAGAAAAAAATCAAAGCAGGCTTAGTAAATCACTTTGTTGTTACAAATCAAGAAGACTTTGAAGATTGTTAGAAGTCTTAAAGGAATGGAAAATCACCTTCACTGTACTTCCACTATCAGACCATATGTACATTGTCATTTCTAGAATTTGTTTTAATCAGCGAAAGCCTGAGTATATGATGATACCCAAAATATATAGAAAAAAAACAGCAAGCGTTTCAAGGCATTTAAATTTTGTTACTTTCATAAGAGAATATATAGGGTTTTTTCCATTCTAATCATATGTACATATACCTATATATTTGTTACTGTCAGTGAGTAATCAGGAAAAACAATGAGGTAGTTATAACTGGCTTCAGAAAACAAATACCATACAAATAGCTGGTACCTGTGACTGTTTAGGTCATACACAATTCAAAAATACTCAAGAAAAAACATGTCAGCTTCGTGTGTTTTCCAAACGATGTGCCCCACTCTATAAGAGGCACTTCTTTCAATTTACATAGAGGAATCATCTATTCTCTATGTGTCACAAATCACATACTTGTATATAGGCCATCTTTTATTTTCTAATTCAAGCATAGACCAGCAGCCATCTATATCAAGAATTGGTGAGAATGATTAACACCCACATGTACACATAATAATCAGATAGAGATAGGTGTAATAGATTACAACATTTTAAAGAAGAGAGGAAGCAAACTAGTCCCTTACCTTGACATTTCCACAAGCTATAGTGAAACAGTGATAATAACTACATAAAATACATAAACCTGAATAATGCTGACTAGGTAAAAATAGCAAGAGGATATTTATTTTAGTATGTGCATGCAAACTTGTATGTGTGTGTAAGCATATGCATGTGTGTGCGCGTGTTCATGTGTGTATACATCACAGTGCCCAAGTGAAGGTCAGAGGACAACTTTTGGGAATCAGATCTCTCCTTCTACTGTGTAGGTTCTGGAATCAAATGCAAGACATTAGGCTTGGTGGCAAGGTGCCTTTACCTGATGAGAAAGTTTTACGAAGTTGTTTTTTTTTTTTTAGCAAAGCTGGATTATCTTAAGAATACCCCTAACATTGGCACTCTTGAGAATATATTTCAATGCTTAATTTAGAAGCTGCAATGATTCCCGAAAGTCCCAAACAAAATTTTGAAATTGTATTACAAAGCCAGAAAATTAACCTATTTATTTGCTATACATTTTTCGGTAATTAGGCCCATCATTTCATTGTCACTCATTTTTTGTTTTTACAAAAGTGTACCTCAATTTCTGAGATAAGGGAAAGACAATTTATGAAAGAAAAAAGAAAAGAAAGTCAAATGAAAAGCTATATCCTGGGGCAAAATTCCCATGGCCCAATGCAAAATAGTTTTTCTACCATAGTTATTAAATAACTTATCAAGAATATAAGGGGTACTCTGAGACACTATATGAGACTGGTGTCAGACAAAAGAGAAAGGGAGCCCCTGTAGTCTGCAGTGTACTCACTGGTAGCCATTTGTACCCTTACAGGTATTCAGGCGCTAACTAATGTAGGCGTCCTAGGTGTGAGCCAGTGCCTCACACACTTAGGGAGATATCAGAGAAGAAGGGAAACCGGCTGGAGAGTAGAACAAGTGGGATGGGATGGAAGGTGGGGTGGGGACAGGTAGGGGGTGATGAAAACACATGAGCTCATTGTTAACATAAATTAAAAATAAATGAAGTTAATATTAAAAAGTATATAGTGGATACTGAAAGGAGTATTGGCTCTTAGGTCAAGTATACATTTCATACTGCATTATCTGCTTGATCATTATTAGGAGGACAAGTCATAACAACAGACATATATTAAGTAAATTTATATTGTAGCCAGGAAAGTTAGGCATACTGATTTCACATATTTTGATAATCTCCCTCATTGCTCCAAACATAAAAGGAATAAGTAATATAATTACATAGAGAAAGAGATATACTACAAAAGACAATAAAACTCAAAAAACGGGAAAAAATTCTCAGATCCGAAATACAAAAACGTTTCTCAGTACTGAAGCCACTGAATTACTGAGCTATGAATTACAAGACAAAATTTAGAAATCCAGAGTGTGGGTATGTTTTGAGGTGGGTGGAAATCAAAAATCAGAGACTATTATAGGAAGACCCCTTCTTGTGAAAAAAAAAAAAAAGACTGACAAAATTTCTGTGAAATCCTCTCCAATTACAGATCTAGAAAAACAGAAATTGCAACCAGGAGCAGACACTGATATGATATCCCTGTAATATCATGAGGCAGTAACCCAGAATTTTCGCCTGAACTCTGGTAACAAATTTAAAGCTGGACTGCCAAGAAGCAGCAACTTAAAATATTTTAGAAAGTTACAGTGGTAGTTATTGTGAATAGCTGTGCAAAACAACTTATTTTGCCTCAACATTTCAGAGACTTGTCCCACATAGCTGAACTCTTGAGAATATGTCCCTAAGTCTTTGCCCTGTCACACCAATTCTCTCCTCAAATTAAAGTCTTTTAATGAGTTAAAACCCTTCCAAACATGAGCCTGAGATGAATGGTAGTATTTCTTGTTCAAGACATCTTTCCTTCTGTACTTAAGCAAAACACTTGACTTCATATTAATGACATCTTTTCAACAATCACAATTTACTTGGTCACAACTATATACACATTTCTTTTATTAGGTAAACAGCAAATCTTACAAAGTTTTTCCAAAGCCTGAATTCTGCATTGCACTAAATTTTCTCCCACTAAGTTAACTTATTACTTTTTGACATCTTTGACAAAGTCTTAAAATACAGACACAACATAGATGATTTTTTTTGCCAGACTTAATGTTTTCTAGTCTATTTCCCAACCGAGCCCTTGTTTCCACCTAAAAATCTCAGGAGCTCAGTCTTCACTAATTGTGTTTATATAAGCATTCTAGTCTTCAGAGATCCCACTGGAGTCATCCATTCATGTATGTTAGTAATCTCCTAGGTGTAGGATCTCCTTGTGACAAGATTACTTTGAAGAGTTTCTTTGTCATATATTAGAGTAAAAAAGCAGAAATAAAATATGACAAAATGCATAGAACGTACATTTCAGTCTAGTCAGTTTTGAGAATTGCACACACATCTATAACTACCATTCAGAATAACATGTGGAGCTTATCTGTAACTCAGGGAATTTTCTTATCCTCTTTTTGGTCAGCTTCTCTTATCCTAATAATCATTTTGTGGCTTCTATTGTCATAGATTAGTTATATATGCTTTAAAGCACTCTTGTGCTTTATGTAAAAAGAATTGTATGATAATAAGAAGCAGTAAAAATAACATTAGCCATTAGAGAATTTAAAAAAACCTTTCTTTTAAAAGAACATCAACTAAACTGAGACAGGTAATAATGGATGTTAAAAATGGTTTGGTTTCGAATACTGAAATAAAATTACTGTCGGTGTTTACATCTCTGTACCCTGTGAATTGGTCAGGTGTAAGAACAAAATTAAGTCCTTTTCTATGTGTTACAGGTCATCACTACATGTAAATATATACAATTTTTTAGCAAAAGGAGAAATGGAGATGGAGAAACTGATGCAAAGAACCAATTAGCAAGTAACTAGCAGGCTATGTTTAATAAATGAATGTGTTCAAAAGAGGAAAATAGGGCTGACGGGCTGACTCCATGGAAAAAAGAAAACCTCCCTGCAAACCTGGTAGTCTGCATTTGATCCCTAGAGCCAACATGGTGGAAGGAGAGAACAGACTTTGAGAATTGTTCTCTGACCTCCACATGTGGGCTTATATCTTTCCCTCTCTCTTATAAAGAAATAGCTTCTTAGACAGGGAAAATATAAAACTCTATAAAAATGAGTCATAGGCAAATCAAGAATACAAAGGACTTTACCATAGTTAAAAAGATGTAATTACTGAATAACTGAGTTTTGGGACAAAATTTGAGTTGCATGCATAAATACACACACACACATACTCTAAACACAAATACAGGAAGAATCTAAATCTAATTTTTAACATCCAAAGCAGAAGAGGTGATAGAGAAGCTAAGAATCCAAGAAAGATGGTAGTAAACAGAAAGCAAATGAAACAGTAAAAATGAGTCAAAATAGATCAATTGACAAAAAATTTAATCAAATAAATCTCACAGAAGAAAACAAAGTTTATCAGATTTTTTAATTGAGTTTCATCCTGTTTATTGAAGGTAACCCCAATAAAACAACAAAATTCTAAAGCATTAACAAAGATAAGTTGCGAGAAAGCAGAAAAAGAACATCTGGTGATTTTTTTTAATCTGACGGTATTAATTATTAAAGAAAACAGAATTAGTTCTCTAGGGTTAACAAGTAAGGTGCCTGCTTGCAGGGAAAGCAAAATTAAAAGCAAAACACATCAATAAAAAAATAATGCTCCACAATAAAAGAAATGATGTACTGAGGACTCAAATGAGTGTTAGAAAAAAGTAGTATACACAAAACAAACCGAACCAAATACAAGTAGATATTTACACGAAGCTGAATTACAGCACTTGAAAAAGATGAAAATAATAGGAAGCTTTGAATAATAAGTTTTAAAAAGAGTTACATATGTGCATCTAAGAACATAAAATACAATATTAAGAATTTATAAAAAAATTTACCATACATTAGGTCACAGTGAATGTTTGAAAATTACCAAATATTCTGTAATGACGAAAAAATTTTAAAAATTACTCGAAAATTTTTAGGATGTTTTGTCATTTCCCTATGCAGAAATTAGGTATCTCGGCCGCTATCTCCAGCAGCCCCTCTGCCCTCTCCGACTGCCTGAATGCTCGCAGTCACCCTGCTTCTCAGAATGCAAGAGAGTCCAAAGACAACTCAAACAAAGCTCTAGGGGAAAAAGGCCATACATCTGAAGTCCTCTAAAATCATCCTATCACATGGGGGAGATTCTTCACAGCCATCCCAAAGATAAGTAAACCCCTTTTTACCACCCTGCTCCTCTCAATTATTAATTACTGTAGATTAACTTTTCCATATAGCCACCCCTAAAACATATACAATTTCAGGGATTATACCACTCACCCTCACATATCACCAAGGTAATAAATCGTAAAAGTGCACTACCATACCAATATTCATCCCCTGTCTACTAAACCTGTCTTAATTGAAGTACTAACAGTCTAATAGCCTCATCTAGGAAATAACAATTACAACAGACAAACGTACCTAACTCCAAGGAAAACACTACTAATAACTGCCCAAGAGTAGTAATAACAACTAAATCAATTCAGTCAAAAACACACAGAAAATGAAAGATCTTATGAGATAAAACAACAATGCCCAAGTCAAAGTGCAAATCCATGAGACACAAAACCCAAGAAAACAAATCTCCCACCAAAAGAATCAACCCCATAATGATTGATTCCAACCACAACAAATTCACAGAAAATAGCTAAGAAAGCCAGGCCCAAGATAATGACTTTCAAAGCATGATCATTACCATGTTCAATACTATGAAAGAGGAAATCCAGGGGGAATTAAATAACCGCATCAACCACTTTGAACAGAAACACAACAGACACTTGGAGGAGTTAAGAAAAACAGTTCAAGAAACAAAAATAGGCATAGAGCAGTTAAAATAGTTTCAAGCACAGTTTAAAATTGAACTAAAACACAAGTTATCTTCAACCGAGAATTCAACAGAGAGTCTTATCAGCAGAACTAATGAAGCAGAAAATAGAATTTCAGATCTTGAAGACAAAGTGGAAGTATTAACCAGCTCAATGGAAAAGGTTGTTAAAGCCAAAAAGATACTTGAGAGAAATATTCAAGAGTTATGGGACACTCTGAAGAAGTCTAACATATGCATTCATGGAATACCAGAGCAAGAATCCCAAAATACCACACCTGAAGAAATTTTTCAAATTATCATCAAGGAAAACTTCCCTTATCTAAAGAATGACAGGCCCATCCAAATACAAGACGCATTCCGCACCCCAAACAGATGTGACCAAAATAAAAACTTGCCATGGCAAATAATAGTCAAAACACTCCACACTCAAGACAAAGAAAAGGTGCTGAGAGCTTCAAGGGAAAAAAAATTCACTTTTAAAGATAAACCTATTAAAATAACAAATGACTTCTCAATGGAAACAGTAAAAGCAAGAAGACCCTGGAGAGACACACTTAAAGTACTGAATGAGCAAAAATGTCAACCCAGACTGATATACTCGGCAAAACAATACATCATGATCGAGGGAGAAAGAAAAGTTTTCCAGCACAAAGACAACTTGAAGGGATAAATGTCTACCAAACCAGGCCTTCAAAAAATGCTAGAAATGATACTCAAGCTTGAAGGAAAAACAAGCGTATTCAAGAGGACAGAAGAGAAGTATAAACCCACCAAAACCTAAAACCCAAATAATACACTTAAAAAAGCCACTAAACATAAAAAATGTCCGGAATTAAAAATAATTTCTCCATTATAACATTAGATGTCAATGGACTTAACTCACCAATCAAGAAACACAGATTACAAACTTGGATTAAAAATCATAACCCATCAATCTGCTGTCTTCAGGAAACTTATCTCACCACAAAAGATAGGCACATCCTAAAAATAAAAGGCTGGTCCAAAATTCTGCAAGTTAATGGAACCAGAAAACAGGCAGGGGTAGCCATTATGCTGTTGGACAAAGTGGACTTCAAACCAAAAAAAAATCCTAAGAGACACAGACAGATACAACATTTTAGTCAAAGGTACAATTCATCAGGAAGATTTCACAATACTGAACATATATGCACCTAATACGGGCTCCTCCACATTAATTAAGCAAACCCTACAGTATCTAAAGTAAGAAACCAACCCGAAAACGATAATTCTTGGGGATTTCAACACTGCCCTCTCAACATGGGATAGAGCAACAGATCTAAAACTTAACAGAGACACATTGGAACTTAATCAAACCCTTACTGAAATGGACCTTACTGATCTCTATAGAACTTTTCACCCATGCACCAAAGAATACACATTTTTCTCAACAGCATATGGAACTTTCTCCAAAATAGACCACATATTGGGCCACAAAACGAATCTGCACACATAGAGGAAAATTGAAATTCTAGCCTGTACCTTATCAGACCACCATGGACTAAAGCTTGACATCTGCAACACAACAAACAACAGAAAATACACTAGCTCCTAGAAACTAAACACTACAATGCTGAAGGAGAATTGGATTTAAGAAAAAATTACAAAAGAAATTCAAGATTTCCTAGAAGTGAATGATAATGAAAATACGACTTATCAAAATCTTTGGGACATGAAGAAAGCTGTCCTAAGAGGTAAGTTCATAGCACTTAATGACTACATCAAAAAAATAAAAACATCTAAAATAACTTAATGCAGCTTACAGCTATAGAGACAAAAGAGCAATCCAATCCCAAAAGCAGTAGAAGAGAGGAGATTAGCAAAATCAGTGGAGAAATATCCGAAATTGAGATAAGGAAAAAGATACAGAAAATCAGTCAGTCAAAAAGTGGGTTTTTTTGAAAAATATCAGTAAGATAAATACACCCCTAGCTAAATTAACCAAAAGCAAGAGAGAGAAAACCCAAATTGTCCTCCCATCAGGGGCGGACCCCCCTGGACTAAATTAACCAAAAGCAAGAGAGAGAAACCTCAAATTAACAAAATTAGAAATAAAAATAGAGTTATTACTACTGATACCCAAGAAATCCAGAGAACTATAACGTCATATTTCAAAAACTTATACTCTGTGAAATTTGACAACACAAAAGAGATGGATGAATTCCTAAGTAAACACAACTTAACTAAATTGAATCAGGAAGTTGTGAATTATTTAAATAGTCCTATAACATATGAGGAAATCGAGGAAGTAATCTCAAATCTTCCCACCAAAAAATGTCCTGGACCAGATGGATTCAGCACAGAGTTCTACCAGACATTTAAGGAGCTAATAACACCAATACTCCTTAAACTGTTCCATCAAATAGCAAAGGAAAGAACACTACCAAATTCCTTCTATGAAGCTAATATCATCTTAATCGCAAAACCTAATAAAGATACACTTAAAAAAGAAAACTATAGGCCAATCTCTTTGATGGACACAGATGCAAAGATTCTCAACAAAGTCTTAGCAAATTGGATTCAAAAACATATCAAAAAGATCATCCACAGGGATCAAGTAGGCTTCATCCCCGGCACACAAGGTTGGTTCAACATACGCAAATCAATAAATGTAATTCACCATGTAAACCAGTCCAAAGTTCAAGACCACATGATACTCTCAATAGATGCAGAAAAAGCTTTTGACAAGATCCAACAGCCCTTTATGATCAAAACCTTAGAGACAGTTGGAATGGAAGGAACCATTATCAATATAATAAAAGCTGTATACAACAAGCCAACAGCAAGGATTATGCTCAATGGGGAAAAACTTGAAGCATTCCCACTTCGATCTGGAACTAGACAAGGCTGTCCACTCTTACCAGTTCTATTCAATATTGTATTTGAAGTTTTAGCTGAAGTCATAAGACAAGAAAGGGACATAAAAGGGATTGAATCAGCAAGGAAGAAGTCAAGTTATCTCTATTTGCAGATGACACGATCTTATACCTGAGTGATCCCAAAACTCCACCAGAAAGCTCCTGAAACTAAATAAATGTACAAAAATCAGTAGCCTTTCTATATGCCCAGAATGAAAGAAGTGAAAAAGCCCTGAGAGAAACAATCCCATTTACTATAGCCCCTAAAAAAATGAAATATCTTGGTATAAACCTAATCAAGGAAGTAAGAGACCTTTATAATGAAAACTTTAAAACCCTAAAGAAAGAAATTGCAGAAGATACCAGAAGGTGGAAAGACCTCCCATGTTCCTGGATTGGCAGAATCAACATCATAAAAATGACCATCCTACCAAAGACAATTAAAATCCCAAAGCATTTCTTTAAAGAAGTTGACCAAACAATCTCAAAATTCGTATGGAGGCACAAAAGACCCAGGATAGCAAAAACAATCCTGAATAACAAAAACATTGCTGGAGGTATCACCATATCGAACCTTAATATTTACTACAAATCCATAGTTATTAAAACAGCCTGGTACTGGCTGCAAAATAGACTTACAGATCAATGGATAAGAGTTGAATCACACACAATTATAGCCATTTGATCTTTGAAAAAGGAGCCCAAAAAATCCAATGGAAAAAGAATAGCATTTTCAACAAATTGTGCTGGTAAAACCAGATGTCCACATGTAGAAGATTAAAACTGGACCAGTACTTGTCACCATGTACAAAAATTAATTCCAAATGGATCAAGAACCTCGATGTAAGGCAAGAGACTATAAAAACCTTAGTTGAAAGGGTAGGGAACTCCCTTGAGCTGATTGGACTAGGCCAACAGTTCCTAAACAGACAACCAACACTCAAAAAATCGGATCCTATGAAATTAAAGAGCAAAAGCAATACAATTTGAAATATTTACATTTAAAAATCATGCAGGAAGAGTTTTAATTCCTTCAAAGATAAAAAAATTAGAATTTAATACACAGGAAGTTTCAAATGATGCAATCATGTGAGAAGAATTATAATATCAATACACACCTTTTTTGATCTTGGCAAGTCAAAGACAGCAATAACTTCAAACTTTGAGGGGAACTTTTGCCAAATAATAGGATAAACCTTTACTTAAAATTATAAGCTAGAGCTGAGAGATGATAAGATGTTTCAGAAGCAGAAGGTCCTGAGTTCAGATCCCAGGTCCCACATAAAAATGCCTGGCAGACAGGGGGTGACATACAATGCCCACCAGGATGGAGTGAAGGGCATTGCAGGAGCAGCAAAACTGCAAAAGAAAATCAACAAACCACAATCCAAAACTTCAGAGACTCTATATCAACCACCTAGAACTAGGCTAGCCTAATCTCTCCCCATTTTGAAGCTCAGGGAAATTTGCGGAAGAGGGGGCGGTAAGAGTGTAAGAGCAAAAGGATGGGAGGAGCAATGATTTGCAAGATTCTCCACACTAGTTAGGGACGAAGCAATCATAATTGGACTTTACATGCCCTGCGCAATGTCCAACACACTATTGACCTCACAAAGTCTAGCATCTGCTAAAGGCACCAAGATCCTTGGAGGCAAGGGATTGACAGCCACAGCAGTGTTCCTATACTTAAGGGGAACACAGGAAAGGGTTCAGGGAAAGGCCACTGGGTCCTTGTACGTCATCGGAGAGGAGGGCCCAGAGGAAAATCAGGCCAGGCATGCACAAGAAAGGACTCTCTGGGAATTGGGGCGGGAGGCACTGGGGGATGGGGAGGGAGAGGAGTGGGGAGGGGGAGCAGGGGGTTCGGGGGGAGGAGGAGGGAAGGAGGGAATTGGTGTACCTATTAAGTTTGTATGAGCTGAAATAATAATAAAAAATGTATTAATAATAATAAAAAAAGAAGTGTTGGCACAACAACAACAACAAAAAAAAACGCCTGGCAGAAACAGCAGCGTCCTGCACTTCCGGTCCTGGTGGGCGGAGTCTGGGAAATCTCAGAGCCAAGCAAAAAGGAGGTAGAAGTAATCCCAAAGTCACCCTTGATCCTCTACAGGGACACACAGTGCCCTCTGACACACACATGCACACACAAACACACACACTAAATAAATAAATAAATCATTTTTATCTGTAGCTGTACATCCTAGAAAACAGTGGAACATAAATTCAAGAAAACGTGTAGTCGAGTGTTTTCCTTCACACTAGTTGGAATGCTCATGACATGTTCACACATCCATCAGAACAAAAAATATGCCTTGAATATGAAGAAAAAACTTATCCTAAGGAATACTATGCAGCTTTTAAAAATATGATATCGATAAACCGAGTACTTACTACACGGCTTTAAATAGCCTTTATTTGTACAAATAACTGTCCAGAATTGTTTCGACAAGATATAAATAAATAATAAACTATGGAAAACTAGCCAAAAAACGAATGAGAGTCTAAAATGCTTACCTAGATCAGCAAGATCGGGCGTTCAGGGTAGCATGGCGGACGACAGCATCGCAGTGGGTTAACAATCTTTTTATGGCAACCACTTCCGGTCCCTCCGGAAATACGCCACAGGTAGCGAGCTGCTGGCTTGTCCTATAGGATGAGGCAGCTTACATAAGTATTTGAATAGCTGCATTGGAAAGCATCGCATGGGTGGGGCTAACAGGATGCCTACCAATGAAAAGGAAGGAGACAGGATGCCTACCAATGAAAAGGAAGGAGAACACAGCATGGGAAGGCTGCAGGCTGAAGAGGCCCCTTGTATGGAGAGAGTTGTCCATGAGATTGCCTAAGCAGCAGGAACCATGTGCCCACGCTGAGCAGGCCCAAGGAGAAGCCTCCTAACTTAAGACCCTAGCAGTGGTCCAGGCTGAACCGAGTGACCAGGAAGCGCCAACCAGCCCTCTAATGAACAGGGAACTACCTGTAGACAAGGATCAGGAAACGGGTGAACATAGACACCAAGCAGGTTCTCCATTATCTTTATTAACTTCCCTACGAATTTAATGAACAGGGAATTGCCTGTAGACAAGGATCAGGAAACGGGTGAACATAGACACCAAGCAAGTTCTTCATTATCTTTATTAACTTCCCTACGAATTTAATGAACAGGGAACTGCCTGTAGACAAGGATCAGGAAACGGATGAACATAGACGCCAAGCAGGTTCTCCATTATCTTTATTAACTTCCCTACGAATTTTCTGTCTTCTTCGATGGCAGTAGGAGACTTGTATTCTCCTTTTTGGATATTTCATTGCTAATTCATAGAAATATACAACTAACTTTCTCACGTTGATTTTGAGTCCTGACAATTTATGATTTTCTGGTTGTTCTTTTAGGACAATTCTAGCTATGTACCTAAGTTGACCTGGATGGTGCTTGGTGACACAGCCTGGCACCCTGCTGGAGATCCTCCTGCTTCAGTCTCATGAGCATCATTTTCCGACATAATCCACCATACCCAGCTCCCACATAATTTGCTGCTTTTTAGTTTTATGCATGCGTGTATTCTACATTGCAAGTCATGTCATTTGAAAACAAGTCAATTTTCTTTCTCCCTCTTTTCTAATTCCTATGCCTTTGATTTTCCCAAAGGTTCGGATTGTGATTTACATTACCATTTTGAATGAAAGTGGTGAGAGAGAATGGTTTGCCTTATTCCAGGTCATATAGGAAAAGCTTTCATATGTGTGTTCATTCATGCATGCGTGCATGGGTAATTCACCTGAAAAGTCAGAAAACATTCACCTGCTTTACTTATGTTTTCATTTTTTTCATGTTCCAAACAGAAGTCAAATACAAATGGAAACTAACAGAATGCCATAGAGTTATTAAGATTTTCCCAGTAAAAATATGTAACCTTTGAGCAAAACTTTTCCTCATTTAAAAACCAAAAACAGGGCTGGAGAGGTGGCTCAGGGGTTAAGCCTCCGCCTTGCAGGCGGAAGGTCCTGAGTTCGGATCCCAAATCCCACGTATAGACGCCGGGCAGAAGCAGGGGCGGCCTGCACTTCTGGTCCTGGTAGGGCGGAGCCTGTGAATCCCGGGGCAGAAGGAGGTGGAGGCGGCCATGGTGGTTCGCGAATTCGTCCGTGGTTCTACACATACACAGACACACACACACACACACACACACACACACACACGCACCTGCGCACAGTTGAATAAATAATAATAATTTAAAAAAACTAAAAACAACTATACAATAGACTTTCCTTATGTTTATTACATAAAATGAGTTCTGCTTTGAGAATTTTGACACTGGTTACTTTTACAAACTAAGACCCCCAACGTCTACACCTTTTTTCTATTCAAAACACTATAAATTTTTCCTTTAGCATGACATATTCTATACAATTCACTGCATTTTTTCTTTGCAATTAAAATCTCAGAAACCCAATCAATTAAAAAATTCCTCTACTTAAAGTTGTTTTACTGCTATGAGTTCATTTGTCAAATTTGTACCACTTCAGATTCCATATAGACTTCAATGTGTAAAAAAAGGTATTTACGCGAAGCAGAATACTTTATAATAGCAACTTAGTGAAAAGATCGGGGGGAAAAACATATGACTGTACTACCAACAAAACTTGCATGATCCAGTGAAGTATAAGGTGGGAATCCCCAATGAGATGCTTTTTTCAATTTAAGATTTCTTTTAAATTCATTTTTAATTTTATAATATTTAGCTTATTATTATTAGAGAGGGGGAGCATTTGTGATTGTGGGTGGGACGCTAGATGTTGTATGTGCTGTGATACACAGGTGCAAATCGGAGGAAAACCCTGCTTCCACTTTTTTTTTAAAAGAATCATCTTTTTTAAAAATTTTATTATTATTATTTATTCAACTGTGTGCATGTGCGTGCGCGTGTGTGTGTCTGTGTGCGTGTGTGTCTGTATATGTGTAGAACCACGGACGAATTCGCGAACCACCATGGACGCCTCCACCTCCTTCTGCCCCGGGATTCACAGGCTCCGCCCTACCAGGACCAGAAGCGCAGGCCGCCCCCGCTTCCGCCTGGCGTCTATACGTGGGATCTGGGATCCAAACTGCGAGGCGGAGGCTTAACCCCTGAGCCACCTCTCCTAGCCCTCTGCTTCCACTTTTATACAGATTCCAGGTATTGAATTCAGATTGTCAAGCTTGTATAGCAAGCATCTTTGTCATTGTGGCTTTCAGTTTTTGACTGAGTATGTTGGTAATTATGAGTTTTTCTGTAAAATACTAAGATAAATTCCTTCTATATCTAATATGTAGAGAGTGGTTATTGCAAAGGATAGTGAGATTTTCGAAAGAGTTCTTTTTAGAGGTGCATGTAATTTCTCCTTAATTTTGTTAACTTCACCTAAATACTAATTGATATTCATATATTAAATCATTCTTTCAATTGTTATTTATCCAAGTAGGAAAAGGCATTTGATCCTTTTTAATGTGCCACTATACTTGTTTTTCTACTATATTTGTTGATGATTTGTGTGCCCAGATTTATTAGTGATATTACCCTATATTGGTTTTGGTCTACTTTAGCATCAAGATTGTTTTGACGTTTTAACATCGGTTTGGAAATGATAATTCTTAATTATCATTTTTTGGAAAGTTAATTATCATTTTGAAAAAGTTTAGGAAGGACTGGTATTCATTCTTCAGTATTTTGTAGATGTGATCTTGGGGTCATGTGATCCTGGGATTGGAGGAGGTTTTCAAATACTGATTCAAACTCATTGTTTGTGGTGATTCAGGCTTTCTCCATATCATTTATATAATTCTGGTAGGGGTGATTTTTTACTTAGAAATTTATCAATTTCTTTCTAGTCGCCCAATGTTTTGATAAATATATATATGAATATACATATAGCCTAATCTTTTATTTCTGTGACATTAGTAATGAAATATCTCTTATTTTATGCTTTTTTCCTGTTTTCATAGTATAACTAAGTGTTTATCAATTTTTCTTATTTCAAAAACCAATTTAGTTTCATTGATTTTTTTTCTACTATCTTTCTGTCATTTGTTGTTTGGTTGTTTTGCAGTACTAAGATTAAATTTAAGACCCAACACACGCTAGATAATTGTCTACCACTAAACTAGATCTTCAGTCTATTTAATATCTTATTTTGAAATAGGGTCTTGCTAAGTTGCCCAACTGTCCTCAAAATCGTTCTGTACACAGGCCTTGAATTTATGATCCTCCTACCTTAGCTACAGGAGTGTCTGGGAATGCAGCTCTGCCTCGCCAGGCTTGGCTTTTAGGCTTATTTCTAAAGTAATATTTTTTCTTCTCTTTTGCTTCATATATAATTCTTTTTCTATTTTAAAAATGTTTAAATTAGCATCAAAATATTAGGTTTCATCACTACATTTTCAAAGAACATTTTTGTTGATTCTTCTCTCCAGTCTTCTTCCCCAAGACTTCTACCTTTCTATTAGCTTTCCCCACTTCCAAAATACCTCTTTTTCCATTCTTGCAACCTCCTTACTGGTTTCATGGCTTATAAACACACACACACACACACACACACACACACACACACACACACACACACGACTCATACTTACACACATAGATACAGTATCCTATAATCTGCATATGAGAAAGAGCATTCAGTTTTTATCTTTCCACATCTAAACTACTTCACTTAATATAACACTTTCCAGGTCTATTCATTTTCCCACAAATTTCATAGCTTATTTTTCTTTACAACTGAATAAAATTCCGTTGTGTATATGTACCACATTTTCATTACCCAGTCATTAATTGATAGGTGTATTAGCTAAGTTCTAGAATCAACACAATGAATACATAAATAGGGAATGTATTGAGTTGGCTTACAGATATGGCTGAGGTAGTCCAACAATGGCTGCCTGTAGCTGCTCAGTCCAGTAAGTGAACTGGATGATAGCTGAAGACTGGAGGATTCCTAGGGAGTCTTTAGTCTAGTCGAAGACTTGGAGGGTTGGAAGGCTCAAGGCTGGAGGGTGGAAGAAGCAAAGAAACCGTGCGGCTAGAAGGAAGAGCGATTCCTAGCACAGCTACAAAAGCATCTGTACTCTTTGGTGGTCCCTTTCATATGGTCTATTACTGGAAGGTTCCTATGCGATCTGTGGAGGTTCCCATGGGATCTAGGGAGGGTATAATCTCTTCTGGTGGTCTCAGCTGATTTTAGGTGATAGCTGGTGAGTCAAGTTGACACCCAGGATTAAGTGTCACAATAGGCATTGTGAATAGAGCAGCAGTAAACATGGGTGTTCAAGTGTCTCTGGAATAGAATATAAATCCCTTGGGTATGTGTCCAGGAGTGGTATAATCATGTCATTTAGAGGTTCTATATTTATTTTTTGAGAAATGTTCATTCTGACTTCTACAGTGACTATACCAGTTTATACTCCTACTAACAGTAAATAAAATATTCTTCTTCTTTCCCCAGTGTTGTCTCTCTCTCTCTCTCTCTCTCTCTCTCTCTCTCTCTCTCTCTCTCTCTCTCTCTCTCTCTCTCTCTCTCTCTCTCTCTCTTTCTTCCTCCACCTCCTCCTCCTCATTCTCTCTTAGCCATTCTGACAGGTCCCAATCTAAGTGGGAATCCTTTCAGTTTTTGTCATTTAAGATGATTTTTGCTGTAGAATTGTTCTATATAGCTTTTATTATGTTGTTCGATGCTCCTTCAAATCTTATTTTCTCCAGGTTCTTTATCATAAAAGGATGTTGGATTTTGTCAAAAGCTTTTTCAACATTAATTGAGAGAGAATCGTGTTCTTTTTGTCTTGGCATTTGTTTATATGGTTTACATGGAATTATATTTATAGATTTATATATGTTAAATCCACTGTGTGTTTCTGAAATAAACCCAACCTGGCCATAGTAGGTGAATTTTTGATATATTTTTGAATCCGATTTGCTAGAATTTTGTTGAGGATCTTTGCATCCATGTTCATCAATAAAATTGGCCTATAGTTTTCTTTTTTGTTGTGTCATTATGTGCTTTGTGATCAGTGTAGTTGGCACATAGAGACTCCGGATTTTATTATTTTCCATTTTCTATTTGTTGTGGAGTAATTTAAGGAATATTGATGTTAATTGTCTTTAACACCAAGAGAGGGCTGGGATGGAAAAGGGTGAGAGGGAGGGAAATGAGAAGTGGGGGAATGCAATGGGGGACAGGCGGGAAATGGGGAAGGAGGAGGAAAGAGATGATTAGGCAAAAAATATAATAAAAAATCATGCTCTTGAGAATAAACACTGTGTGTCTGTCTTCTGCAGCCTCTTTCTCAAACTGGGTTTCCTGGACACTGGTTTGAGGTCTGTACACGAGCACCGACAGCTGTGTGGTGTCATTTTTTATGTTTACGGTGACAGATCTAAGGACTGTTTCCTCCCAGCTGGCCCGCCACTACCGGAAGAGTTCCAATAAAAAAAGTGCAAAAATTCCAGAATAAGTATCCTGATATCTTTTAAAATGCACTTTAAAAGTTGAAGGTAAATTTGCATCTGCCATCTTTACCGCCTGGCCAAAAGATTAATTCCACGCTCTTTCACACACAAACTGTCAGGAAATAACTAACAAACTAAAGAGGAATGAGGCGGAGTGGGGTCATCAACAGCCGACCAGCTCAGCATCTGAGAGATGCCAATCGCATTCCAAGTGGAGGGTCCAAGTGCACAGGTTGTCCAGGACATTGCGAACGTCGCCACAAGGGTGTTCCCTTTACTCTCCCTGCAACTGAGTGAACTAGGTTTGCAGGTGGATTATGATGGCGTTGACTGAGTTCTGAACCAGGAACCAGCTGTCCATGTTCTTGCGGTGCTGCCTGATGGCCAAGACAGAGAGGAGTGTCTTTCATGTCTTTCTGTGCCAAGAAGTGGACTTGTCTGAAGCACAGGTTTCAGAATGTGGTCCACCTTGCAGGTGGACTGGGCAAAGCATCCATGACAGCAGTCACCGGGGGTGGCAGTGGTCAGAGACACTGATGGTTGTCAGAAACTGAGACATGTTGGACATAAGGCAGAAAGATGAGCAGATGCTGTGCAAGTGACGTCCAACTTGCCAGTCCTGAGCAATCTGTAACATCTCGGGGTTGAGCCTGTTCAGACCCATACTAATTCTGAGAAGGCGATCAGGGGCCAACTGGATAGTCATCATCTTCTGGAAGGTCCAGTGTCCTGTCCTGGTGGGTGCACCCCCAAAGCATGCTGTGGGGAACCAACCGCATTGCTCTGCATTGCCTTGAGAACGTCTTGGAGTCCTGGTAGCTGGCCTGATCCCCTGTGCCTGCCTCAACCGCAGCCACTGTGGCAGTAATGAGCCTTAGCGTTGTTATGTTCTATGCTTTGGACTGTTGTTTGATGGTCTGTGCAGATGATAGGGAATGTTATGGCAGACAAAGCTTCCCACTGGGATGTAAGAAGGAAAGAGAAGCCAGGGACTTAATATTGCTTCAGCTACATACTCCATGAATAAAGATCTCTTATAATGGTGTGTCTTCAAGCTTCCTCCAATATTCTCTGTTAACCTTGAGAATATGGACTTTAAGAAGACACTTAAGATCCAAACCATAACATTCAATCCTTGGATCTCAGAAGCTCATGTCAATTTCATAATGCAAAGGCTGTAGGCAGCATCAAGGAATCTCTCCTATTATGATGAGAAAACACATTTCACTTAATATCACTAGTAATCGAAATATAGCACTGTGACCGGAACTCTATTTTTGTTTTTTTTTCTGACAACACACAAGTTTTTCATATCCTCTGAATCATCTTTGCTTCTTATTCTGTCCAATCTGATTGGAAGTAGCCGGTAAAACCATGTTGCTGCCTCAAGAATTTTACTGACCTGAAATTTTCTCCAGCAGATAAACTAATTTGTCAACTTTAAGCTGGGCTTCCCACAAAGTCTTGGAATGGATAAAATGCTTCCAGACTTGTGGCTATAGTGGGTGTGACATGAGTGGCCTACACTACAGTCCTGATAGCCCGAATTTCATCTGAATACTTATCCTTCTAACCTTTATTGATCAGCATTCTGTTCTAACATCACCGCCATCAGATGTGAAGCTTCACTGACAGTTTTTCAGTTTCGTCAATTTGCTTTTCCAAATTTTCCTACAAACTGCAGGCTATCCATAGCCTTTCAAGATAGCAATATCGTTTTATTACCAATATTCTGTGTTAATCAATTTTTCTTCAGAGCAACAAAAACTTGAGAGATTCCATTTCTAAGGAGGAAATATTTAACTAACATGCAGGAGGTTGGTGGGGGATAACAAGGATGGACGCATAGCTCCCACTGACTTTGACACAGCCTAAGGAGTTTCCTTTAAATTTTTTAGGATCTCAGTTTAGGTAAAGTCAAATTCATGAACTCACTGCAGAAACGAATTTCATGGCAATGGGTATGAAGCGAGTTGGACACATATTTAGCTGGAGAGAAAAATTAAATTTCAGAAAGACAAATGTCACATGTCCTCCCTTAGTCACTGATCCTAGCTCAGAAGTTCTATATTTTGTGCTTAACAAAGAGGGTCTTAGAGGCCAAGAAGCTACAGAGCAGGGAAATCTCAAAGGAGACAGAGAATACCTGTCCATATGAAAGTCGAGAAGAGACTATTGGTAGTTCAATTGTTTAAGCAGGAATGGGTACGGGAAGAGCAATAGCAAAAAATTAAGGATGTATGAAAAAGTCTTATGAAAATTCACTACTTTGTAAACAAATTAAAAATCTAACCACAAAAACAAAGTTTGAAAGAGGTAGTCTGCATGGGTGATCAATGTTCCTCCAGAGAAGCCTTGGATTATTAGTGGAAAATCCCAGTGGCAAGCATGGTATTTTCTGTCAACGAGTTATTGATCAGGGTCTCTAGGGGCTTCTTATAATACAAGTCATTTCCAGACCTCTTGGTTGCCTGCCAGAGCTATCTGATAAGACCCTATACACTACATTGGTTGTATGACGAGAGAAATCAAGTTGGAAGTTTACTGGAATTTTTCTCCATGCTAGCTAGCATTCATCAAGCCAAGTGTCATCAATGATCTTCACCAGTAGCGACTCTGCATTCTACAACAAAACTGAGTTGCCAGGCATGATGTACCCACTAGGACAATAGTGTCATGTAATGTGATTGTGTCATATGTAGTAGTGTCCAATGCAATATGTCAAAAAACATGTATTTTTTAAAAAGTAATAAAAATAGATAGTTCTATGCAGAGGAGAACAAAGAGAGGAAAACGGGCAAAAAGAAAAATGTCTTGAGCTGGTCAAGTTGAAACTAGTGACATTAAAACTATGTTACAAGAACAGGAATGTGACACTTCCAGATAAGCTGTTTGTCAGAGAGGTTTCAAAGGTCTATTAACCATATGGATTTTTGCCATTGCTCTTGGTTTACTGACAGTAAACCCTATTTCTGAAGATGCAACACATATGGATACAGGACATGGGTAAATATATCAATTGGAACTGGTCCAAGAGCGTCTCCTTGCTGGATAGCCTACATAATACCAAGGAATCTGTAGAAGCTACTGGGGAACAAAAATAATCAAAAGCCTCATCATTCTATGAGATCTGCAATTTATAATGAAAATCACCAGTGGCATAAATAAAAAGAAGAAACACCACACAGCTTTCTGATTGGACTCAAGACCTGCTTGTCAGAAGGAACACTACCTGTTACTGTAAACCAGATCAAAACCTATAAAGGGAAGAACTAGACGATCACTAGGAAAGAACAGACTACAACCTATAGGTAGAAAGAGAGTATACTAACGTTCTATAAATGCCTTATATCTTCCCATAGTCTGAAAGAGCACTCAGCACTCAACCTAGAAGTCATCTTCTACAACAGAGGTACAGGAGCCTAACATCCTGACAGGGCAGTGGACGAGCAACGAAATGGACAGAAATGGCCAGCCAGAATGCAGAGTACTGACCCTGCAATGCTCACCCAGATCAGGCCAACCTAATCTCTCCCCATCCTAGCAAGGTTCAAGGAACATTGCAGAAGAGCCTAAAATGAGAAAGTCCACACTGGACAAGACATTCCATTCACGGAAGGGCTGTTGCATCCAAACTCAATGCAATGAGACTTGTCCTCACCAGAACTCATAATGACTGACATACCAACATGGCCCTACAGATTAGCAAGATCTCAGGAGAGATAATTACATGCAGGTGGAAACCCTGGGAACTAGGTTCGGATAGGTGAAGGGGAATGTCCTATACTGGGGCAGCCTGAGGAGGGGCCACTGGGTATAACACAGAGGCATGAACCTCAACTAGAGAAGACAATCCAAAAGGAACCCTGGGGCCCATAGAAGTATAGGCAGGAGTGGAAGGGAATGGGTGAATTGATGAGGAGGAGAAGGAGGAAGGGAAGGGGAAAGGAAAAAGAGAAGAAGGGGAAGCAGTAATAAATACTCAATATGTTTGAAAAACTAGGACAATTTTGAAAAATTATTTTAAAAAATAAGTTTATGTTTGTACTCATAAATTAGTCCTCTCAGCCTGGGTCAGTATTGGGCAGCAGTTCAGGCAATATTACTGGTTGAACCACTGTGAATAACTTCATGTTTACTGCTCACCCCTACACAGTACATCTGTATACAACCCTCCCAACGCCAGGGAACATCATAGGACAAGAGGCAGAAGAATGTAAAAGCCAGACATGAGAAGGATATGAAACACTGTCTTCTGGACATAAACTGCCTGTTCCATTCATACATTTATACAACTGAGACTATTTTACATGGCCTACCCAAGACAGGGCCCATCAATATTCCTGCACGTATAGTGGCAGGGCTCAAGAGACCCTGGCCTAGCCAATGAGCTATTAGGACTAGTTGGATGCTGAAGAAGGGAATTATTTTTCTTTAGTGGTATACCCTCTGGTGTATACCCAATTTTTATTTTTATTTTTCTACTTTTACAAAGATATTGAATATTCATTCCAGCTTCCTCTCTCCCCCCTCTCTCCTATTCCTCTCTTCCCTTCACTATTCCATCCCACTCCCACTCACCTTTCTGCTGTATGCTATATGGATCCCCGAGTTCACTGTGAGTAAACTCATTATCCAGCAAATCCATATATCCTTGCAAAACAATCCTGTAAACTCAGTGGGTTATTTGAAAACAAACACACAAAATTAAGAGGACATATGCCAGAAGGAGTCCAGAAGGAATAGAAAAGGATAAGAGACGAGATGGCAATGGATGTGCATTGAGTACATTATATGTATGAAAATATTAAAGGATAAATTCAAAATACGATATTCAAAAAGATGGCCTTTTTACTGTAAAAAAAAAAGTTTCATCTTATTTTCCAATTCCCGGAAAATATTAGGAAAGGAGTAAGGTCATCCTCGAAAGTCATATGGACTTGGTCCTTAATTGTGAATCATGACTTTTAACAGTCTTATCTCTGTAAAAAACAATATCATCGGTATGATCATTCATGGAAATGTCATTTATACTGAGATTCTTGGTTCTCAGCCAGCGAAGGCTTCAACCAGATTGCTGAGTGAGGGTCTTTTTCCTTTCCATGTCCTCATTATTTTCCTATGTTTTTATCCGGCCTCAGTTTAGTCAACAGTTAGCTGGTTCCATTGTTTGCTAAGATGCTCACAGTGGCATGCAATAAAAACTAAGAATCTTAGACAGACCAGAGTTTCCATCTGTCCTTTAAGGTCATAAGCCCAATCATCAGAAGGCATCTTAGTAGGTATGCTTTCTTATGATTTCTGTCACCTCCCATAGTGCCATGAAATTACTAAACCTTTTGTAAATATTTAGTTCCAAATTACAGCAAGGAATTGTAAAAGTATCATTGTTGTAGTTTAGTTCATAATATCTCTATCTCTCTCCCTAAAGATTGAAAAATGCACAGAAGACACATCATAATTCTGTCTT